>JAHFWJ010000781.1:0-602618 GCA_028555115.1 Himalopsyche japonica | reverse complement strand
ATTAAAATGAAATTATTACTGAACTTAACTTTGAAAAAATTATCCCTTAAATTTTTGTGTGTTCGACAAATTTTAATATATACTACTTTTTAATTTGTTAAAAAGCTTTGTAGTCGAATTTTTTAAATTTAATTCAAAAACAAATTAAATATAAAATTACTTTAACGATATAGATATACGCGTTAAGAAATTCATAAGTACTTCCACGGTAAAATACACTTGCCTTTTCAATATGTATTGTCCTTCTAAATCTTTTATATCGAAAATTTCTATCGTGGTTTCCAGAGGACAGAAGCGGAATTTTTCATCAGACATTATTGTATGCTGGGCTAAACCACTCTCCACCCATTGGACAGTAAGTTTGCTATTGGCAAACAATCTCCGTTCCTAACATACAACGCAGGGTGTCATACATTAAGCCAGGGGCTACTGGTCGACAGGGTTTAATGGCGACGAAAAAAACCGAAAATAAACCAACACAAACTAAATTTTCAAAAAACAAATTACTTACGATATAATTTATGATATCGACCGAAGGTGCTAGATGGAATAACAATTCAAATTTGACCTACGATATTGTTTTCTACTTGCCAGCTTATCAATTATAAAAGTGAAGTAAGCTTTTTTTTTTTTTTTTCATATCTTCCCATCTTCCCATCTCATCGATTCATCTTTAATTGACTATCATTAAAATTCTCATGTATATAGTATTTATTTTCTTCCATTAAGTAGTGAGTGTGGGTTATTTTCGTCATTAAAATTTCCCACTCCTTACGTCCTTATTGATTGTTCAGAGCTCCTAATGGATTATTGATTTACCATAATTGTAATTTGTAATTCTTAATAAGTGATTGTGAACATTTAATTTTTATACTAATTTACTTTATTTGTATCAATATTATATGATTTTATGTAAATTGTTTCCTAGTTCTTGAACCCATAGTTTTGTACACCTGCTGCCTTTAAATCAAATTAATTGTTTGTTTTGTATAAATAGACTTGTTTCTATCTATTGTATTCTATCAGTTGATAATGCTCGCGATGAGCGAAACCGGTCCTGATCATAAAATATATTGTGGAAATTAGTACTTAAAAAATTTGTTTTTATTATTTTAAATATCACGTATTTCCATCAAAAAGTGACAGTTAACAACTTAACAATTTATTATTTTCAAAATCTTACGATTAGAACTATTTAATGAATTTTATGAAATTATTATTATTTTTCCATAGTTTTTCTATAGTTTATTGTTCTTATAGAAACAGTTGAGTGTTGAATTACTTAAATAATAAAACACAATTTTTAGTAGTTTTTTACAAGTTTTTTGAATTACCTTCAATAAAAAATATTCACCATTTTATCATTTCGCTCGCTTTACGCCTTGGGAGTCTTATAAATGAAAATTAAGTTTTTTTTCTGTATTTCATATATTTTTCAATTCCTTGACAAAAATGTGGATTCCGTCATAGTATTCACGGTATTAAACTCTATAAATTATTTATTTAATCGATTTATAATACAGTGTACGTATCATTGCATATGATGTTTATATTCCCGGTAATAACACAAAGATGTTCTAACCACAATTCCTATTCTAACACTTTCGCTTCTCATTTTCGATCTGACGATAATTATTGTTTTCTTTCATTTTGAGTCGAGGAATAAAGATTAATACTAATTTGAGATTGAGTTTTCTGTTTCTGTACATTTTTGTGTGTGTCTTGTGTTACATGTTTATCGTGACAGATCAATATTGTTTTAATTATCACTGATATTTACTGAAAAATTTGCACAAAAAAAAAATCCTTTATCACGCTCAATCACTAGTAAAATACTTCTGATCTTGTTTTTACTGCTTTCAATAATAAATCGATGAGAATACACACCTAACGACATATATAATATCAAAGAAGGTAAACGAATATTGCTTTTATGGATTGGCGAATCGAACAAAACATACTTCGATTTCGTATATTATTTTACACAACCGCAGAATTAATCAAAATTTAATATAAACTGATTAAGGTATTCCATTTCAAAACAAGAACCGTTTTTCCGAGAGCCCTAGTTGTATTTGATTAAATTAGCTAATGGAAGTTTCTGCCGATTAGTTTCTGAGAAATATTTTCTGTTAAGCACAGCCCTGTTAATATTATCCAACACACAGGTCAACTTGTTCAGAAACTCGCTCAACCATTCTGTGTCCCGTCATAGGAAATGATTGTTTGTTATAAGACTCGATGTAATACATAAAACAGAGTAATTTTAGAGAAATACAAGATTTACTACCAGTATTTTAATGTTTATAAATGGATATTTATTTATCTAAAGCTGATGCCAAAAAGGTATATTATTGTATTAACCATGTCTGCTCGCATGTGGTCTCCTAAAAGAGATACAATGACAGAAAGCTTGATACTATGAACTACTTTATATATAAATATATATTATATGTTATCAATGATAACTTTGTAGAAACTAAAAAATAAAAATGATAAGTTGGTTCTTATTGATTGAATCGGCATTTACTTTTTAGAACTCCATTATAACACGATGAAAAAATAGCAATGTATTTTAGTTCTACAAAATGTATAAGATATATATTTGATAGCTATTTTGCCTTAGCCTTCATCAGAACTTTTTTAAAGGTACATTTTCATATCTAAATATAGATGTATTCTGTTTTAACACCATAGCTTCATATTGCGTTGATAAATTCTAAGATGCGGCACTTTGATTTTATGCATTTCTCGAAGAGCGAGTTAATCTGGGTTTTTTGCCATTTTTTCACCGTGTGATGAATTTGTTATTGCACTTGGTGTATTGTAAGATATGACAAGTGTTTCTCATCTTCAGATTGAAGACGCATCTCAAAGAAGCGAAAGATGTGTCTTATAGTAAAATAACAAACAATTTTTTCCCATCCACGCAAAAAAAGACTTCTGCAATATTAAATATGAATTGTAACAACTTAGTACGATTCCACATGTTTTGTCACTAAATACCCGGGTTTCGCCTTCCGGCATCTTCAAGCATTCTATCCCACGAATGCAACAGAACTGACAAAGTTGTAACAATTCAAATTTGATATTGAAATTCCATCAAGCACCTTCAGTCGATATCATAGATTTTACAGTATTGTTAAGATTTTCATCAAACAATGTTTTTTTTATACAGTCCAATAAAACTTTATAATAAAAAGTTTTAGTATATAATCATAACTTGAAAGATAAAATACTTATTATCATTCTAGAGTTCTTAATTGTTGCTGTGGATTATATTTCATATTGTATTGGCACTTGAGATCTTTCACCTTTTTTCGTCGCTTAACCATGTAAACCATATTCCAAGCCTTAAAATAATTTATGAAAAAAATTAATAATTCAATATTGTCTGTACCATTATAAATAAAAATTATGATAATTTTCAAAAAAATCAGACTGTATTTTGATACTAAGGTTCTCAACCTGGGGGTCGCCAACTTATACGGTCAACTGAAAAAAAAATTTTGTATGCTTTTGGATTGTATGAGGGTTCGCGGGTCACATGGATTTTATGAAAAGGGGTTGCCACCCGAAAAAGGTTGGGAGCCTATGTTTTAATACAGCAATAAGCGTAAACACGAAAGTTACAGCAATTTTGTTACTTTTACATTTTTGGGTATTAACAATCATTATCACACCGTAATCAGCCGTCTTAAGATTAGAGACGATAGCAGTCAGTGGACTTACTATCAAGTGTCCTCTTTACCTAGTAATAGCTGCATAGCGATGCTGTAGACAATCCGAAGCTAACCAAATTAAATCGATTCGTAGAAAAGGTTTTATCATCGCAGTTCGTAAGTGGTTTTATAAGCTCGCAGGATATCGAGCGCTTTCGATCTTTATCCAACTCCTTATCCCATATATATAATATACTTCGGAAACAGAAATTTATAATCGATCTTGTGAGATTTGCAACAGAAATCAACGACACTGACCACTGCGCCATGGAACCAGTAGTGTGAAAAATTAATCAACAGAAACTCAAAACAATTTTATAAAATTAAAAGTTTTACGTCATTATTACATAAAATCAATTATATTACAGTATAGTTATTTGGGAGATCATAACGGTTCCTATGTACGCCAGTAAAAAAATGTTTTTTTTTATAACTTAAGGTGACGAACCGATTTCATTGCCACAATTTCATGGGCTTATATTATATAATAATCAAATTAAAACTTATGATTACTAATATGATTAGCAAGCCACTCCTACAGTTTTTTTGTACGAAAGGCACTTTATATCGCTCACATAAAATTAGTCCCTTTTGACTTATAAGTCGGTGCTATGAATAAATATATAATTCATATATCTAGCGATAAAATCAAGATTTATTTTGATTTTAACTTATTACACAGAAAAAAATAACTAGCAATGTTTTAAAAAATATTTACTTACATAATAAACTGCAATTGATACAAATAAAAATAAGACTATTTACACAAAATTTTGATTTAATAATTAACAGATACTCAAAAGTAAACGGTTTTACAACTAAGATATAATTTACAGATGATTGAATATTTCAAAACTTCTTAAAACTAAATATTTGCTAATTTTAATCAAAAATACAAACAAAGCAGTTGATCACACGTTGAAAAGTATATATTTTTTGTTCTGATCTACTTTATTACTGTAGTTCTGAGAAGGGCGTAAGCGAAATATCTATCAACTATATACCTATAAACCATACAAGATATAACAAATCACTGAAATTAGATAAACAAGAAATCCTTGAAATTAATCGATATAAATTTTTGCCTAATTCTAACCTTATAAATGAACAAACTACTTTTGCGTCGTCACCATTGTTATACTCATTAAATTAGATTAATAAATATATATTTCAAATAAATATTATTATTTTTATTTGTTTCCCTTTTTTTTTTTTTTTTGAAAAATGATATTGCCTCCTTTTACTTAAATTTTTTACAGAAAATATTGGAACGCCCCTGACTGACCATATCTTCCCATCTCATGGATTTATCTTTAATCGACTTCTCATGTATTAATTTATTTTGTTCCATTAAGTAGTGATTGTGGGTTATTTTTGTCATTAAAAATTTCCCACTCCTTACTTTCTTATTGATTGTTTAGAGCTCCTAATGGATTATTGATTTACCATAATTGTAATTTTAATTCTTAATAAGTGATTGTGAACATTTAATTTTTATACTAATTTACTTTATTTGTATCAATATTGTATGATTTTATGTAAATCGTTTCCTAGTTCTTGTACCCATGGTTTTGTACACCTGCTACCATTAACTCAAATTATTTTTTTGTTTTGTATAAATAGACTTGTTTGTAAATTGTATTCTATCAGTTGATAATGCTCGCGATGAGCGAAACCGGTCCTGATCAAAAAATATATTGTGGAAATAAGTACTAAAAAAATGTGTTTTTATTATTAAAAAAAAAAAAAAATTTAAATAAGACGAAAATTTTACTCTCAGATGCTCATGCAGATCAACTGCGGTTCACAAATCATTTTCAGCTATGAATACAAAAAAACTTTTTCACACTGATAACTGATCGAATATATTAATTTAAAAATATTCATAACAATATTTCTTATTTGTGGCTTAAAGAATTTTATGTAGTAACGTTTTACATTGAAGCTATCTTCTTAAATGAACGTGACAAAAGTTGCTCTCATAAGTTGTACTGTAAGTTTTAACGGCAATCCTCGACTCCCTATGGGCGAAGCTTACTAGTGCTATTTTACAGAGGACGATAAACAAACGCTTTAAAATTTTATACACAATAATTTTGACGAGTGTTTTGTTTTGATTGTTCTTTATTTAAAAGTATTGCACAGTAAAATTTTGAGGTCGAAACAACTTAACTTGGGTTCATGCGACATCATTTTATACAACACGGTGAAAAAAAATAGCAATGTGTTTTAGTTCTACAATATTATTTTTAAAAACTATAGTTGATAGCTATAAAAACAGATTCACAATTCACTAATCACGTTATAAAGGAATCACATAATATAAATTCAAAGTCAGCGCCTAAGTGTTTGCATCTTTGCAGTAAGGATTGTAGGATCGTAGGATGCTTTGGAGCAGCTGGAAATCAATAGACATCAACTATCACAAAGGATTCTTAACGAACAAACTAATAAATTATCTAGCCCACTAATTAAGCCTCTCCACGGGGGGAAGGGGTCTGATTTGCTTCCGTAATAACACGTTTCCGTGCCACATGTAAACTTATTGTCATAGCCGCAATTTTTAGTGTCATTTACAATTTTTGAAAAATTTAGTTTTAGTGTGAGAAAGAAACAAGCTAGACCGTTAAAACAGGAGAAAAGATGTATTGTGTACATTTTCTACACAGCTATATATAGATAAGCAAATTTTAGTTTAAGCATAGTTCTGACGATGGCGTGAGCCGAAATAACTATCAACTATATCTTAAAAAATGATAATTTTGTAGAGCTAAAATACATTGCTATTTTTTTTCACCGTGTTATAATGGAGCTCTACTAAGTGAATGCCAATTCAATCAATATCATTATATATATTGTAGTATAGATGTAACATATATTGTAACATTTGTTTGATAACCACAATCGACACTAAATTCATTGGAAATATACTAGTGGATTACACCCATTTCGTATACAGAAAGCCAACAGGAGCATAAATTTTATTGCCTATAACCGTATTGCACTCGACACGTGTTCAATTTATCAAATGTGATATCTATGGTGCTGCCATACCAACTAAACTATTTTTAAATTACATAGCAACCAAACACATAACTATATTATAGTGTTTATAAATATTATCTTTTTTTCGTTATCATTTATGCATCAATTTTCTGTGTTTTTCAATTCAAATAATAAAAATAAAAAGCACATATAATTTTTAAAAAATATTAACAATAATTAACACAGTTAAAAATAGCAATGTTTTTAAGTTCTACAAAATTTTTATAATATATAGTTGATAGCTATTTCGGCTAACGTTATCGTCGGAACTACGTCTTGACGTACATTTGCTTATCTACATATGTAGAAAAGGTACACAATACATCGTCTTTCCTGTTTTAACGACCCAGATTATTTCCTGTTGGCAGTAAAACTAAAAATTTTGAAAATGTAAATGACACTTAACAGGTGGCAAATAAATATTGGATGGGATGATTGTTTTGGTTTATTACTGGTAGGCAATAGCCTCTTGCAATGGTCTGAGAAGGGGCGACCGATTTATATTTGTTTGTTCATTTCAGATTTCGTGTGACGATTTATATCTATTGATTTGCAGCTGTTCCAAAGCCGTCATCTTGCGACCTTTATTACGTGGTATAATGGAGTTCTACCAAGTAAATGCCAATTCAATCAATGAATAATACTTACTAAAATTTTCATATGCAATATGTTTAAATGAAGTAAAATATTTAAAAAAATGTATTATTAATGACCTTTCAAAATCAAATACAATTAATTTGTTATCATTTTCTTTATGATTAAATTACAATTATTTTCTTAGTATTTGACATATTGTTTTTATACCTTTGGAGCGTTTAATTCAAAATTCACAAAAATATTTTTTTTTTGTATCAGTTGACAAAGCTCGCGATAAGCGAAACCGTTTCGTTTGAAATAATATGAAATTTTAAAATAGTACAAAATGTTACATTTTATTATTTAAATGCTGGTATCACTAAAACTTAATCACATTTCACGCATGGGTGGTAGAGAGTGAAAACAAAACAGATATCCATTTACAATAAGACATAGCTGTAAATCAATTAAAAAATTCGCACGAAAATCGGATTGCGCACATTGTGATCGAATAGAAAAAATGTCCGAAAGCGTTCACCAGATATTATTTCGTTACTGTAATGCATAACTACTGATCAATATTTAACTAATTCAAATACAAAATGTTTTGTACAATAACTGAACAAATTTTTAAATTTTTCAACACTTTTACAAAGCGCTTAATTGTTATATTAACAAATTACTATGTTAATCTTTTATATTAAAGTAGTTTTGCGAGTCTTTGATTGAGTGGTCAGCGTTGTTGACATCGGCTGCGGCGCTCAAGGGGTCAAATCATAAGACAATTACATTAGTTAATTTCTCGATCAATTGATGTCTCAAACACTTTTAAACACATTCGAGTCAAAAAGCGAGATACTAAAAAACGAAAAGTTGACATAGAAAGAGCTAACCATCATTCCGGTCAAAGCCATATCATATCTATCTCTACTCTCTCCTACAAAGAGAGATTGAACTACCGAGTATTAAACGGTTTTTGAAAACATACTTCCGTTAAGGTATGCATGTGAATTATTTATATGAATATGTGAAAAAAATATTTTTTGTTCATTTTCACTACCAATATGAAACAAATTTCCATCTAATGGATGATATTGTTTCTATAAAAAAAAAACAAGCAAATATTAATATTAATTAAGGTATCAAATTTGAAGCGTCCAATCATTATATAATACAGTGTTTAACATGTAAAATTTTACTGTGGCCGCATTATAAAAATCAGTGTTGTCTTATAGAAATGTCTAATGGCTGCACAAAATTTTTATGTTATGATGTGAAAATAATAACATAATAGTAGCTACTAAAAAATATATCAATGTATAAGATTAAAATTTGGTAAAATACATTATTTAAACATATTTGTTTATTTAAAAGAAATGCCAATGAACACTGTCTAACAGCGCCATTGTCAGCGCCTAAGTGTTTGCATCATTGTAATAAAGGTCGCAAGATGACGGCCTTAGAACAGCTGGAAATCAATAAATATCAACTATCACAAAGGATTCATAACGAACAAACAATATATATCGATCACCATTGCTTAAACCGCTACGGGGAGCCGTTTTGTTTCTGTAATGGACCATTTCCGTGCCATATGTGAAGTTATTGATAGAGCCGCCTTTTTAGTTTCATTTAAAATTTTTAGTTTTATTACGAGCAAGAAACAAGCTAGGTCGTTAAAACATGATAGAAGATGTATTGTGCACCTTTTCTACACAGCTATATATAGATAAGCAAATGTTAGTTTGGGTATAGTTCTGACGATGGCGTGAGCCGAAATAGCTATCAACTATATATTAAAAATAATAATTTTGTAGAACTAAAATACATTGCTATTTTTTTTCACCATATTGTCTAATAGTTTTCTCTCCATAACAAATCGCATCGCCGCTTTTAAGATTGAATCCGTCAGATGGTTCCGATATTTATTTTGTATGACGTACTTAACACTGAATGATTTATCATGGTACAATGACCGGATAAAGATTAATCATTTAAAAAACATTTTTTTATCAATATTTGCCATGAAGATGTCGATGGCCGCACGTAAAAACCTCACCTCTATATAAATCCACGATTTTATTCACTCATTTGTTGGCCTTCACATTTCAATCCCTTATTTTATATATGAATAAAAAGAAGCTTTGTAAAATATTCTCCAATGAGTTAGTTATCATTAGTAGTCAATGTATTCTACATTGAGATTAGACACGTGTAAAAAAATATTTGTATATAAAGTTGATAACTCCTGTTTTCATAATATTATATTACGTTACAGAAACCGTGTTATCGTCTCTGGCAAAGTTTGAGAAGTGCACATGCCTCGACCACGTTCCACCACACGAAAACTTAATATTGCTTTTTATTTGAATATTTTATGTACTGTAAACTTTGACAACAACTTTACGAATATACTGAATGCATAATAAAAACTTTAAGCAAAGTGTTCCTCAGTGATCGAATTATAAATTCAAATAAATTCGCTATCTTTTCTCCGCCCAATACTGCTTTCCCGTCCATTTGTTTTATGCGGCAGTTTTCAATAAAGAGTATCAACATCTTGTTTATTACTGGAATCGTCTGAAGGTGACTGTCCGAAACAAGATGGATTGTTTATAGTGTGTGCAAAATCAAAACCTCTAGAACTACGGATAGCTTCGATAGCTTTCTTAACCTCTTCGAAGCCGCAAATAAATCACGCCACAATGCTTACCAGACTGAATATTTTTGATTAAAATAAAACGTCTTCAAAACGAAACCTTTTTTGTTATGTTAGAAAGAAATTAGAACTTACTTATAAAGCTTATTCTTAAAGTTAACAGTTTCAATTTTCATTGTCATACAGGGTTGTCGCACTGAGTCGCACATGCTACCAAAAATACTTATATGTCTCGTTTGTAGCAACCATCGGACTAAAAGCTTCTTATCCCAGAAAGCTAAAAGCTATTAAATAAAAAATGCTCGCCAATTTTTCATTCATTTCACTAGAATTTCAGAAAAAAATGACACGTATATTGATTCATTATTGATATTTGTTCAATGAAACAAATTTATGTCATATAAAAATTACCTTCTATATATTTCGTCCTAACCAGGAACTATTAACCGACCTTCTTACCCGAGTCCCATCCTACTAACATTATTCTCGCCAAAGAATTAGAAGATAATGTATTGAGTGAATTGGCATTTACTTGGTAGAACTCCATTATAACACGGTGAAAAAATAGCAATGTATTTTAGTTTTACAACATTTTTTAAAGATATTTTTGATAACCATATCTTATAAAAAAATGTAGAACTAAAAAACATTGCTATTTTTTCACCGTGTTAGAAGATAAAGGACTGAATTTCAATTAATTATCGTTGAATAACTTCTGTTGAGAAACATTGAAAACGAGTAAAAAACTGTGTTTAGTGAACCTCACAGCATAAATTTTTTAAAAAACAGTTTGTAAATATTGTCACCCATTTTTAGATGTCATTATTTTTCCCTTTGTGTATATAAGTGAAAAGTATATATTTTACAATAAAAAACATAAATTTCACTATTATTAAAGAACTGAGAATCTGAAGAAAGAAGAATTCACCCCAACAATTATATATCTCTTTTAAGGTGTCAACTGTCACTTCTTGATGGAAAGGCGTGATATTTTAAATAATAAAAACACATTTTTTCGTACATATTTCCTCAATATATTTTTTGATCAGGACCGGTTTAGCTCATCGCGAGCTTGTATCAGTTGATAATGTTCGCGATGAGCAAAACCAGTCCTGATCAAAAAACATATTGTGGAAATAAGTACTATAAAATGTGTTTTTATTATTTAAAAAAATATATATCTTATATACAACCCCATTACTCTATAGATTTCATCAAACCAAATATATTTCTTAAAAAAATATAATATCGCTTTTTAATAAGGTATAAATATACCTTTTTGCTGACTGTGGTCCATAGAGATAATTTTGCAAACGATTTCTTTTTATTGAATTGATCGAGATTTTGTTATATTGTTCATAAGAAAAGAAAAACCGTTTTTTTACATTTATAATCCATTAAGTATTGTATAGTTATTAATATTTTCACTTAATGCTATATTTAAGGGAACGTTCTGTCATTTTATCAAACTCAAAAATCCATATCTTAACAATTTATTTTGACTGATATAAATACACCTCAAGATATCACAATTTGACGACCATAAATGCTTTTTGTATTGTTATTTTATTTCCAATAATTTTACTGAATCGTAACACATTACAGTAAATTTATTATGGACAACATACTCGGTCATTTGTTGTTTCTGTAATGGACCATTTCCGTGCCATATGTAAACTTATTGATATAGCCGCCATTTTAGTTTCATTTACAATTTTTAGTTTTATTGCGAACAGGAAACAAGCTAGGTCGTTAAAACAGGAGAGAAGATGTTTTGTGTACCTTTTCTGCACAGCTATATATAGATAAGCAAACTTTAGTATACTCATAGTTCTGGCGATGGCGTGAGCCGAAATAGCTATCAGCTATATTTAAAAAAATAATTTGGTGAAATAAAATACATTGCTATTGTTTCACCAAGACGGTGAAAAATAAAGGAGTTCTTACCAAGAGAATGCCAATTCAATCAATTAAAATATTGTGTTGGTATGATATAATGCTATAAATAATATTTCAACACAAAGAAAATTCTTTAATATAATATATTCTCATAGTTTAACACAGTGTTATTTAAGCTTTTTTCATCCAAATGCCAGTAAAAATACCATGAATATTTCACTAAAAAAACGAACACGAAGAAAAAAATAAAGCTAAAATTTCTTGGAAACTATAAAAAAAACATTGTATTTAGTAAATAGTTTTTTATCCTTTTATATGATGTATTTTGTCGTCTACTTTCAATGCCATATTCGTTATGTTCTGCAAATTACATCAAAAAAATCATAACAAGGATTTGTCTATTGTTTTATTTGTACATAACTAAAATTTAATTAAAAATTGCATTTTACTTTTCTGTGATAAAAATGACCTAAAAGTGCTCCATCATAATTCATCAAAATTGTGTCTAAAACAATTCTTCGGTCTAATTTAAATGTCCAAGTTAAGATTCTTGATTGTTTGATATTATATAAAATAGTTATAAATGTATAATTAAAGTTTTTGCTTTCTCTTGTAACAACTGTACTTGAAAGTCAAGTTGTTTGTAGCTTTATAAGGGTACAGTGACTACGCAAAAATATACAAGAACTTTAGATTAGCTGAAAACTTATCGTCTTTAATTTATTTCAAGTGCTTGTTACGGTGACCAATAACTTTAATTCTAGCAAAGTAATTGTTTGCAGCTTAGACTATTTTCTCAGTGATAGTTAGGTACATTTTTTCTTATTTAAATTAATTTATATTGTCTTGTGAAAATTTTAAGCTGTGTTAATTTTAACATTAACACAATTAAAAAATCATTTCGTCAGTCTAAAACTATCACTAAAAATGTTTGTGGCATCAAATAACGAACGTTAACATTTTTTTTTGCAGTTACTCGTTCTTAACTATAAAAATAATTGATACTGAAAACTTTCAGTTATTTCAATAAATTCAAATAAAAATTCGTTAAATGGTTCACAAATCAACTTATATTCTTTTTAACTAAAATCTAATGACAAGACCATGGAAACTGCCTAGTAATACTTTGGGAAATGAGGAAAGTCGTATACAGTTAACTCTCCCATGTCGTAGGGATAGTGACCTCACTTCAAGGGACTTCTTTATAGGAGATTTGTCACCCGCACAAAAATTTTCAGTTATATTTTACAAATTGAATGAAACAGTTTTTTCATCCAAAATATTTTTTTTAATTATTATGATGTCCTTAATCTATATTCAGCTTGGTAACAAGCCCACGTGTAAAAAGCGTTGGCCCCCTTATTCTTCTGATATGTGTATAATAAATAGAATATTTGTGAGAATTTTAATTTTAAAATAAAAATTTTGCATTTATTGAAAAATCGCTATCGGAGGGAGCGCTATACGAAAATCTGCCGCATTCACAATATGAAAACCTGCTGTTGGTGAATACGCTATCGGAGGGTTAACCGCATTTGAAAGATTAATTATTTATAGATTAATTTAAATTTGCAGTTGTAATATTAAGTTTTACGAAATGAAATACATCTCACATTAACTATTAAATAGTGCAATTTTTAGATGACTTCCTTGTTTTGTTACTGTGTGGCCCACAAAATATTAGTAGCAATACATTTGATCTTTAAGAGGTCACTGATTGAAATAAATAATATTCAACATAAATTTTATATGGTGCCCGACTTCAATCTTAATGAAGTTAAACTACAAAAGTATTTAATATTAAAAAAATCAATAAATGTTGTTGTATGCTACTTTAACACCGTCAAAACTATGGTTCAATTTAATTTGACCTGAGCTTTTTATCTTGCTTAAGAATTTTTAACTACTTTTATGTAATTTTAATATGAATAAATAAAGAATTTTTCTAATTTAAATCATTTGATGCTTTGACCTGTAATAAAGAAACCGTAAAGGATTCATTAAGGTTACTTAAATCATACTTATTTTGTCAGTGATAGTCTTTAAAATACTAACATTTGCGAGCGAAAAGTTAATAGAAGAAATTATAACGGGCTATGAAATACGACTAAGGCATATATTTCAATGAAAAGCAAGCATTTTAAGTTTAAACATAAAATTTCCGGATATACATATTTGAAAGCTTTTAAGATGATGAAATTGAAGAAATCTGAATTTCTTTTTCCGCTTCAGTCTCCTCGTTTGATGCAGGTATTAAAAAAGTTTTAAAATCCATTCAAATATTTTCTTAATTATCGAAAGTAGGTAAAACCTGAGATATTTAACAGAGAATTAATTAATCTTTACGTAAAATCTTAACATTATTAATTCACGTCATGTATAACTCGGAGTAACGCGTATTTTTTCAATCAGAGAATCATTTTTTACCTTTTTTAATGTGATAGATAACGGTCAGTTCTTTGTGGAAACGCATTTCATCATAATAATTAAACTCCACTTTAAATAATAAATTCACGAGTTTATAGTTTTAAGAGCGGATCAGAACGGATTTCACTGATTACCAACTGATAATGGTTGTGATAAACGAAACTTATCCTAATTTTAATTAAATATGTATGTGAACATAGTAAAAATTTAAATCGTTAAAACTTTGTACGATTCCACATATTTTTTCACTAACAACCCGGGTTTCGCCTTTCGGCATCTTCAGGTATTCTATCACACGGATACAACAGAACTGAGGTAAAATAAACAGTTAACATAAAATATATTAAAGTTAATAATCACAGGAACACAATTACCCCTAAATAAGCAGTAAATTACAGTTAAAAACAATTTTACAATATCTTAACACAATTGCCTATGATAATTTTCATTAACGATCTTGCTAATGAGTCATTCTTGAAAAGGGTTTTTCAATAAATATCAGTCAACTAACATTAAAATATAAATGGGTTTTTTTTTACTTTCATGTAGAGAATGCCTACTATCAAACATCTAGTGATGAAACATAAGAATTTACGTCTTGAGATTGTCAATTCATTGAACTGTTCTCACGAAAAAGGGTACATACAACAAGGGGGAGTTGGGAAGATTGAGATCATTGAAAAAATTGAATATTTTTTTTTGAAACAGCAATTTAAGTCTTCAGACCGAAATCAATTAAACGACTAAAAAACAACTAATGAAACCATGATTAGAATCATTGAGTACTGCAGCTAAGCCCGGCAACGATCGCTCTAAGCCACGGATATATAACTAAAACTTTTTTGACCAAAAAGTTTTTTTTTGAGGTTGTTACTCGTTATATTTTTATTTAATTTCGTTGTAACATTTAGTTTTTTTTTTTTCTTTTTCGTCCATAGGATCTTAACAAGTTGACATCCTTACTTAGAATTCACTCACAATAAAGCTCATATACATAATGCCAGACAGTGAGAAAACCTGTTTCATAAATATGGGACAAGGATCCTACATAATGCATAGACAGCCAGTGCCTGGTTGCAACAGATGGCGCTGTACATAATAATTTCGCCGGGGTGACGCGTTTTTAAAATGGCGTCTGTCAAAGCATCGCAAAATGGCGGAAGTTCGCTCTTTAGCATTCGTTTTAATATTTAAACTATTGCTTTGAAACGCCAGATAGATAAACATATTTTACTTCACTTTATTTCCACCAAAAAGGTATGAGATGAACAAAAAATGTGAATTGTATGCATATTTCATTCTCTTTTTACACGAATACAGAAATATGTATGTAAAATAAATCACTCAATAAAATTTTAGCCTTTTATGAATAATTTGTGATACATACTATATTATTGACTTAGCAATAAATGTATGTGTAAAAATGTAAGATCATTATTCTGACAATCAGAGGGGGCTGGTTTCGAGTCCCGGCAGAAGTTTAGGTTGTATCAATCAATCATTTTCGATTTATATATTATGATTTACAAAAATACGATTAATTCCATCACCAGGCTGTTATTGTTTATTTTGTCATGTTTTTATTTTATTTTTTTCCCTACTGTAAGACGATTTTAGCATTTATTGATTTTACAATAAAAGACAAAAAATATATTGCAGTCAAAATCCATTTTAATACTTTGAATAGAATAGAAATTAGAATAAAAAATATTGTTTTATTCTTATTTCCACAAGATTTTTCTACAGGATCTGTTTCGCTAATTGCGAGCATTTATAACTGATAATCAATAGATATTTATGATGTGGGAATAATAAGTATAATAAAAGTGTTTTTATTAGTTAAAATGTTAAGTCTTAACGTCACTAGGAAGTGACAGTTAAAAGCCAACATAAAAAGGCATTTTAATACAATATAAAGTAGCAAATTTAAATTATTACAACTTTGTACGATTCCACATGTTTTGTCACTAACGAATCGGGTTTCGCCTTTTGGCATCTTCATATATTCTATCACACGGATGCAACAGAAAAGATAGTACAACAGGAAAGATAGTAAAAATTTGATATTGAAGTTCTATCAATCACCTTCAGTTGAACACAACTTGCGTCCACGTGAAATATGGTGACATCCAATACCACTGAAAAATTTAAAAGCCTTCTCAGTGACGTCTAAAATGACAAAATTTCTCTACACTTTTTCAACGTAAATCTTGACACTACATATATGGTGTAATTCATTCTCTGATGTCATACAAGTTGAACGAAATATTTGGCTATGTACATATCTCTTCAGTTACTCAAACTAATTAGTCTTAGAGAAATCCAGCTGGATAAAACTATACGTAGTCCATGCCCACTCAAATAGATAAGTTTAACAAAAATCTTCTGAACCTTCCCTACCATAAGGGTACATTTATTTCAAACTTCTTAGGGCCAAAACAATCGACTTACTTTCAAGTCTACTTTAAACTAAAGCAGTCTAAGTACTTTGATATCACAAGTTTTTACTTTCAAAAAGGCCCTGGACGTGCGGAGAATGAAGCCAAAAGTTTGCAATATTTTATATAAACACTTTTTTCAAATATTACGTGCTTTCATCAAGTATAAATTTAAATTCAACATCATATTTCAGTAATGTCATAAATTGGTACAGTGGAACTCCATTCAACCGTTCTCGCATAAAACGTTTTCCCGGATGGATCGTCCATTTTGTAAAGTCCCGTCAAAAGTCCATAAAAGCATTACAGTGTTAAACGTTCCCCAATTTATCGATTTCCTCGGTCTATCGTCTGAATATTACGGTCACATCACAAATATTATACCGATTGACCGGATTTAGTTAGTAAATCTTTCTATCCAATACGATGTATGAGTTTAAGGACATATTTTTTTTTTATATTAACCGAAGAGCTTTTACAAAACCTTCTCATACTTAACAATTTTTTGATAACCCCATTTTCGAAAATTTTAAATGGGGATACGTTTTTTACTTTTTTATAATTATTTTAAGCTTTCCCGCATTTTTCTTTTTGTTTTAAGGGTCCTTTGAAAAGCGTAGAATCGAGGGTTCTCTGTGATGTATTCATTTTAATTCATTGAAATTGTATTCAAAATTTATGATATCCTAAAATAAGATTTCGAACGCTTTTAATCCAAAATGATGGATTTCAATTTACATTATTAACGAATTATAACATTTTTTTAATTATTATTGAAAACATATTTTTAATACTTAGTTCTTGAATATAGTTTACGATCACGACCAGTTTCGCTAATCGCGAGTAATACCAACTAATGAGCGATGATACATTGTCAAATACTCGCGATGAACGGAACAGGTCCTGACCATATAATATATTGTGAAAATAAGTACTAAAAATTGTGTTTTTATTATCATTAAAAATGTCATGCCCTTCCATCAAGAAGTGACAGTTAACCGGGTTAAAGTGGTGAGTTATTTTTTACGAAATAAGGTTTTTGGTTTATTTTAAATGTTTTTTTTTACACTTCATATAAAATTATGCGGTTTTTTTGTGGTTCAATCTAGAAAGAAAATTTATTATTATATCACGTAGTAAATAAAGTTGTACAATTGAGGCATGCATAGTAATAAATGTAAATAACTTTATTCACTATGAATTTTCTAGAAACAATTACTTTAGTTTCAGCCTAAAAAATAATTGCAGTCTGAGTAAACATAGTTCGATATTGACACAGATTCCTAGAAAGAAAGCGGTTGAACAGACAGTAAATTTTATGATACATGATTAAAAGTGTAATTTCTTTGAATTTTCTTTTTCGTAAAATTCTTTTATTAATTTGAAACAAATAAAAAATGTAGGCCCGACTGCTTAAAATTATTGACAGATTTGCGCAGCATGAATATCTGAAAAAATTATAATTATTCAACAAAAAATACGGAACTTGCAATTGATAAAAGACATCACAATATTTAGACTTACATGTACGGCCATACTCCTCAAAGGGTTAATAACTTAAAATGTACATTATTCATCAGTGTTATTGGCGTAAATAAATTCACTATTTTCTGTTGCCGTAAAAAAGCGTAGACCCTTACGAAGTGGCGTTTCAACTATTATTTAAATTCTTTCTGTACGACTGATTTTCCGTCGACATTGAATACGATTATATTTCTTTAGTATTATGGTAATGAAAGATAAACTTTGCGTTGTAAACATTGCTTGACTAATAATATAATGCTATTTTTCCTGCAAACACATTTTAAAGAGCTATGTGTGTACATTTCCTGGGTAATGAATTACCATCTTGTTAAATAGTACAGCACTTCTCCATTAAACATTCTGGATTTCTCGTACACGTAAACTGCTTGAATGTTCTCGGAAATCATTCCCAAACTCTTCGCAAAGTTAAATACTGTTTCCGGCTTTAAACAACAGTGTATCTCAAATGTTTTAATTTTCATAACAAATTTGAGTAACCTAACGAATCGTAGATAATGTTGTAAGCCAACAATTGAAGATAATAAATAAAAAAACTGAAGCTTTTTTTATCGTGGTGTAATTATTCGACAACCGTTATTAAAATTCAGTTGACACTATATATCAAACTATATTAAACACACTGACAAACTTTAAAAATTTGCAAGGGTGTTTATCATTTTTTTTTATTAAATGACATGATCAAATAATTGATTGAAATATGTCATAATTTTTTTAGCTTTTTATTTAGAACTGATTTTTCAACAACACATAGACACCTCACTTTTAATGTGTTAACTATCACTTGTTGGTGGAATGGCAAGATATTTTAAATAATAAAAACACGTTTTTAAACCTTTTTTCGATAATATATATATAACTTTATTATTATTTTTTGAAATACATATACTCTTGATGGAGTGTATAACAATGAAATTTCTTTATACGAGAAGTAGTGTTTATTCTATTTACTTATTTATTGTATTATGTTATCTCATACTAAAAATATTTCAAAATGCTTTATTTTAATAAGAAAAACACATGCAGAAAAAATCCAACTCAATATTGAACTGAAATTTTATAATATACTTTGAGGGCAATGCTTTTGAAAACCATGCATTTTCAAACTTGTATATACACGCTGTACCAGAAATCAAGAAGCATTTTAACGTGATTATCTAATATTCCATGGAGACACGAAATTGTTTGCATGTTAAGCTCTGTCATAATTGAGTTTTGGCAAGGCTCTTACGTTCTATATCTGTCGTTAAAATACCGTATACTTTCATCGTGTACGTAAGCCTTTTAACAGGAAATTTACCGTGACAAAACATATTTTACTATTACGAAAATAATCAGTCTTTAAAAGGCTGTTAGCCAATCGTTTTATTCTGTGATAATTAATAAACTTCATGTATTTCCATATAAATTAGCCGAAAATTCGTTAAGCCATAATTGTGGCTTAGATCTGCAGCAGAAATTATTTGTTGTATTAAATATTATATGTGGCTTAATATTGTGGCTTAGTTGAAGAGAAGGGAGAGCTTTTTTTAAATATTCGAGCTTTATAGAATATAAACAGCTAAGTATTAAGAGCTTTTCTTTAGTGGTCCAGGTAGTCCGAGTTAGAATCTCAGAAAGATGAATATCTTTTAATGTGTTAACATAACTGTCATTTCTTAATGGAAAGACATGATTTTTTTTATAATCAAAAAAGCACTATTTTCACAATTTATTTTATGATCGGGACCGGTTTCACTCATTGCGAGCACTATCACTTAATCTCAATGATTTTATTTTTTATTCGATTAAAATTGTTGATATTGGTGTATGTGATGTTTTTATCCTCGAGTATCAAAATATCACATTGGCTGTAATGCCAAATAGTTTAAGAGACATACTATTAAATATTTTGTTTTATCTACAAAAAATAACAATTGAGTATTGTATTTTTTATAATATAAAATATTTGGCGTTGTTGACATTAGCGGTCGCACCAGCTTTTTTAATTTTAATTGAAAAACATCGTAGTACTCAATAAACCAGTGATCGCCAAACAGTTGCTCGCGATGTAATTTTCGGTAGCTAACGTAAGTTATTAATAAATTTGTCTCTCAAAATTGATTACTTAAATTCCACTGAAACGCTTAAAAAATTGCTTTTGAAATATTTATCTCTCTCTGACTCATTTCTATGCTCTCTGCTCTTTCTACACCACTTAAATGCCGCAATGCATATAATACCACTGTGTGTATGCACAACAATAATGTATCCGTATATTGTGCGCAATACAATAGTAAACAACATGAAGATAGAATTTTTAAAAATAGTTCGCCAAACTATTTCAATTTCCGAAAGCAACACGAATTTGGCAGCCACTGTTTCAAACCAACTCATAACTAACGAACTTTCATTTTAAAGTGTGTATTGTAAGAAAACATTTTTATCATTTATGATATCGACTGAAGGTGCTCGATGGAATTTCAATATCAAATTTGAATTATTACGACTTTGTACGATTCCACATGTTTTGTCACTAACGACCCGGATTTCGCCATTCGGCATCTTCAGGCAACCCATCACACGGATGCAACAGAACTAACATTATCACAGTTGTCACTATCTGACTATCTCAGTTCTGTTGCATCCGTGTGATAGAATGCCTGAAGATGCCGAAAGACTTAACCCGGATCGTTAATGACAAACCATATGGAGTCGTACAAGGTTGTAACGATTAAAATTTAACATTTTTATCTATTGAAAATTTCAATCTCTAAACTTGAGTTCCTTTTAGATTAGTTCATATAACAGTTTGGAAAACTTTTGTATCCTCTAAGTAACTAAACTCATTGGTGCGGAAACTCGTGGTAAATGAGGTAAATTTGTTGATGGTACCCCAGATAGTACCCCACACGTATCGGATGAGCATCAGTTATCACAGCCAACTGTTTATTTGCCATAATCAACCGTTACGGTGCCTTATTGATTATTTCCCATACGTATTCTGAGGATCTAACACGTGAACGCAGTTTAAAGTGAAAACATAGTTTGATTCTGCGACTTTCTAACAGATATAACACATATCAATTAACAATGTGTTTTGGTGGATATACAACTTGATTGATTTGAACTTGGTTGATCATTATCAAATGATACAAAATTAATTTAAAAATGCTATTTATTCAATGTTACAAGCCTACATTTACCAGGCACCCAAAACTATTGAACGATATCATTTTAAAAAATGTAGTAACAGTTCTAAAGATTGTATTTTATTATTTAAATGAAAAGCTTTTCCATAAAGAAAGGAAAAAAATAAATCTCCAAAATGCTTAGATTAGATAAACATAAAGCAATTTTCGAACTTTTAATAATTCTTCGGATAAAATATCGATTTTTCACAATCATTTCTCTATTATGTTTAACCCTTTAACTGTTAGCGTAACCCATCACACAAATGTAACACAACTGAAACACAAAAAACATTTATCATCATTAACATACCAAAAGAGACAAATGAAAGAAAAGCACACACCCTAAAGCAAGAACTAAATGACAACCAAAATAAATTACAATAATATTGATCTAATAATAATAACACATAATTTCCTGCGATAGGTTTTACTTACGATAAATACTGTTAATGAGAAATTCATGAAAAGACTTTTAACAAATAATAATCAGCTATCATAAAATGTAATTGGGATATTTTTGATTGTATTTTTATAGTGTTTTTTGTTTGATTTCTTCACGATGTCTCTGTTTTTTTTTCATTTTTTAAAACATACATATCCCTTAACACGTCGGATGCTGAAAACGCACCTGGCGCGTAATCCATTATATTGAAAGTTGATCAAACGCTTATTGCATTAAGAGTTACTCTATGTTTGTATAATATCAAATATTACAAAGTGATTGCTACAAGCCATCTTATATAAATGTAGCATATTATAATAAAATGTGTTACACGTTTAATGTGGTTCCAAAATACGTATGTACGAGGTAGGTGTTTTTTTCCGCAGCCAAAGTGTTAATTATATCAGTAACCTTTGATAGCTAAAAAGGCTAAATTAACATTTTAAGCCGTTATCGATATCACATCACAGTGCAGTAAAATAAACAATAATTTTCCTTAGATTTTGTTCTCTTCTCGTCTCGATTTATCAAACCTCCTAAAACAAGGATAAATCGCTTTGCGTGACTATGTTTTCACCTCTGAACAGACGATACTGCAATTAGGAATTCAAAGCATCGCCTTATTTACATCGAAAGTTATATTAATAAACTTAAGGTAGGTTTTAACATTCCGAAAGCTTGCTAGCACCTTGTTGGTGTCGTTAACGATGTCATTTCAATAATACATTCATTTGTCAAGATAAAACTGAGGAATGGCATGCATATAAACTATATTAATTGAATAATTACTTAACTAAATATGCCTTGTAAACACCAAGCTTTATTCGGTAACTGTAAGTTAAAATTTATTTCTTATAATACAAATCGATAAAATTTTATTCGTTTAGCTGTGATAAATACATCGGCACGTGTTTCATCTCTTTTAGAAGTTTCATTAAGCCACCTGAAATACAATATGTTTATATAGTTTATATAGTTACAATAGTTTGTCCAACTAAGGAAATAATAATGTAAATAAGGTTTTAAATTTTAAATCTATAAGATTTGTACATTTCCGCATGTTTTATCAGTCACGGCCCAGGTTTCGCCTTTCAACATCTTTATGCATTATATCAAACGGATACAGAAGAATTTAAACACAATGAACAGGCTGCATCGGTTACTCACAAGATGTTTACAACTACTTTTAATTTAAACTATTTCTGATATACATTTAGCTTTTAACCTTTAAGTCTTCATTTTTTCCTGTGCAATTTGGGTTGTATATAACTGTTATAAATTGTTTATTGTGTGACAGTTCTATTGCATCCGTATGATAGAATACCTGATGGTACCGAAAGGTGAATCCCGGGATTCTACCTAAGTTAAAAATAACCTAAGTAACATGTGTAAGTGTGTACATAGTTCCAACAATTGGAATTTGGTGTTGAAATTTTATCACGAAACCTTCAATTAATATCGTTAGCTTAAATGTTTTTCAAACAATAACTGCTTCACACTTAGTTGTTGAACCTGTATTTCAAGTAGTCAAACTAACTCGCTCTCTTTGCGTCCTGTTTTTTTCGGATTAGGTTGGATTTTTCAGACTTGAAAGCCTTCGAATAGAACCGATAAGCCAGTGGAAAACAAAATCGTTTAGTACCGGAATTTAAGCACGTAAGATCTGTCACCAATTGACCATGGATACAACAAAGAATACAGATATATAATATCAATCCCATATAAAATATTCAAATATCCAAAGTTGTTTTATTTCAAACCAATTTTTGGTGATAAAAATATTCAAAATTCACCATGTCTACGGACGTTCAAAATAATGGTTTTTTGTTTATTTTTTCGATTTAATTTAAATTTGTGGTGAGACCCTTACAGCCTAAAGTTACAATAGATTATTTTTTAACCTTATCCACTATAATTGTATATTCTTAACCTTTTGGAGTCAAATTTAAAATGATTTTACTCATGTTTTTTCAGTTTAATTTAAAATCTCTGTTAAATATGTGTTAAAAATAATGTCTCTGAAAAACATATTTGTTCTATATTTCCTGCCTTCTTAGAAACACAATCATTAAAAACCTTGAAAGCCTTAAAAATAATGTAATAAAACATTCATTAGATCTATAAGTGTGGTCCTGAAATTTAGAGGCTATTTCACAGCTGGCAAAACTAAAAAACAATTAAAGAAACTTTCGAGGAAAATTTAAAGTGCCTCTGCGGTAATACAAAAAATAATTACGCGAAAGTTTAGTTTTTTAATTTGCTTAGTAATAATATAATTGGTTTGTCAGAAGGGTGGACTGTAGAGAGCCGCTAGTGACATCTGTTAAGGGCAGTGGGAAGTAATCCCAACTAAGTTTTTACTTATCTGATTAATGGAAGGCATATGAGAGTTAAAACAGGGTCGCATTTAGTAACGTGTCGAGGTATTTATTTTCAAATATTCCAAAGTCTTTTAATACAGTTTCATATTCAAACAAAAATCACTTACAATAAAGTATACGTATTTTCTGTATGTTTGTCAAAATAACTCTTCTCAATTTGTGAATCGTAGCAACGTCACATTTGCACTATCTATTTTCAACAATTTATAATTTTTAAACAAAATTTTGTAGATTTAAAATGAAGTATATTCCACTAAGATATTTCAGAATAACACAGACAAAAATATTTGTGTTTTGATTGCGTTTGTAAATTGACTACAACCAAAGCAAATCTGAGCTCTTAACTAACCAGGTATATTATTAAACAAAAATTTTATTGATTGAATTGGCATTCACTTGGTAGAACTCCAATATAACACGGTGAAAAAATAGCAAGGTATTTTAGTTTTACAAAATTATTTTTAACAAATATAGTTTATAGCTATTTCGGCTCACGCCATCGTCAGAACTATGCTTAAGCTAACATTCGCTTATTTATATATACCCGTGCAGAAAAGGCACACAATCACCCTTTCTCCTGTTCCAACGGCCTAGCTTGTTACTTTAACACAATGACACTAAATTTTCAAAAATTCGAAAAAAAAGAGTTTTTAATTCCCGATGAATTGAATTGATTCCTGACGATGGCGTGAGCCGAAATAGCTATCAACTATATTTGTTAAAAATAATTTTGTAGAACTAAAATACAAATTTTGTATTCAAGAAATCATACTGTTATGCTCCAGCAAATAATTTCGTTGCTTAAATGAGATTTGGTTAAAAGTTGGCTCGGCTTTTAATTGGAAAGAATAAAGAATAAATTTGAGTGAATCGAGTGTGAATATCAAGTAATTAATACTAGCATACCATTAAACTCATCATCTTTATAGTAACTGAATATGACTCATTACGAATCAATCATTACGAATCAAAAATATTTATTTATTCATTCATTCTCATTCATTCATTTATCAATTCATTTCAATTTTTCATTAGACCCTTCGTGTCAAATAAAAACGTGTAACTACTAATGAAAACCAGAAACAAAGAAAGAAACTAAAACAGAATAAAAAATATACACTACCTTAATTGGGGCCTGTCGCAAAAGGTTATTGTTTCAGCGACCGGCAGTTCCTTGCATCTGGCATCGGGACTAATGGAAAAAGAAGCCTTTTGACATCGCGATTGAAAGCCAGCTTTTTTGTATGCCTCAAAAAGCTTTCGATATTTAATCACGGTAAGTATGAACTGCTCCAAAAGCTCGTTAAGTTTTACATTACCGTGCGGTGTGAAAGCTCTGCGAGTAAAAATGTATACTATCGACATTCGGGCGGCGTGTCGTGAAAAAGTCGATCGAAAATAGATAGCGTTACGTAAAGAAATTTAATGTCAAACGCAATTAGTTTTCGCTCATCCTTTCTAATAAAATTTTTTATTGTCATTTTAAATCCAAATAAGTTTATAGATTGATGAAAAAAACAGACACTAGAAGATTTACTTCAGATTTTTTCATTATCAGGTAGCGGTAACATCTGTCAGTTAGTCCTTTGTTTGACGTAATAATTGTTTGTGCAAACAAAAAAATGTTTATTGCTGTTTAAAAGAAGGCTAAGCTGTTCGATTTTTAAATCATTAATAATAAAGAAAAATTGGAATCTCTTTTACCGACGAAGCTATTCAACGTAAAATATCCCTCAAATGCTTCAATATAATCGCTCCAGAATGCTCATTATGCATGCATAGCTATATCCAGTTAAGTATGGAAGTCCAGCGTTTATATGCAATAATGGTCGCTGTAGGGAAGAATGGAAAAAGCTTTTAAAATACATCGCCACCACACTCTTAATTAATATTCAAAGTCACGTATCTTGGGTACTTCTTGTTGCGCGTTTTTATGCCACTAGGAAATTTATTTATGCCTACACTTGACACCGTTTTACATTATCTAAATGCACCAGTTTACTTTCCATACCTTTTTATACGATACGATAACTTTAATATTTTGCATTTTTATAAAATAAATATTGTGTAGTTTGTAATGGTCAGAAACCAAAACATCGACTTTAGGTGCTTGATGGAATTTTAATATCAAATTTGAATTAAATTTGAATTTTTACAGCTTTGTACGATTCCACATTTTTTGTCACTAACGATCCGGGTTTCGCCTTTCGGCATCTTCAGGCAACCCATCACACGGATGTAATAGAACTGACATTATCACAGTTGTCACTATCTGACTATCTAAATTCTGTTGCATCCGTGTGATAGAATGCCTGAAGATGCCGAAAGACTTAACCCGGACCGTTAATGACAAACCATATGGAGTCGTACAGGGTTGTAAAGATTGAAATTTAACATTTTTATCTATTGAAAATTTCAATCTCTAAACTCGATCGAATCGATGTAAAATAAAAAGTTAGCATCGTCTATATACCAAAGTTATTAATTACAGGAATACACTTACCCCAAAGCAAGCAATAAATTGCATCTTAAACAAATTTAATAATATTAATCTAATAATAATTCACACAATTGCTTGTGATAATTATCATTAATTTTGTTAATGAATCATCTTGAAAGGGTTTTTCAACAAAAATTTCGACTGAAGGTGGTTGACGGAACTTCAATATTAAATTTGAATTCTTAAAACTTTTTACGATTCAATATATCTGTTACTAACGACCCGGGTTTCACCCTTCGGCATCTTCAGGCATTCTATCTCAAGGATGCAACAGAACTGACTAATTCCTGAAGAAAAGCGAAACCTGGGTCGTTAGTGACAAAACATATGGAGTCGTACAAATTTTAAGAATTCAAAAAAAAAATTTTTAATACAAACATAAAATACATAAATTAAAAAGTATTATCATTCCAGAATCATTCTTATTTATTTGCCTTTTAACTTTTATTAGTTTTTATTGAAATCGATCAGTTTAAAAACGTTTCGATTGTTAACGTAATTTTTTTCCAATCAATATTTAAAACCATTTATTTTAAACATTATTCAGATCTCGATCAATTTATTTCCTACATTTTCAGGGATTGCTTTGTTCTACCAAAATATATACGATATATCACTTATGAAACAGTCTTTTAATTGAATACAAAATAGAGTTTCAAAATTATTCACAAACCTTTATATTATTTATCTTGGAAAGTTGATAAAAGAAAGATCAATGTGATTAATTCATGCTTATTGAAATATGACTTAAAAATGTGCACTTTAGAAAGATTAAAAAAAAAAGAAAATTCTCAAGCAAAATTATTGTTGAAAAGTAATCAAATGCTTAGAGCTTTGCTGTACAGAAAAAGTTTGGAGCTTTCTTTCTCAACCAACATAAGGTTTCAGTAAGAAACTTTTTTTATTCAATTTAGTTGGACTCTTGTGGAAAATCTTTGTGAGAAATATTTTACTTCTTTAAAGAGTTGAGATAACTGATAAGTGACAAAAATCTGTGCCTTATTATTTGTAGAGGAATCAAATAACAAAACTCATTCATTACTGAAAAACAATATAAACTAAGCATTGAATTTGAAAGGTCAGCGGTTTCATTTACATTAAACAAGTCGCAATTCCAAAATAATTTGTAAATAAGATTTACTGAAAACTCGCGTAAAGGTTGTAATCAATATTTTAAATAAAATAAATGTTATTTGAAGTAGAAAAAATACATCCTTTCTCAATCTTAAGAACTATATTTTAACAATGATTTGTAATTTTTGGCTCTATAGCACACGTCGCTAGCTTTCGTTAAAGATCTTACATATTCGAGTTTTAAGAGAAAACACTTTATTATAGAATTTTGTTTGAAGACATCCATGCATGTAACACGGTGAAAAAATAGCAATGTATTTTGCTTCTACAAAATTATTTTTAACAAATATAGTTAATAGCTATTTCGGCTGACGCCATCGTCAGAATTATGCTTAAACTAACATTCGCTTATCTATATATAACTGTGCAGAAAAGGCACACAACACATCCTCTCTCCTGTTGCAACAGCCTAGCTTGTTACTTTAACACAATGACACTAAATTTTCAAGATTCTAAATGAAACAATAGGTGTCTATGACAATAAGTTTATATGTGGGACGAAAGTGGTCATTATAGAAGCAAATCAGACCACCCCTTTGTAATACAGTTGGACTAGTGGCGATACTGTTATATTAGTTTAAGAATCCTTTGTGATAATTGATGTCTATTGATTTCTAGCTGTTCCAAAGCCGTCATTCTCCGACCCTTACTACAAAGATGCAAACATTTAGGCGCTGAGTTTGAATTTATATTATGTGATTCCTTAATAACGTGATTAGCGAACTGTGAATCTGCTTTTTACTGTTGAATGATCTTACATGTTCCTTAGCTCTAGTAGATATACTTATACCTGTCTGTCCGATATAAACGGATAAACATGAGCCACAGGACATTTTATAAATACCGCTTCTGTCCAGTTTATTAATTTTATCTTTACCATTTTTAAGATGTCTGCCTAAATTATTGTTGACCTTGAAAGCTACGTTTATTGAGTTTTTAATTTCCCGATGAATTTTTCGCTAATGCTACCTAGGTAGTTGATTGATACAAGATAACCGCTTTTTTAAATCAATCAACTACCTAGGTAGCATTGGCGAAAAAATTCATCGGGAATTAAAAACTCTTTTTTTTCGAATTTTTTAAAATTTTGTGTCATTGTGTGAAAGTAACAAGCTAGGCCGTTGGAACAGGAGAGAGGATGCGTTGTGTGCCTTTTCTGCATAGGTATATATAAATAAGCGAATGTTAGCTTAAGCATAGTTCTGACGATGGCGTGAGCCGAAATAGCTATCCTCTATATTTTTAAAAAATAATTTTGTAGAACTAAAATACATCGCTATTTTTTTCATCGTGTTATAATGAAGTTTTACCAAGTGAATGCCAATTCAATCAATCCATGCATGTAATTTGAGAAAATTTCCTTTTAATCGTCCGATCTTAAGCAACAAGGCTACCAGAAGTATTTTCATACGCATAATCTTTCAATCATCTCTACTATTTTGAAGAAAAGGGAGTTGGTCAATTGAGTGACGAATAATTCTAGAATAAAAACTTTTCTTTTAATGTGTTGTCTGTCACTTCTTGATGGGAAGGCATGATATTTTCAATAATTAAAATACATTTTCAGTACCTATTTCCTCAATATATATTATGATCAGGATCAGTTTTGCTCATCTCGATTATTACCAACTAAAGGACTTCTTCAAAAATAGCTATTATAAAGCTTTTTATTCAACTTTATGGGTTGAGATGAATTTAAAAAAACCATTTAATTCCACTCTTTAAAAATAGTTTAACAACTCGACACGCGTTCGAACATCTGGATACCGCAACTAATTGTACGAATTGTAGAGAACTCAATTGAGATTGTAATAAAGTGTACAAAATTATATAATAGTTTACCTTGCTCAAAATCCAGTTATTTTTCAAAACTTCAGCTTGTGGGAATCTTTTACCTCTTCACTCTTTTTACAATATCAGAGTCTACATCTTTTCACTTTCACCAAAAACTTTTCGAAATTTCAACCAAATCTATATTAAGGCTTCAAATTAGGCAGCTTGTAGGTTTTGTTTCTTAGTTGATCGCTTTTTCTATTACATTTTCTTTGTAAAAGATTCTTTATTTAAAAAACATATTTTCAACTCGAAAGGGGTAAAGAAAACAATTAATTTTATTTAGATTATTCATAAATTTTATTATCGATATATGAGACTTATACGAAGGTATACGTCGCATGACATAATTTTCAGTATATCACGGTTTCACTTTAATATATATATTTATATATAGGTTTTACTTCAAGTGCCGTGTTATTGAACATACTCAGAAGTGGACAACTAGATAAAATACAGAAATATGTTTTTTTAAGTTTGAAGCTTTCGTACAAAGTCCGGAAGCGCAGTCAAATTAATTGTTTCATCACACCAGAAACGTGGCAATCAATGTATATAAATGTCATAAAATAAATAAAACCCTTTTTCACGCGTAATATAAATAAATACATAATATATTATATAATCCATGATATGCTTTTTTTTAATGAGATACCTCTATTTATAATGCACATTTTTGCACCTTCTTCTCAAGTTCCCACCGGTGAAGCTTTTCCTACCCTAATTTTCACGTCAATTATTCAGCGTGCATTTAAATATTTCTGGAGTTGCCGTCCTTCACGAAACAGTCTACGGACTTGAAGCTTAAAACTCTCCCCGTCGTTTTAAATCGAATTTAAAAACGGATTTTCGAAATTCGGTTAGCATAAATAGAATATTTTATATAATGTAAACGGAAAAGATGTAAATACAAAACGATTCACAAAAATCACCCATGAATAATAAAATATTTTATGAGACAATTTTTTTAATACTTAATAACCAAGGATACTCCTACGTTTGCTAACCATTTGCTGTCGGAGGGACATTAATTAACGCGAATGAAAAGGTTCAATTGTTACATCATAACACGGGGAGCCATAAATAATTTTATCAGAAGATTTTAGATATTAATAGAGGCCGGTTATAAAATTCCAACTCCCTCTTGTTGTATCCTTTACGTGAGATCGGTTCAATGAATCGACATTTCCTTAAAAAACCCCCAATTATATTTTAATGATAGTTGATTATTATTTGTTGTAAAACCCTTTCAGGAATGACTCATTAACAGGATGTATCAATATTGAAAATTATCATAGGCAATTTTGTTAATGATTATTAGTCAACGTTATTTAATTTGTTTTAGTTGCCATTTAGTTGTTGCCTTGGGGTCTGTGTTTACTGTAATCGACACCTTTGATCTGTAGACGATGCTAACTGTTTATTTTGCGTCAGTACTGTTGCATCAGTGTGATGGAATGCTTGAAGATGCCGAGTAGTGAAGCCCGGATCGTTAGTGACAAAACACAAGTAACAATTCAAACTTAACAAACCATCATGTAAAAATCTGTTTTTCGCAGTATTAAATGTATTTTTATTAATTTTGTTTAAATTATAACTTCATGTCGTTAATTATGAAGGTAAACTAACATAAAAGTTAATACATCAAAAAAAATTGAAATAAAAACTGAGCGGTACTTAAATGCACGTAGTTTCAATGTCAAAAATACATATCCCAAAATATTTTTGGCTTTCGTATCAAAATTTATCAAGTGCGACAAATAAATGAGAATAAAAATGGTGGAATCCTCACTTAAGTCGGTCAGCCGTAATTTTTATTAGTGTCACTTAGTGCTTTTGTAGGTGGGCGATTCGACACGTTTCGACATTTCACTACCGCTCTGCAATATTTCCTCATCCTCCAACCCTAGTGATCGTCAACCAGTAGGTATTTCGTGAAGTAGAACGATTAACATTTTGCTTTTATTTTATCAATATATTTTTTTTTATATAATACACTAAATGGCGGCGACACTATCATCGCTGTAACAATCACTTTTCTTCAAGTCGATAAAAGCTATGAAAAATGTGATGTATTTACTCATTTATAACTACACGGTACAAAACTTACAAATTATCAATTCATTGCTTTTGCAACGTTAACATATTTAAATAATTATAAAGTATTGGAAATTAAACAAATACACAGTAAAACAATCAACAAAGATTGCAAAAAGAGTCAACCAAGTAAGCTCATGAAATATCTACTTTAACTGAAAAAATAGCATTTGTTTGACCTCACTTTCGTCCACATGAAATATGTCAACATCCAAGCAATACTGTTGAATATTGTTAATGCTCTTACCATTGGCATCCCCATTGGCAGACTGGTTCTACACTTTGAAAGAACAGACAAATCAGCTATAAAATTTGACGTTATGCAATAGTGTATAGACTATATTGACTAGTTAATGGATAGACCAACATGCAAATGTGGTATTTTGAAGCAAGGTTCTAAACACTTCCTATGAAAATGATATTTAATGCATGCAGAAATTAAAAAAGCTCTACAAACCGCTTTATTTTACATTGGACCGATCGGCAACGCTGACTTGATAACCTAGATGGTTTTTGTACACATTTAAGTTTAGTAGTGAAATTAAGCTTTGGGTAATGTAATGCTTAAAATGTAACGTTGAAAATTATCACACGAGAATAAGTAATATAAAATGATTTATGTTTTCGACTGAAGGTGCTTGATGGAATTTCAATATTATATTTTAATTGCTGAAACTTTGTATTATTCCATATTTTTTTTTATTAACGAAAGTTTGTCAGATCTATTGCATTCGTGTGATATAATATAATGCATGAAGATGCCGAAATGCGAAACCCGAGTCGAAATCGATGAAACGTGTGGTCGTTTACAGTTTCAACAATTCAAATTTAGCAGGAAAGGTATTTGAAAATATATTTTACATTATTACATAAAATTTCATATAAATAGCCTTGTTAAGATTTATATTTCATCTATTTATAATGTCCATAATAAGGGAAACAGTTCCTGACTATAGTAATAATAAATATGGAAATAAAAAGATTTAAAAAAAAAATCGTGTTTTTTATATAGTTTTATACATATAATGTCTTTACAATGACAAGTCATGGTAACAGTTAACGCTTGTTAACAGTGTAATGCTTATGCTTACATCGTGTAAATGTCAAAAAATAATCATGCTGAAACTTTTAAATATCACAGAAATGGTGTCACTACTGCTCACAATTCGAAATGAGTTCTACTGATAGGCTGACATATAGAAAGTCATAAGTATTAGCTGTTTCATGGCATAAATTTTTCTTTTTTGAAGAAATTTTATTATTTACAGTGTACCATTATTTTATCAATCATTTTGCAATATTAAAAGGTTCAATAATATCTTCTCAAAAACTCATCACATATAGACTTAATTAAATATAAAAATATAAAAATTATTTTATATGAAAATATTCACTAAACAGTTGGATATCACTACTCTACACTGTAACACTGAAGCACTCGCAGTTAGTGCTCTTGTTAGAAGGATGTTCTTTTATCAGGGACAGTTTTCGCAGAAATACATTTTTCCGTTGTTATCAACGGTTATTTAAAATCAGTTTTTATAATAAATATTTCATTTAAAGAATTGGGTTTGTACACTCATTATTGAAATAATATTTTTCTTAACAATTTTTTAAGCAGTATGTATTTCGATCTATGTCATCATCGGAACTAGATAAGTTCTAATAAATATTCTGCTTAGCTTTATTTACCACTCAAGAAAAAAAATATAATACGGCTTCACATCAATTTTTGAGACTTTTTTACTTGAGGGCGTATGGATCCATTTCTTTATCTAACTGAGTTTCTTTTAAGTATGCTCACTTTAAATAGTTTAATAACTCGAAGATAAACGTATCTAGCCACATATTTCTTTCGGCTCGTACGAAGCCAAAAGCAATGTTCAACAGAATTGCTTCGGATGTCGACATATTCCACGTGGACAAGAGTGAGTTCAGTCGAATACCATTTTTTAATGTATTGAACTAGATTTTACATGATCATGCTTGGTCACCTTGCTTATTTTATTTTGTTGTTTATTTCTTGAATTTTGATCAATAATTTTTTTTATATTATTATATATTTTTTCATTTTTTTAACGTGTATTTACCAAATAAATAAATTTACATTTCATAAGAAATCCTAAGAAAAATTCAAACATTATTTTATAATTAAAATATACAGTTTTTAAATTACATCATTAAAAATGAATAGTTTTATTAATGAATAATTAATATTTAACCATTACGCGTAATTAAATGAGTTCTTCATTATTTTTTCATAAAGAATAATGAACTTATAACAATCACTTGGTCATTTAAATCGCTCATTAGCAAACTTTATCATCCACTTGGCGTTGCAAGTAAAAAACGTTTTTTAAATTAAAATATTATATATTTAGCATTAAAAATACTATTGGCGATATCAATGACATTAAATTGGACACATTATCATTTCACTTTTAAGGTGTTAACTGTCACTTCTTGATGGAAAGGCATTATATTTTAAATAATAAAAACACATTTTTTAGTACTTATTTCCACAATATATTTTTTGATCAGGACCGGTTTCGCTCATCGCGAGCTCATCATCGAGCATCAGTTGATAATGCTCGCGATGAGCGAAACCGGTCCTGATCAAAAAATATATTGTGGAAATAAGTACTAAAAAATGTGTTTTTATTATTTAAAACATTATCATTTGATTATAACATTATCGAGCTATAAATGTCATCACTTTGCAAAATATATTTTTGTAGCGTTTTTATAACAATTGATCACTATATACTATTAACAATATCTCACCATGTAGTAAATTTCGATGTGTTTTAAAAAGTTACATCACTTTGTATAGAAGATTCTTTCGAGCTTCGATTGTTTTTTTTATTATTTCCAATTGTCCGTGATTTCATATTTTTTTTTTATTTTGTGACCTTTTTTGAATTATGTGTAAATAATTACTGAAATATTAGAAATATTAGTTGAAATATTAGACTTTCTTTTCCGGAGCTTTTAATTACTTTGATGTGGTTATGAATCAAAAGGCTTTAATAACTTGAAAAATATTATTGAATTATGCCTAATATGAAAATTTTCAATGAGTCAACTGTCACTTCTTGATGTTAACGCATGATAATTTTAATAATAAAAACATTTTTTTTACTACTACTTCTTGATCAATTAATAATGCTTGCGATGAGCGAAACCGGTCTTGATCATAAAATATATTGTACAAATAGTACTATAAAACATGTTTTTTCTATTTAAAATATCTTAAAAAAATTCTTAATTTGGTAACTTCGAAAAGAACTACCAATTAATAATTTTTGTACACATAAATAAATAAAACAAAACTGTGAGTCTTTTTTTATTTCGTAGTCAAATACATATTTTTCGGCTATTCCGATTACCTTCATCCTTTATTAGTCTGAATAATCGATGTTTTACTCTAAACATACATAAATATTTTACAAATTTATTCGTTGAATATTTTATTGACTTATAAACTTCGCGTTAGAATAGACATCTCCAACTAAATTGGTCGCGTTATTGTATATACAATTTCAAATACATACGTCAATGATATTTTATTATACAAAAAGCCACATATATGATGATAATATAATTGATTCTTATGATCAACTCTGACTGCAAATATTAATAATTTTTGATTGTTTATGGCTATCTTTTTAAATGATTTTAAACATCATTATTATCAAATAATTAATGAATTGAAATGTTCATTTATTTCTTAACTCATTCGTAAAACCCTAAAAAATCTGGAATCAAAAAACAGTACGTAGCTACACACTTTTGAAGCGATACAAAAAATAATAATGGGAAACCGAGCGAGTTCAAGTACGTCAAAAATTTTGATACTTCTGTTTTTTACTTTACTTTTATTTTTTGTCCGGTAGAATGGCTGACAAAAGTCTATCAATAGAAAAATGTATTGATCGGCGCCTTTAATTTTCACTCCTCTAAGTCACCGTAATGAACCTGGTAATTTGAATTACATTCAGTTCATCTGGCAAACTATCCTCTTGAAAATTGACTTCAGATATCCGGTGAACTTTTTCCAGGCGCCATCAAATTTGGTATGTGTTTTATTCCGAATTTGTCGAAGACTTAAGATTCAACATTTTCCAAAGATTTCGCTGTGACTTTTTAACGTGCATTTTTTAAACAATTAACTTAACTACCACTCCTTGGTGGAAATACATTTTATTATAATAACAAAAATACAATACTTAGAGCGAATTTGGTATGTGTTTTATTCCGAATCTGTCGAAGACTTAAGATTCAACATTTTCCAAAGATTTCGCTGTGACTTTTTAAGGTGCATTTTTTAAATATATAACTTAACTATCACTCCTTGGAGGAAATACAATTTATTTTTATAATAAAAATACAATACTTAGAACTGTTTTTATGATTATAAATATCATTTATTATATCGACTGAAGGTGGTTGACGAAACTTCAACAACAAATTTTAACTGTTGAAACTTTTTACGATCCCACATTTTTTGTCATTAATCTCATGGAAACTTTAAAATACCAAAGAATAAGAGAGAATAAGCTGATCGTTAATAATATACATTGAATCTTATTGAGCTCTGTTTTGCTTTTTAATTAATTCCTTTTGTATATAACCGATGCAAGATGTTTAATGTGTTTTAGTTCTGTCGCATCCTTGTGATATTACGCCTGAAGATTCTGAAAGGTGAAACACTGGTCGTAAGCGACAAAATGTTTAAAATTTTACAATATATCAGCTATTCAAATTTGATATTGAAGTCCCATCAAGCACCTTTAGTTGTTATCGTAAATTAGATATAAAGTGAGTGATCGGTTAACGAATATTAATCTGTTTCAAGAATATTTTGGCTACCGATCATCGATTTACCATAGAATTTTTCATTTCAGATAAGAGTGATTATTTCTGTTTTTTATCTGAATATATGTCCGTTCTCCAAATATAAAAACCTTTTGTGCTAATGTTCGTTGTCCGATTTGCTCGCAATCCAAACTGGTCACCCACTGTAATATATATTCAAGATTACTGATTTTCGATAAATGTATCATATTGGTTCCGCTGAATTTTCATAACAACGTTAGTAACATGCACAGGGAAATTGTTAAATGTAGAAAATCGGAATTCAATCAAGCATTAAATATACCTTGCATATTAATATTATGGCATCTAATTAACATTAAAAACAAAAATTAATTATTCCCAACAACTTGACAAAGCCTGTATTTTCACAAATCAATACTGCTCATTAAGATTCACAACTCTGATTATTTTTGAACGTTTTTAAATTCGAAGCCTTCGGAATACTTTCTTATAAGGAAGGCAAAGAGGTTTTTTAAAGGTATTCATAAAACTCACCCCAATACAAAAGCTGATAGATTATGATATTCGTCAACTGAAGACATAATTTAAAACTATTCTTATACTACAGCATTCAGTCAGAAATCACGTCACTGGAACTATTATTTTCATTCCATTTGATGAATTCGTTTTTTGTCAGTACTGTAGTCGATCAGATAGCTGTATATTATACGTTTTCTTGTCTCTATAATTTTATGAAAATCGTCAAAATCGTATGAGATGATTTTATATCATCAATATCCATAACACGCTGAAGCATGCAAGCGAATAGCAATGTATTTTAGTTCTACAATTTTTTTATAAGATATAGTTAATAGCTATTTCTGCTCACGCCATCGTCAGACCTATGACCTATGAGCAGAAATAGATGTCAACTAAATCTTATAAAAATTTGTGAGAGAATGGTTTTAACAATTAAATCGTGGTGTTGAGGCAAACTATGGACCCCAACTGAATCACGATCAGAGATAAGAGAAAAATATCCCGGAGATATGGTTTCTCGTATCATTTCTTTTTTTATAAACAAATACCATACAAAATGTTTCCACTTCTTGATATAATTAACATTAACATCCTAGAACTCTATTATAGCGTGATGAAAAAATAACGATGTATTTTAATTCTAAAAAAATTAAAAGGTATATAGTTGATAGCTATTTCGACTTACGCCCTCATCAGAATTAGTTCTAGGCGTAAGCCGAAATAGCTATCAACTACATCTATATCTTATCAATTTTGAAGAACTACAATACAATACTATTTTTCCACCGTATTATATTGCAAAATATAAAAAATAGCCTTTTTTGAATATTTTTCATAAATGTAGACAAAATATATTTTTCGGTAAAATTTTGACTATGTATTTTCACATAATAAAATAAATACTGTGAAAATGCAATTGCCAAAAATATGTGAACGTTTTAGGCAATGGGTTTTTTTAAAGGATGCTCGTTAAGTAGTAAAAATATCTTCTTTTTAATCTTTAAATGTAGAAATTGTAATTATGAGGTCTGGCTGTTATACAGTCACTGTACACCTATTGCCAGAATGGGTGAGAAACAAAGATTAGTCTAAGAAAATTTTCTTACTATGTCCATTCACTATGTAGAGCAAATGATCTTTTTATAAATGTATACCAACACAAATCGAGAACTACTGTCAGTCAGTTTCCGGGATATGACATGTATTTTGACTGTTACCAATGTCAATATTGTATGTTTCGACGAGCGTAGTAAAATCAAGTCTTTAAAAATAAATATTATTATATAAAAAGTTCTTTTTTTTTTTAAATACGTTTGATCCCTAGACAACATTATTCGTAATGTGCAGATAGTTACAAGCCGAACCAAGTCGGTTGGTATTTCTGAAATGATACGTTTATAAAATGGCTGTAGAGACATACTATATGTTACCCAAAAGCCTTCAAAGTACAACCTTAACTTCGCAAAGCGCTTCTCACTCTTGTGATTTTATGACTAATTAACTTGCTTATCCAGTGACGCAGCATAAACCCTCCCTCAGACCTCCCCTTATTGTGAAATTATATTATAATCCAAGGAATTTTATCACGAAAGCTTTTTGCCACGTCATGGAGCAATCTTTTCACCAAGCTGTCATCATTACAATGAACATCACAATAGATTAATTTTCCAACGGTAATTTTTCTTTACGGCTACGTTAAAAAATATATAATAAACTGGAAAAGCTTACGGTCATACTTAGGGTTGGAAAAGGATGACTAAATATTGCGAAATCTCAATTTATCTACCCCAAGGCCATGTTTTTGACAAAAAAATATAAATTGTTGAAACTCCACACAATTTCACATGTTTTCTCACTCACGAGTTGGGTTTCGACTTTTGACTTCTCTTTTTTTATCTTCAGGAATTCAGTAACAGAGATGTTATTACCCACCCAATAAATAATTTGCATCAATTATATACAAAAGAAATTAAACAGTAAAAACACAAGCCGTAAAGCTAGGAGCCAATAATATATCTTAAATATTTATTATCATTATTATTGATTTAATAATTATGAAATCTACGTGAAGATAGAATGTCTAAAAATGCCAAAAATGATACCTAGGTCGTTAATGACAGAACATATGAAATTTTACAAAGTTTTAACAATTCAAAATCGACTGAGACTGCTTGATAAAATTTCATATCAAACACCATAAATTGATATCGTTCGTTAAAAAAAATATATTTTAATATACATCGATTCCTTAACCATTTTCTTGCTAAGCTGCGCTTAGATATTTCAACATGAATAATTAAAAAAATAATCGTGTAATTATCAGGAGAATTCTGGCTATAATGTAACATAAAAAAATTTGCAAAATTTTCGAAACCGTGAACACTTTTGAGAATCTACTCGGTCGTCTCAACGGATGAGACGTTAGCATTTAGTGGATTAATTAAAACTATTTTAGATTTACTCTTCGTTGAATACGTAATTAATACTGTTATTATTCTTTACCAAACCCTCCCTATGTCTTGTTAAAAAACAAAAAACCTCTATTCAATTTCTTATCAACAACAGGTACAAATTAAGAATAAAACAGGGAGCATTAACCTTTTCCAGAGTAGTATTGTTAAAGTTCCACAAAATTATTTTAACTACTGTTTATCTTTGATTATTGTTATTTGAACTTTTACTTCACATGCATTATTTTGTTAAATTATAATATTCAAAAAATTTGCGAATACGGAAATATCGGAAATTTTACGGAGCCGTATCCGGTCCACGATCCGAAGATTGGCAACCACTGAATAAAAATCAATATCATTGTTTTTAATAAAAAATTAATATATTAAGACTTGGTATAAAAATCTTTTCAAATAAAGATATATGTCACATCTAATGCAGAACCAGTCAAAAAAAAATATATGAAATTAAATGTTTACGAAGCTACCGCCAAAAACATTGAAAATACATTATTCGTGTTTATACAACCGAACTTATTCGTATAACAACCCATTATCAAATGATTTTGATTCTCTTCAGAATTAGTTGTTTTATTAAATAATAGATTGTAATTAATTGGTTGAAGAAATAGCTTGCCTATCTCGAGACGCCTTGAAATATATTTTTAATATTATCACCTTAAAAATGAGCGTCTGGGAATATTTTATGTTGAATTAAAATTCAAATCAGTTTTTTACATTAACCTTCGTCTAGCCGCATAAAATTCTCGGTAAACTGTCAAAACAATTGTGTGACATATTTCGAATTCTGATCACAATGTGTTAAAAGATGTCAAAAAAATGAACCCAATTATAATAAACACAATCTGCGAAAACTCGTTCAATCATGACCTTCAATCTATTTTCAAATAATCTTCAATTTAAATAAGTTATAATAAAATGTATTTATACTGTAAAACAAAACAAAATTTGTATATTATATTTCGTCACAACAACAGTACTGATGTTTTTACGTGAGCTTCGAATGCAGCGTTTTTGAGCTTTTTTGCCGCCCTTAAACATAAATTTTAAATCATTCACTATTGGTATTAAAAAAAGCAATATGTTATACTATAATCCTGACAATTTTTAATAAACTCATCCAAACAGATACATTACAGAAGATACATTTCAGAAAATAATTTTTATTTTATTCTAGTCAGGACTAGTTTCGTTCATTACGAACACAAACGTTTTCAAATGTCCACGAAAAATAGCCTTCAATTGTTTATTTTTAATTGATTCGCAGTAACTTGTCAGTGCCACAACATGGTCGCTTAAGTATCTTTATTTTCTGAGAACTTTTGATTATGTACAACATATTGATGTCCTAATTTCTCAAATAAACTTGGCGCAGGTCAAAAAAAGTTTAGTGTGGAATTTGCTTAGGGTGGTAGATTTAAGGAAGCGGTGAAAATTGATGCAAAGAAATAAAATATAATTTGGGTTAATATAATCAATATTTTTAGTCTTAACGTCAGTTTTCACCGTCCCCTTAAATCTACCATCGTGAACAAATTCCACATTTAACTTTTCTTGATCTGAGCCATTTTATTTGTGAAATATATTAATAACTATTTCAATATATATTTTAATTTTTCTCCGTTCTTTCTACACTAAAAGTGATGCTAGTAAATCGTAATTCTGATATTTTTGAGGTGTTACAGTTTACTTGTGAGAATACGAGGTACATTATAGAAAACATCTTCATAATTAAAGTTACTTGATCGAAATATCAGCAACAATAACCTGTCGCACAATAAGAATGAATAATACTATACCAAACGGATTAATTGCTCCAAAAACTGTGGGAATGTGGCATATTTTCTAAACACCATTATGCGGAAAAAAGAAAAATATTAAAAATAATAAAATATGAAACAATACGTTTGAAACGATTTACATGGTTCCTGGTAAATGTAACGACCACTTCTATTAAAAAAAGAGAAATGTGTTCTTGTAATAATATTTTTAAAACAAATCTATTCAAAGTCTATCTTTTTATTTACAACTCATGAATTTCTTAATAGCGGCTACAACTTGTTTCCCATAAATCTGTATGATTCTTAATTTTTACATCCATAACGTTTAAATATGTATTAAATATTTCCCAGCTTCGCCGAGGGCAGATTCAAAATTTTTTTTTAAATTTATTATGAGTACTTACAGTAATTGTTTTTAGTCAATAGAATTTTGCTGTCTCAAAATTTTTACTAGCTATGCTCTAGTTGTAATGAACATCCGAACACAGACAGTAAAAATATAAACGTATGCTTCTGTATTATCTTATCGCTAAAATCAATTAACTTAAGCGTTAGCGATATTTTCTTTTTTATTTTGTGCTTTGGATAGTGAAAGCTTTCATAGCTGAAAAAATCACCGTTTACCGTATTTTATGTAACTTCAACAAAAATATATTCAGGCGAGTAATATTAATTTAGAATGCTTTATGAAATAATCAGATTGTCACTGTGCTACTGTTTGCAGTTTGGGATGAGTTACTGTGACAGACATGTTTATGTGTGTTTGTTGGTATTTATAAAAAAATGTGTTTGCAGTTAGATTTTGGTAATGAAAGGCATAAATAGATGTGAAACACACAATGAAAATTTTCACCGAAACGTAAACAAATGTATTTAGTTTTTGTCATTTAAATAAACTCATTTAATGGTTTTGATACAGTTCTTACAAATATATATTATTATTGAAACAAAAAATACAATAAATATTTATACGACATCCAGGGTAATTTAAAGTTTTACTAATCCTTTTTCGGGTCTTCAAAAAACGATGTGACTTCACAATGTACATCCTAACTCTCTTAGTCAGCATTTACTAAATTGTACTTTATTTTAAAGCGAATACTCTAAATAGTGTAAAATTTGACTTAACTTGTGTAAATTTTATACATTTCTGTGCTTTTGTCGCTAAGTATCTTGATTTCACCGTTTGATTCTTAAAGCATTTTAATATGTGAATGTACTTAAATTAACGTAATCAAATAGTTTAAATCATTTACACAAAAAAGGCGACGCTATAAAAACTTATATATTTCTCTCTCATCATATAAAAGTTCATATATTTTCCTTACAGGAGCAAAAGCATCGCTCAATAAGTAAAGTTTGTCTCCAGGACTACTCTCATAAAGTTGACAGGCATTCTAAAACTTTATATTGATTGTGGAACTATCACGATTGTTACATTTATAATAGCGATTATGAAAAGCTTCCTGAAGTTAAATGTTATATAATATATTAATAAAAACCTTGTCGAAGTTTTATTCATACCACTCTTTATTTTAAATAATCATTTTTTTCATGAATAATATTGTTTCCACTAGGTTAATATATTTGACAATTTTTGTTACAACAAAACGAAAATATTAACCGAAAACTTTCCTAAGCGTAATCAACACGTTTGCTTAAATTTAAAAAACTTAATTTGAGTATCGGAGAGCTTTTCCTATTCAAAATAAAATGGTCAAATAATTGATTAAGTGTTGGTTTAATTACAGTTAAAAAATACTATTATCTTCAAAAGCTTGAAAGATTTTAAATAAATAAATAAACGTTTTTATTTTATTTCATATTTATCTTTTTTGTAACCTTTAAGATTACTAACTTCAATTAAAAAATTACTGACTCCCAAAAATAGTAAACTTTGCCATTGTGAAAAATGTAAGATTTAATTCGGAAATGTATTTTTATACAACTTCAGTATCTTGCTACGCCCATTAAGTTATATTATAAAAAGCATAATTACGTTGCGAATATTTTTGCAGTTACATTGAACGACCCCCATTTACGACGTTGAAGCGTTCCTCTACGGCATAGAGGAACGCCTAAGTGTCTACGACTCTCTCGCGTAGCGGTAGAGAAAATCGTATTACGGAGACACTCTGTCGTTGGCAGCCTTCAAAGGACTACAATCCAATATTGTGGAAAATATGACCCGGTGTTGCTTGTTATTATTTTAGTCATGCTCGTACTGCAAAGGGGAAATTTAGGAAAAATATTTTTGCCGATTTAATCAAATTCCTTGTTGTTGATTTTGATGGCTACATTTTTGATGAAAATACATTCGTGAAAGCTTCCTCTTACTCGAATTTTCTCGTCAAACGGAGCATGTCCTTTATATAATTGAAGTTCACGTAGTGTACAAAATCACATTTTTCCTTTCCAAACATTGTTATTTTTCTTAGTGGAGGAAAAGCGTTAATAAAAAAAATGTAAGTTACAAATCATTTTATCTTCGTGTCGAAAAATTAACTGTTAATTTCGTGTCACTCTTTGTACACTTAAGATCAAATAAAGCTTGTGTGCAAACTTGGGAAGGATTCAAAAATTCTAAGATACAAATCGTTAATTAACTCAAATGTCAATGAGTTGAGTATATTCTAGCCACGTAATTGAATAAGACAAAAGCTCAAAACAGATTTGACGTGTCTTGCCTTTTTTCAAGCCCCTTTTTCTAATTTAAACAAAAGTCAACCTGTATATAACGAACGCATGTTATAGACAAGGGAAGCGATAACTAAACGGAAACTAGGCATTTAAACGTGAAAAACTCGTCACTTTTTCAAAACAAAATTACATCCGAAACACACGTTCTATTTGAAATATTATTTCACGGTGTTTATGCTTTTATTCTAATATAGTTGCATATAGTTTTTTTGATGAAACAGTTATTTGAGAGAAACAAATGTTTGAAACTAAGTTATTAAAAATCTGCAATAATTTTGTAGCAAATTTTGATCGTTAAAATGTTTAAAAATTTGCCTTTTATAGGATGAATGATGATAAAGAAACAGTGGATCCACATTAACGTTAAAATAAACCATTATTAATGTCTTTCTTTGTGGTTATCACACAATAAAAAAATATTTAAATCTTAACCTTAGTCCACATCTAAACATTCAATGACTATATATTCATACATCTAAAATCAGAAACGCCATTAGTTAAGAGTTTAGGATATAATTAGTCTTTCTCAACGCTAGAAGTGTTTTAAAAAATTGTTAAATAAGCCTTTGAACACGAACGTATTTTTAAACCTGGAATGAGAAGGTTGGTCAATTTTTTTTATGAAAGAATGGGTGAAAAATATTTTCCCTCAGTTTTGATGAATTATCGAAAAAGCTCCACTTAACACATAAATGAAATTTTTTCGAATTGAAAATTTATTCTATTCCCATACGACGACTATGTTATATTTAGTCAATAAAAAAATATCATTGTTTACACTTTTTTATATTTTTAAGGTCACGACCGGCTTTGTTTATCGCGAACGTAATCATTGGTTAATAATGCTCGTGATAAGCGAAACTGGTCCAGATCATTAAAATATTTAATTCATGTTACTCTCAGACAAGCTCTATATGGTAATATATAACACCGAAATGCTTGGAAAACATTAAAAAAATAACACGGTGAAAAAATAGCAATGTATTTTAGTTCTACAAAATTATTTTTAACAAATATAGTTGATAGCTATTTCGGCTCACGCCATCGTAAGAACTATCTAGTTCTAAATAGTTCTGACGATGGCGTGAGCCGAAATAGCTATCAACTATATTTGTTAAAAATAATTTTGTAGAACTAAAATACATTGCTATTTTTTCACCGTGTTATAATGGAGTTCTACCAAGTGAATGCTAATTCAATCAATAAATTAAAAAAAATATTAAATACATTTTATTTCATCATGTAAAATGATACATACATACATTTCATTTCTAGTAGTAGAATGAAATTCAATTCTGATAACTACATAAAGAACAGTGCCTCTCATGTGGGGCCACCAGAGGATTTTGCTGCAGCCACCAACAGTTTAATAGTAAATATTGATATCAAAAAAAATGTTTTAAATAATAAAAACACATTTTTTAGTACTTATTTCCACAATATTTTTTCTTGATCAGGACTGGTTTCGCTCATCGCGAGCGTTATCAACTGATTATCAATCAGTTGATAATGCTCGCGATGAGCGTAACCGGTCCTGATCAAAAAAATATATTGTGGAAATAAGTACTAAAAAATGTGTTTTTATTATTTAAAATATCATGCCTTTCCATCAAGAAGTGACAGTTAACACCTTAAAAGTAAAAAAAAATGTACTTACAAATGAATTTGTAAAATTATTATTATTTGTAAAATTGATTGAATATACATGACTTATCCAGCATTTAGTCGTGATTTAGTAAAGGACAGCTTTAATAATAAAACTGTTTAAAAATTTTGGTCGAAGTTATACGTTGACCATGAATCAAGTCAATATAAAAAATTAACAAGGATAGCTTTAATAATTTTGTCGATTTTACCTACAACTGTATATTGTAAAAGATTATTCAGTATATAAAAATCAATATTAAAACTATTTTTATCACATTTAGTGCGGCCACGAAATATTTCCATAGGACAGCTGATGTTTATAATGCAGCCGTAGTGAAATTTCTCGTGAGAACCACTGCTCTACAACAATATTTTCTAAATTAAGTATAATACATATAAATATATTTAATATTTGACAGTTTCTTTGGATAAAAAATAAAATTAAACATACTCATATTTATAACTTCAATCTTATCTTTATAGAACTGAATTTACTTGCTTTTATTGTAGAAATGGGCGATAAAAGGACCATTGTTTTGCGTTCCTGCACGCGATCGTCCCTGAGAGTGGTTTAGGCTCCCCTGACGGCGCATCGTACGAGTTTGGAGGGTTAAGAGGCCATTGCCCGCGATACTCCATATCGAGCATTGCAGTCATTATCGTTGGATTGCGGTCCAAAAAAGGTCCCGTAGGACATGATTGAAACCACAATCCGTGATTATTTCAACTCTGTCGAATAAAAACCTTCGTACTTTATCGATCCATTTACGAGACATTAAACCAGGACCGAAGCGATGCGTGGGAATGTTATATGACAGTGAAGCACAACCTGCGGCATATAATTTTTTTGTGTGACCCAATAACTTATTACTATATTTTTTTTAAATAATAATATTTTAAACAAACGCTTTTAATTAAAGATATATTCAGCTGTTTAGATGAATGATTCATAATAAAAAGTATTTTTTTTATTGATTTCATAATGATATTACAACTTTGTACGATTCCACATGTTTTGTCACTAACGACCCGGGTTTCGCCTATCGGCATCTTCAGGCATTCTATCACACGAATGCAACAGAACTGATCATCTGTCACAATTCAAATTTGATATTGAAATTCCATCGAGCACTTTCAAACGATATCATAAAGACGTATATAGTATTTAAATGGTATTTATTTATAATTGGGAGCGTCCTAGAAGCAATTGCCACCACGTCAACGTAGCCGATCAGTCCAATGCAAGGTTGGAGAAACAAGAGGTGTCCTTCCTTTTCTGGTTGGATTAAATAAACCTCCCATAAGATGTGTTAAAGATCCAACTTTATAGCATTACATTTGTATATTCGTCTACACTCTTACCAACTGATCGCGCAGTACTTGAAAGACAAATAATCCTTGTCCAGAAATGATTTGTGCCATCCAGTGATATGGTGTCAAGATGTTGTTTATTTCCATTTGCCTTTTTATATTCGGAAAAAATAGCTTGGCTGGATATCCCACTGTACTTAGACAACTCGTGAAGCAGGATCCATCGCTAGGTCCCTGACGGTAGACCTACGATGGCACCGCTCTACGGGATCCAAATCAGTGGAAGGGACCACCACAAAGCCTCATATTGACCAGTAACATACAATTGTTTTATAATTTCTTGATTGAAAATGGTTTATGAAATTCCAATATCAACTTGGAATTGTGAAAACTTAATGGTACGGGAAGAAATCCGGATAACAAATTAACAAAACTTGGGGAACTGTGTGATATAACACGGTGAAAAAAATACCAATGTATTTTAGTTCTACAAAATTGTTTTTAAAATATAGTTGATAGCTATTTCAGCTCACGCTATCGTCAGGACTAAGCTTAAACTAACATTTGCTTATCTATTTAAAAATATCTGTGTAGAAAAGGTACACAATATATCTTTTCTCCTGTTTTAACGACCTAGCTTTTTTCCTGTTCGCAATAAAACTAAAAATTGTAAATGAAACTTAAAAGGCGGCTATATCAATAAGTTTACATACGGCACTGAAACGGTCCATTACAGAAACAAAGACACATCAGTCAGAGGAGTCAATAATGGTGACAGACATATATTAGCTAGTTCGTTAAGAATTTTTTTTATCTATTGATCTCCAGCTGTTCCGAAGCCAAATAATTTTGTGGAGCTAAAATACATTGCTATTTTTTTCACTGTGTTATAATGGAGTTCTACCAAGTGGATGCCAATTCAATCAATAAATTGTGCATATCTTTAATGAATATAATATATATTTTGACGATAAATATGATTTTTAGTAAATTTTCAATTTTCGAGTAAATTTTCTTAAGTTCGCAAGAAAGCTTCTCCTAAGAGACCTTTTTGTATAAAGTCATTTCTGTGATTTTGAACGTTTTTTAGATGCAATGAAATGCGACGCAACATAGAAATCGTTATACAAAAGTTAGTATTAAAAGATTTTCTTTTGTATTTAATTATTAAATTTAAATATTCTTAAAATGTCTAAGTTAGTGAAAAAAATATCCAGGGAGTGTACCACTGCTTTAAAATAATGGACATACAGAGTGCGATGTTAAACCAAGGAATACAATAAAATGTATTTTATGAACACTTTTTTGTAAATTATACTCAACAGAAAGAAACTTTATTCTACAGAAGTCCGATTTTAAATGAAAAATCATTTGAAATATTTCTAGTTTATAATCGTACATATACACATCAGGTCTTTTGCGTGGGCTTAAAAAAAATATTTTTTTATATTATATAACGTTTTTCTACCGGAAAAATGAACGCTTAACCTATAAAAACTTGCCTATAATAATATTCTTTTTCGTATCAAAAAAATCATTTAAAAGTTTAGTTTTTAATGTCAGATTAATTGAAACTTTATATAAAGTTAGAAGCGTCTAAGTGACATACAATATATCAATCAATTTTATTTGACACAATGATTGATTATGGACAATTCCCCTAAGTGATTTTTTTACGTCAAAATAAATATATTTTTTGAGCGATTGATGAATTTCACCAATAGACAAAATCGTTATATATGGTAATAAGATTTCAAATGCATTATATTTAATATTGAATTAAGTTTCTTTTGATACCCGTAGCTAAATTATTTTGAACACTAAATATGAGTCCAGCGTTTCTTAACTGATGCCCAAGCGACTCTCTTGGAGGCTACAAAGTAAATCAGTTTTTAGGCTTTTGGCGAGCCACAGCAGTCCAAAATGCACTTCACTGGTAATTTGAAATTAAAATAACACAAAAAATTATACATTATCAAAACTCAAAGATATTATTATCAGATTTAGGAATTCAGAATTGATAGAACCTAAGAAATGGTTCTCAGAAAATTCAAACTTTTTTCTTGTCTCGCTTTTGGGACTCGTTCACCAAGTTTTTAACCATTAACAACTAAAACCACATCGTCAGTCATCACACATGATCGTTACAAACAAGGATTGGTAGATATAGACAACGGTAGGCTATATAAAATAATATATGACCTATTATATTACGATATTTATTTTGTGACCGACTATCAGTGTATTTACGAAATAGTCATTGAATAACATTTTCGTTTTTGTCAAACAAGGAAACATTCTTTACCATAAACTTTGGTCAACTCTTACTATACGAAATATTTTTCAATTCATAGTTTACATGACTATGAACTTTTCATGTATATTTCTCTCTATTCAGACACGAACAAAAGGATGACTATAAAAAGATGGTAAAATATTACTAGATTGAATCCCTTTTTCTACGCCCCATTTTCAAAATAGAACTGAATTCTGGAAAATAGATGAAACAACACAAACATTCATACCGATGAATATTGATATATTGTAATATATAAAAATATATTTTATACAAACAACTTTCGACTTTTTACATGTAAAATAATAGTACATAATATAATTACAGTAGCATTTTTTGAGCTGAAACAATTTCAAAATTTTGCTCGAAAAAATCTGTAATATTATTGATGTTATGATTCCAAATGACTATTAGGCAAGTAGTTAGTAAAAAAACAATATTTGTAAAATAATAATTTTATTAGTAACAACACATAAAAAAGGCAATCTTTGTTAATTATATTAGGAATCTGACAGAATTGGTCCAAGATTGAGCTTGCTAAGAGGATGCGCAACAGACTTGCGACGCTACGTGTTACGCGAGAACTAAAATGAAATGGTATTATGTTTTCTTTCAATTCGTGTATTTGCTTTCAAGTAACTCGAACGAAGTAAAAAACTGACTGAAACACCGTGAGTATAGCTTCAAAATGGGACAGTCTGAATAAAGCCGTGACACTTGGTAAGCGTTTAAGATCAAGGTCATTTTTTGAGCTCCTCATTTTTGGCGGAAATTAATATTCTATGAAATTCCAATCTCAAATTCGCCTTCCAAACCTCTCATAAGAAATATTCTCAAATTCAATAATTCCAAACGAAATCTTATGGTGACAACGATTCCTATCGAATAATTTAAAATTCAAAAATAAATTCGTTTCCATGCATAATAATGTTAAATTATGTAGGTATATATTTTAACCCTCCCGCGCCCACACACCATCAGTGAACGAAAGTGCGGGGTTGGGGTTAATTTATACATTTAATCAAATATGATCCTCCTCGCGGCAGCCGTTGAAAGCTCACTAGACCCCAGTATCCTCTAGGGTGACAGCTTAATATTGGCAATTTTAAACTAAAAACCAATTAATTTTTAATATTTCAAGGATTCGTTTCTTAGTAGTGATGTTCCGTGTTTCATTGCTTAATACACTGTTCAAATTCGTTTATATTGAAGTTGATTTTAAATACTCAGTAAAGAATTAATCGCTATATGCATTTTTTTCTTTCCGCCTTAGACTCTCTATAACTGAACAGAATGAAGAAAAACGATAACGTAATAATTTATGATATCGATTGAAGGTGCTTGATGGAACTTCAATATTAAATTTAAATTGTTGCAACTTTGTACGATTCCATATGTCTTATCACAAACGACCCGGATTTCACCCTTCGGCATCTTCAGGTATTCCATCGCACGGACGCAACAGAACTGACTGTCAGTTCTGTTGCATCCGAAGATGCCGAAGGGTGAAATCCGGGTCGTTTGTGATAAGACATATGGAATCGTACAAAGTTGCAACAATTCAAATTTGATAACGTAATAAATTTTCTGAATGATCGTTTATTACCCGTATGAGATCTGAATTTATATGAAATTAATTATCTTCTTGCCTCATAATTTTATTTAAACAATCATAATACAATGTAAGACGTATTTTCATAAGTATCCGGCTTTTGGACAGTTGATAATACTCGCGATGAGCGAAATGGGTCCAGATCATAACATTTTATAATAGTACTAAAGAATCTTGGAATTATGACGCGTTGGCATCAGAGCTCTTTAAATCTCCTTCATCTTTTATGTGTAATTTATTTACTGTACATTTTTCTGTCATTGCTGACAAAAATAATTCGCTGCAGAGCTGAGCAATCCACAGTGAATCCGATTCACGTGGACACCACACACATTATAATTATACTAATATACCCACATACTATACTCGCACATGCATACATATGAATACAGATGCATGCAGAGATACATGTAAGCATATAGAATACGTAAAGAAATGAACTAGGAAAACCATTAGTTTAATTATTTAAAAATATTGGTCTTTTCATCAAGAAATGGTAAATCTAAATAGAATGATAGAAAAAGACATAATAGTTTTAATGTGTCAACTTTTCGATAGTAAGACATTATTTTTAAGTATTTTTTCAAGAGTTATATTTTATGATTTTAGCCGGTTTCACGCATCGTTATAATTATCAACTGATTTTTACAAAATTAAGCCTATTTATACACAATCTTGAGATGATAGTAAACAGGTTTACAAACGCATAGTTTGTTTGTTTTTTATATATTGTTTATATTTTGAAATGGATATGTATTACATAACCTAAAATAGTAAATTTATAAAATCAGTCATGACGTTTCTCAAGGAAAAAAAATTGTATTCATAAATCCATTAACACAATTTACGAAACCTTAAGTATTTATGAACAATCACATAGAACAACAAATCTTAAATAAGTATGTCAAAACCACATTTTTTTGCATCAATATAAAATAGTTGAAGTAACACAGATATAAGCTATGTTTTAATGTTTAGAATATAGATGTCACTGTGCTAAGAATTTTAAATAATCTACGGACATAGCAAAAATATACATGTTTTCTTCACGAAGAAATATTTATTGTTGTATTAGAATTAAAGTGAAAATAAAAGTGTTTTTCTATGGATGTTCTTTGATAATTTTAGTTCACAGTGTTACCAACATAAATGTACTTCCGTTTTGAGTTATAGATAAATTCAGTCAACTTTCGTTAGTGTGCCACTCAACAGTAATACACAATAAATAGGAATCTCGAATCGTAAGTTGTTTTTGCACATTATATGCTCTGTTTGTGACAGCACTAACCTTAAAACTTTAATGTCCACCTTTTTTCTCTTTATTTGTTTCAACAACGAGGTCAAAGAGTATGCCCATTGATAAGAATACAATATTAGACACTTTGATCAAGTTTTATATAAAAAAAAATAAGCTTAAGTTGTATAATTGTTACATAAAAATGACAGTTAGTTGACTACCGTCTGGAATGTACAAGAAAAAATACTTTAAAATGTCATTAGTTTTAAAATTATTGAATCATAAAACATTAAAATTTAACATGTTTGTTTACCATGACAAAATGTGTTTCAATTAAAATCTACTCATAACCTATCAAAACAATTCATAACATTAACTAGCTGATTGATTTATAAATATATCTCAATTTGTTATGATAGTTCTATTGTATAATGAATCACATAAATTATAGTCAAAATTTAAAATTAAAGTGATTAACACCACTTACTGGCTTATTTTTAAACGTTTCTCTAGGCTCATAAATATTATTGAAATTTTAACATTAATTATGTAATATCTGTTTGATTACTTGATAACATACATTTTTTTTGTGAAATTGTGGTCACTTTAAAACTCTTTCCATTATACATTCGGCCCGAGGTCTTGTTCAATTCATTTAAATTGAGGTTTCAGATTTAACTCTGCATTCCTTCTCATTTTTATATGCATGAAACGTGCGATCAGCTTTTTCTATATCTCTTTTATATATTTTTACCCCGTACCAACGGTAACATGATTATTTAATAATCTTTTCCCTGCTCTCGACAAATGAAATATCATTGATATGAAACTATCATTTTTTTTAATGGAGAAAGCTCTTTTATTTGTTCCCTGCAGGGCCACATTTTGAATATTTCAATAACGAATATTTAAAAATATAATTCAGAAGTGATAGTTTTAACAAAATTTATAAAAATTATCAGTTAAATTAAGGCTGTATTTCAGTACAAAATTAAGCTTTTACGCAAAAGTTTTGACGCCGTTAACTCACTAATAAATTTAAGTGTCAATTATCAAAGAACTGCGTCAATCAATCAGCCATCTCAAAAATTGAGACAGCAGAAATCAGAGGGCTGGTAAAATAAAAATAACTTATTATGTTTCCTGTTGTTATGATAGCAATTTAAAATTAACAATTACACTGGATTTGTATTTACTTGGTAGAATTTCATTTAAATATCATTTAAGTATATTATTTGTTCACTGTGTTACAATGGATTTCTATCAAATAAAAAACAATTTAATCAATCATTTAAGTATCTGGTTTTATAGTAAAAATATACGGTTGTTGATAACTTAATTGGCTTAATTTTGGTATCGTCAGATGTAGTTCTATATTTTTTTTTCAAATCTCAAAAGTTATAGAATGTTTTTTTTTTTTTAATTATCTTAGACACAAAAATCGTTCTTTGGTTGGATTAAGCCGCTAATGACATGGAAGATCTAAAATAGAACATAAGAAAAAACATGCGTGACGTTATTCATATCACGAAATACCCCTTAAGATTTCAATGGATATAGTGTTCATAGTCTAACTCAAATAGTGTTCAAATACAAGTCTTTTCATTCATTTGTTCAAATTTTAAAAAAATGTTAATTCTATTCTTAAAAATCTTAAAATGCAGTTTTTATGAAGACATCAGGTTTTTCTATTAAAAATATGTTTTATGTTCTACACGTTATTTTTGATTTACAGTAAATAAAAACAAACCTTATGCTTGCAAATTGAATTTTAATATGTGAGAATTGTAATAGCTAGTTCAATGCCACATTATTTTGTGGATATTTCCTGTATAATTCGTAACAGGTACGATTGGGTACAGCGGCATTTGACCAAACAAAAGCGACTCGTTTTCTTCGTTATTTTTTAATATTTTACATCAGCTCAAACGGATTCGAGTTTATAAGATATTCTAATATTTGTTAAGATTTTAATCAGTCCTAGTGCATCCGTCAAACAGAATGCCCAAAGATATCTCAACATATATCAAAGTCGGGTTGATAAAAAGTCATATTTAATACTTGAACAAATCTTAAATCGATACGTAAAACTATATATTATAAATCTTTCTTTTCAATAATTTCATAAATAATTAGATCCGTTAATTTATCAATTAATCAAAAAACAACTCGCTGCCACTAGATGGCGTATTATTCTCAGTACCTTTTGTTTGAAAACAAACATAAAACCAGTTCAAGGTATTTCACCCTTATTGTTTAGCGTAATTAAAAACCACCATTGCCTTCATCATTAGATATTAATTACCTTAAAATAAATAGACCTGTAACACTTTCCTAAGTGAAAGATAATCTGACAGAATTATATGTTTGAAGGAAGTTAAATTATTATTTTATTTTCATCTATTATTTATTTTTCGATATCTACTGTACACATTGGTAGTTAACTAGCAAAACGGACCATATATAATTTTTAAGGTGCTGTCACTTCTTGATGGAACGGCATGATATTTTAAATAATAAAAACACATTTTTTTGTAATTATTTCTACAATATATTTTTCGATCAGGACCGGTTTCGCTCATTGTCAGCATACGAATGATGAACTTTCGCGATGAGCAAAACCGGTCCTGATCAAAAAATATGTGAAAATAAATAGCAAAATATGTATTTTTATTATTAAAAGCAAAAACATTTGTAATTTTCCATTTTGAAATTTACTTCAACAAAATGAATTCGAGAATGAAACACAAACGTATTTTTTTTTTATTTTTTCACTGTTTAGGTGTTAGCTATCATTACATAACAAAAACACGTTTTAGTACTGTTTACATAACACATTTTATTATCAAGACAGGTCCCGCTCATCGTTGGCATTATCATAATAATATGATTAACGAAACCGGCTATGATACTAAAATATATAAATTGTGAAAATAGTACTAAAATTTGTTTTTATCATTTATAATTTCATTTCGATCAAAAATTAAGCTTTTTTAAAAGAAAAGGTAAGAAGATGGTGGCATATGTTACTCGTTTGTCGAAGAAACGTTCGAAATTGACAATGGTTAAACTCTCTCATTATGATAATTATCTTAATTACAAACATCAAAACATCACAAATTTATTGAATAGTAAAATAAAAAGATTGTTAACAACTGCTCTTTTGTATTTGTCTAATAAAGGCGATTCGTAGTATCAAGCTTTCATCCGTATGTGTGGTAGATAAAGAAATTGTTAATTAAATTAATCGAATGAATTCTCTGATCAGTACTTTATAATCATAAAAGTAGCTTCTTTTATAAACTTTAGCTTTCAACAAAACTACAATCGATTGACGAAATAGGACCTTTATGTTCATATGAAGTAGTAATAATTTGTGCTAAAAAAAATGTTTATATTGGAAAATGGTAAAAAATAATTTATATACTTATGGATGTCTAACAATAATTTTTAGATGCACAATCATCCATCCACCTGAGTTGCAACCAAATCTCGTCTATAACTAACGCCAAAGCCATACAAACTTTAAACGTATGGACACGTCCTAATTGAGCAAATTATAAGCTTATTGTCGAATGATATAAAGATTTTTTTTTTACTATTTATCATAAAAGAATAGAGAATTTTAATAACCACATAATCGGTGCAACATACACAATATTATATAGCAAACTCTTATCAATTATAATTTAATTTATTGACTGAAAGTGCATAATGAAATTGGTTGTATGTTTTTTCAAACAATATATAAAACTTAAATTTGAACTGTTACAACTTTGTAAGATTCCACATGTTTTGTCACTAACGACCCGGGTTTCGCCTTTCGGCATCTTCAAGCATTCTATCACACGGATGCAACAGAACAGAATCAGTGAAGACGTCGAAAGGCGAAACCCGGGTCGTTAGTGACAAAACATGTGGAATCGTGCAAAGTTGTAACAATTCAAATTTGATATTAAAATTCCATCAAGCACCTTCAGTCGATATCATAAATTATATAAAGCTCAGCTTGATTGACGTTCAATCCTTGTTTTTACGATGTCAGACGCTGAAATTTCTATCAACAGACATTTTTATTTAATACGTCAGCCTTGATACAATACAATAAATAAATTTGATTTGGCTAAACTATGGTTTTTAAATGCTTAAAAATATCTGGCATGTGCAATTATTGACTGAAAATTCAATTCTTTCCGGTTGCTTTGAAAATATTTTTGCCTGGAAAATTCGAAGGAAAATCCTCTTTGAATAATACTGCAAAGCTTTGGCTTAGTGAATGTTGGGAAATTTGAAAACTGACAATTCCTCTTTGTATGAAAACAGTGATGAGGTTAATATATCTATACTCTTTGTGTAGTAACAATCATTTTTTATCTTATGTCATATTTCCCCAAATACTCAATAAAATGGCTTTATACTATAAATGATTTTTCATTACAGTTCCCAAAGGTACTAAATGTTGCATCCACCAAGGTCTGCTAAAGCTTCACACTCTTCTTACAGGATGTATTCCGCAGCGAGAAAACTTTATTGAAAGACTTGGTAAGTAATTTATTACGTTAAAAGGTGAATCTTTGAAAGATGATGTTCCATAAAGTATGCATAAAGGATTGATAAAAATTACATTATTATCAAAAATGCTTTTTAATAATAAGTAATAAATCAAAAAGCCACGTATCATTCTGTCAACTATAGTATACAACTAAATCATAATATAAAATTGTGAATGTATTATGATTTATTATTTTAAAAAAGCCTCGAATTTTATTTATGGTTAACAACATTTTTCTGGAAGCATAATTATTTAAGCATATAGTTATTTTTAAATTGATAACTGTCAGTTCTTTGTAAATGTGTATTGTTATATGTAAATAACAAAACACGTTTTTCATGTACTATTTTCATAATTTATTTAAGCATTATTAAAATACTAACGAAGTTATTTATACAAAAAAAATAGTCTAAAATTATCCTGTATACGAATTCAACGGTTTAAAAACTGAGAAAATATTTTATAGGTTATCATAAAATGTATATTAAAATTATGAGAAACAATTTAACACGGTGCAAAAATGGAGTTCTACCAAGTGAATGCCAATTCAATCACGAAACAATTTAACAAATAAAATATTTATATTTAATAGTACAAAATTTCAACAATTCAAATTTGACATTGAAATTCAATCAAATGCCTTCAGTCGACATCATAAATTATAAAATATTTATAATGTTTATTGTATCAGTTGATAATACTCGCAATGTCTGAAACCAGTGTGATCATAATGATTATTTATATATTTTGGAAATAGTACTAAAAACGTGTTTTATTGTTTAAAATTTAATTTAAATTAATACGGTGAAAAATAGCAATCTTTTTTTAAGATATAGTTTATAGCTATTTCGGCTCACGCCATCGTCAGAACTATTTTTAACCGAACATTTGCTTACCTGTATATAGCTGTGTAGAAAAGGTACTAAAGTATAGTAATATATAACTGTGTAGTAAAGGTTTAAAGGTAAATGAAACTAAACAGGTGGCAATATCAATAGGCTTAAATATTGGACCGAGATGGTTTATTGGATGGGGATGGTTTATTACGAAAAATAATAAGCCCTCGTAGTGGTCTGAGAAGCGGCGACAGATTTATATTAGTTTGTTCGTTAAGGATTCTTAAAAGTATTTTTTTTTAGTTTTATTGTTTGTAGGAAATAACCTATATCGTTAAAACTGAATGTACGAAATGTCTGAAAGTACGTGAGCAAAAATAGCTATCAACTGTGTTTTTAAAAAAATAGTTTTGTAGAACTAAAATACGTTGCTATTTTTTTCACCGTGTTACCAATATGGTGTTCAACTCGGACTTAACTAAAGCGCATCTGAGAGGCATAAATCTCAAACGCAGGTATACTGTATTAATTACAAATTTTCTCCCACCTCGCAGTCTTAAATGGGAGTTTACATAGTTTCAAATTACCTTCATAGTAATTACTTCTTTACAGGGGAGAGGAAGCCGCCATACCAAGCGAGCACAGCAATTAAAATTGTAATTAGCAGCGAATGAAATTTCAGTTTAATTCAAATATTTACAAAATACATATTGTTTATACAGCGAAAGTAAAGATACTTAATGAGATTCGCTTGCAGATCATCATCAGCGTTGATTTTAGCAAAAAAAATATGAATTAAAAGTTATTCAGTAAAACTCCATTGAATTAAACCAAAAACGACAGTTGAATTCACAACTAGTTATACTTAATTTTTTTAAGCTTGTCTTTAAGATTATGCAATACTTTTATTACATATAATCAAATCATTCTTGAAAGACAGAAAAATTAAGTCTTGAAATAGCTTTTCTGGCCAATTCGCAAAATATAAGTTAACCTAGTTTTGCATCCGGCTAAATTTAAATCGAACTAAATATCAACGATTATAGTATCACAATCAGAAAATTTAGATTCTTTTTAAGTCAGTACTATTTTGTTCAAAAGATTTTTTTTTAATCTTTATTGAAAAAATCAATTTAAAATACATATATATAAAAACTTCCATTTTGATTTAGCTTTTTTCTTTGTATGCCCACGACAATTAGAGTGCATTTTAATTCTGGAATAATTCGGACAAGTTCGAACTTTTTTTAAGTGTTGGAAATAGCCGTCGTTTATTAAGAATTTTCAATATTAAATATATGATATGTATTTAGAACGAAAAACATTTAAGGTATAATCGGATTATTTTAGGAACTATGAAGTACAGAAAAAATGCTGGAAACTTTTGTATGAAATGATTTAGTACATATGTTTTACACACTGTTTTTACTGTCGCTTCTTGATCGAAAAGAATGATATTTTAAATAATAAAAGAAAGGATTTAGTTAGATTTAGATCAGGATCACACTACAAATCAGTACTTTACTGCGATTTCTGAAGATAGTATTAATGTATTAAGCATAATACTTCACTGTCTCTTCAAATTTCATTTAAAACATAAATATTTTGAATGAACAAAAGATCTTTTACGAGGCGTTATTTTTCTCTTGTCATCTCTAAATATTACGAATTTAACATATCGGTTTTTGCTGTTGCAGACTTTTTGGAAATAAACATTTAAAAAAGAAGAAAATATATAGAATTACTCAATAGCTACAGGGTTTACATTACAGTATTATTACTCTAAAACCCATGCCAATATAATTTAAAATTCATCTCAATTATATATAGCCATCTCACTTCTACTTGAATAGTAGTACGTGATAGGTGGGTAATGATATCTCTACCACACTTATGACACGCAGGTGTATTGCATGATTTAGATAAGTGATCCGCAACCTTTCTCATGATCTTACATGTTCCTTAGCTCGAGTAGATATAATAATAGATAGAAGTATATCTACTCGAGCTAAGGACCACGTAAGATTATTCAACAGTAAAAAAACAGATTCACAATTCGCTAATCACGTTATTAATGAATCACATAATATAAATTCAAACTCAGCCCCTAAGTGTTTGCATCTTTGTAGTAAGGGTCGGAGAATGACGGCTTTGGAGCAGCTGGAAATCAATAGACACCAATTATCACAAAGGATTCTTAACGAACAAACTAACATAATAGTATCGCCACTTGTCCAGCCGTTGTACAAAGGGGTGGTCTGATTTGCTTCCATAAGGACCACTTCCGTCCCACATATAATCTTATTGTCATAGACATCTATTGTTTCATTTAGAATTTTGAAAATTTAGTGTCATTGTGTTAAACTAACAAGCTAGGCCGTTGGAACAGGAGAGAGGATGTGTTGTGTGCCTTTTCTGCACAGCTATATATAGATAAGCGAATGTTAGTTTCAGCATAGTTTTGACGATGGCGTGAGCCGATATCTATCAACTATATCTTAAAAAATAATTTTGTAGAACTAAAATACATTGCCATTTTTCCACCGTCTTATAATGAAGTTCTACCAAGTGAATGCTATTTTTTTTTCACCTATTTTTCTTTCATCTATTTTTGTATTTATTATAATTTTGTATTTCTAGCTATCAACTATATTTGTTAAAAATAGTTTTGTAGAACTAAAATACATTGCTATTTTTTCACCGTGCTATAGTGGAGTTCTACCAAGTGAATGCCAATTCAATCAATTATTTTTCTACTTTATGAGCTTTTGTTATATTTCAGTTATATATTTGGTCACTTGTTATATGGCAAAGCTTATATTTAAGATAATATTTCGTTGATTGTACATAAGTATTATATTTTTTTTTTACTCGTGATTATATAAATTATATTGAGAAAAAATAAAAACATTGTACCGACAAATATTATTAAGTTCACCGTGATTTTTCAGTTAATCTTGTTTTTAGAGTAACATATATAGAAGAAATAACTCAATTTTATTTTGACCTTAAAAAAATCAACAGCAAAGTATCTAGGCAAATATTTTTAAAATTATATGTAATAATAAATTCCTTTCGATAAGTTACGAAATACTACTAGAATATTTTTATATATAGCCTTCCTTGATAATCTCTATAAGTTGCATTAAAGCTACTAAATGAATTTGCCAGATTTGTTCCAGCCGTGTGATAGAATACCTAGATAGAATGACAAAAGGCGATACCCAGTCGTTTTTCACAAAACATGTGGAATCGTACAACCTTCATTCGATATCGTAAATTTTACTCAATCAATATTCGATGTTGGAATATCCTTAAAAAGGCTCGGCAGCGAAAAGGTTAACCGCATTACAGTTGAACTCTTCCAAGTTTATTATAAATATCATGATAGAACAATAAAAAAATCGGAGTAACTAAGAAAATATTTTCATTAGTAGCTCACCCAGCTTCATGTTTTATTATTATACATAAACATTCTTTTTTCATTTTGGGTATATAATACCGTGGCACCCAAATTATTGCCATGTGCCGCATCAATATATCGCGACACACCGGTTTCGGAGCACTGACTTATATCGTATAAATTATTCAAATAAATTTGAGTGGTGAAAAGAATTATTCACAACATTTATACCAAAAATATTATTTTTAAATTTAAATACGATGACTAACGGATTTAATTTCAGCTAAAAAGCTATTTAATTACGTTTGTTTATATAATATGTTTATCAAAGCTTAAAAAACCAAATTTTAATTGTTAAAACTTTGTACATTTCCAAATATTATCTCTCTTACGATATACGGATTTCATCCTTTGGTATTGGTATCTTTATATATTCTTTCAGAAGTGTTTACACACTCAATCGACAGTTTGTTAATTACAAAACATATTAAAATATACAGAGATTCGTCAATTCAAATTTGAAATTAAAATTCTATAAAACAGCCTTGAAATTAAAACAAAATTATTTTGCTCTTGAACCTTAAATTTTTTAATTTTACACTGGAAACTATAAAAGCACTTGTTTTGCTGTTTATTATTTTAAAAACCTTAAAGGTTTTAAAGTACCAAAATTTTCTAATTATATCGACTTAAAATGTGAATAATATTAATTTATCCATAGATTAATAATCAATGAAGTTTATTCGACAATTTGTTGACATTCAATATTGCTAAGATAAAGTAAATATGGATGAGAATAGAAACGGACCCCTAGCAAGCTAAACGCTCTGTTTTCTATCTATAATTCGTTAAAAAAACAATTTACAAAAGTTTAGCTACGAAGATTCACCCCTGTGCACACCACAATGGAAGACGATTGCTTAAGTCTTGAATACCACCGGCTATATTAGGCAATCTTAAAAAATATACAAAGACACAGGATATATTATAGAAAGAATGATTTGTTTGCTATAAGCACTTTCTTAGACGCAATAATCTATTGTTACACTCCAAAATGAACACCAATGCAAGAAGCATGCATTTTGTTCTGGGTTTTACGAAGAATGAATAAAGTTGATATTTAAATTTTATAACCGATGAGATAACTTCACGTTCATTTTTTATACAGCTTAATATATACGTTTAAAAAATATATATACAAACCATCAGTTGTCTACACAGTCCGCAAGGCACTCGATTCTATTTCAGAACATTTTACGATACAGTTTACGAGTTACAGCCTTAAAGGTTTTAACAATTAAAAAGACATATTTCTAATGAAAGCTTTGGGGGTGCGAGCTTCATAAAGCTTTGAAAACGCTCATGACGTCATCGGTCCATTTTATTTTATGATGGAAGTTCACATGAATTAAAAACGTTGGTATTCTTTTTATTCCGTTAAGGCACTCTAAAACAGAAATACTTATTTTACTACCCTTTATTTCTGTAATGTTTTACTCAAGTTTTTAAGTGATTTTTGGGAGAGTTTTACAAGTGTTTATTCCACAGATATTTACATCAAAAAAATCTTTCCAAAAATGGTCAGCAAGATTATTTTATTTATATAATATATTTATGAATTATTCTCTCGAAAGCTCTTACTAAAATAAAAAAATAAGAACTGATTTGTTTATCGTTCTTAAATTAATATAGTTAGTAAGCTTCCTAGATTACTCAATTTCGATTCTGTCACTACCCTCTGAAGATAAATAGCTTTTACTGTAAATATTCGTAACACAAATGTTTAATAAGCTTTCAAATAGTTACCAAGATTGTTTTATGAATTGTAACTTTAGACACGGTTGGATAACTAAAAATCCAGCACTCTGAATAGGTACAGAAATAAGGGAAATAAATTAATACTGAAATCTCGAGTAGTGGAGATTTTGTTTAATATTTTTGAGAGCTTATGAGGACATTAAGAAATTTTAAGCTCGAAATAATACAAGTTTTGTTTTTTTCTATTGCTTTTTCTTTATTAATAATACAGAAGAAAACGAATAAGGCAGAGAACATGCATGATTATAATTAAAGTAAACATGAAATATTTTTCATACAACATCAATTTATAGGATTAACAATTAAGTTTTGACGATTTTTTCTCATTTTTCATCGAATTCATTGAAAGGATATAATACTTAAATCCGTTGCATTTAAATTACTTGAGTCTTGGCTTTCTCTATTTAAAACAACTGCCTAAAAGAAACAATCTCTATACGTCATCTACATAACAAATTTTAGCTTCAATGATTTAAAATTTCAAAATTAAAAGAGTCAAATATTATATTTAAGTTTGAGATTTAAGCTTATTATAAATTTCCATCAAAAACGTAATGTCTATTAACTAATCAACGTCTTCTCGTTTTTGAGAAGTCTTGATTTGGTACACGTGGCAAAAAATATACAAGTCACCCTGAATTTAATTTTTCAATACTTATACTTTTCTTCGTTTAACTCAGAAGGCCAGCATTTTTTTTTTTAAACCTTTATCATTTAAACCTAGTGTAAAAATTAAACCTTTGTTGGTCGATAATTGACAGTAAGAATATCGCATCTTATATTACACCATAATTTCAAGAGATGTACGTTTAAAATATTATTTTTTTTAAAATGGGGATTATAAAGCGCCTTAACACACTTATGGCAAATAACTTGTTAAGAAAGTTAGTCTGCATCGTCATTTATTAAAACAGCATTTCAAATCGCTTGTGTATTACAAAAGTTACTAAATCTAATATTGCTAGATGAGGCATTTATTAGTTCAACGCTTTGATTATATTATCATATAAAAATTTAACAGTAGCGAAAATAACACCTGGAAAAACTTTCATCGAACTTCAATAATGTACGCTAGCGTTGAGTTTTGGGGAATTTGGTTAGAGTTCTTTATAGAACTCGAATATTATAATGTGCACCAGATAGTTCTTTATTATATCAAGCGTCCTAAAGAGACATTCCATGACCAACAGTGTCGTAGTGCAAATGCTTCAACGATTCTTACATCTTTTTGTATCTTTATTGATCTGAAAAATTACAGTAGTCCATATGAATAATTAAACTGGAAAGACAATTTTCTTTTCAAATCGACTGAACATTTTCAAGCAAATAAAATGTTGAACAAATCTCTTTTATTTCATGCTGTTTTTCACCAAATATATGCTAAAATAATTGAAATATATAAATAATATGTATATTTTAAAATACTGGTGTTTCAGTAATTATTTTTGTTAATCAACTAAATTTTCACGCAGCAATGCATAACCAAAAATCCCTCGGTAAACGAGGGGCATTGTTCCGATATCAAATTTCAATCACAATTATTATTTGGTTTTCCAAGTATTATACATCACTCTATTCTGCTGATAATCCCGGGTGTTACGAGTGAACCAAACATTTAAGCTCGGTTTATCTCCAAAAGCTTTTGTTTCGATGCACTAAAATCTCTGATAATTTTGCAGCGAAGTCATGCAATCCTATGACATGATTAAATGTTGAATATTTTAATAGCGTGCTGTAAATTTTAAACAAACAGCAAATTTCGCTGGAGGAATATTTTAGGGAGTGCTTGTTTTGCCCATTTCTCATCTCAGTATGTTTATCACTTTCAAGGTATTAACTGTGAACGTTCGTTGGAAAAGCAAAATATTATAAAAAAAAAACAATGCGTAGTACCATTTTCAAAATTTTACATAACTAAGATCAGAACCGATTTCGCTCATTTCAAGTTATTTACTCAACAATTTGAGTTAAAAATTACCATTATAACGAACAAAATAATATATGTCCATCGCCATTGCTTAATCCGCTACGGGAGGCTGTTTTGTTTCCATAATGGTCCATTTCCGTGCCAAATGTAAATTTATTGATATAGCCGCCTTTTTAGTTTCATTTACAATTTTTAGTTTTATTGCGAGCAAAAAACAAGCTAAGTCGTTGAAACAGGAGAGAAGATGTATTGTGTACCTTTTCTACACAGCTATATATAGATAAAATGTTCGTTTAAGTATAGTTCTGACGATAGCGTGAGCCGATATCTTTCAACTATATCTTAAAAATAGTTTTGTAGAACTAAAATACATTGCTATTTTTCCACCGTCTTATAATGAAGTTCTACCAAGTGAATGCTATTTTTTTTCACCAATTTTTCTTTCATCTATTTTTTCACTATGCTTATGTCAGAACTATGCTTAAACTAACATTTGTTGTCTATATATAGCTGTCTTCTCTTCATCTTCTCTCCTGTTTTAACGACGTAGCTATCAACTATATCTTAAAAAATAATAATTTCGTAGAATTAAAATACATTGCTATTTTTCCACAGTCTTATAATGAAGTTCTACCAAGTGAATGCCAATTCAATCAATCAATAAAAAAATATCAGGTTTAAACAACCAAAAGTATAAGTAAGAGAGAATAATTTATTAATTATTCATGCAATATATCTAAATCAAATCAAATGTAATAAGTGGTATGAAGTTAAAACGATACGAAGAAATTGTCCGTCAGAGAAGTCCTCGAAACTTCTGAAACACAACTAAAAAAGGCAATATTAATTCTTACAACAAAATGTAATTAATTTGTTTAATATATACAAATGCATCGATTGATATGACGGATATCATATTTATGACCACGACAACATTATTTGATCATTTAAGGGATTATTGATTTTATTGTTTAAAAACAACGTCCGTCAATCAATAAGTGACAGTTAATACTTTAAAAGTGAATAAGCTATGAATTATTCCATACATTTAAAATTGGCATTAAATAAGATTTCTTCTCAGCTGACATTATATTTCAACTCTCCAATACAATACTTTTATACAATAGTTATAAAACAAACGACTAGTGGCGCGAGTCATTTGTTTTAGAACTAGCATCTAAAACTTTCGTGCCAAAACGTTTATTATTTAAATTTATTTTTTAACTCTATAATAAAGCATTGATTTACTTTCAATTATTAGCAGTAGAATACATGACTAATTATTCTTCCTTGAAATGTGTACTTTTATGATTGGTTTAATGAATTTCAAGTGGCAAAACGAAATCGTCATAGATATCATTTCAATTTCACTCAATATCTAATACTCTTCATTTAAAGTTTTATGTTTTTTTTTCTTGTTGAGAAAGTTTTACATATTTTCAACATTTTAAGCCATAATAATCAGGACTGGTTTCGTGAATATAGAACATTATCAACTTCTGTTATATTGTGAAAATGTATTAGTGCCATGTTCGATTTCAGAGTTACTTCTACGATGTATGTGAACTGAAAAATCACTGCATCATCTTGAACTGTAAATTAACTAAATTATTTTTAAACCATCATTGAAATGTATATATTATTCACTTCATAGAATATTTTAATTATTTTAAAACTAATATTTCTTCCCTAAAATCTAGTATACATTCTGGATCTCTATTTATTTGAATTATAAAAATATGATTTTTAGTACTACAATATTTTCACAATTTTATATTTTTAAGGTCAATAACGACCTCGATTATTACGATCATTATCAACTGATATAATACAAAACAAGAATTTCATTATAAAAAAAAAGTATTTAATAATAACCAGGTATACACAACCAGCGGTTCATTGGGAAAATAGTTTACTGATAATCATTATAAGATATATATTAACGAAACGAAATAGTTTACAAATTAAATGTTAAAGACTTTTTAGGAACTTATTTATATCAAAACAAAATTTAATTTAGTGCGTTAAGTGTTCTTAAATTATTGTTAAAACAAGATTTTGCATAAATATGTGTGTTTTATTTTACCATTTGATAATGCTCGCGATAAGTGAAACCAGTCCTGATCTTAAATAATGTTCTAAAATTTAATCGGTTTTATATTATGTTATATATTAACTAAAGGAGAAATGCGAGAATGATTAGCTTATTATATTATTGACTATTTCGTAAGATTATCTTTCTATCCATTATCCTTTCACAAAAGACTTAAGCTATAGACTAATATAATAGTTAGTTTGCATATAAACACAAATGATATATATTAGGAGGACAATTATTAATATATCCTGAGAATATTACTAGGCAACGTGCAATAACTTACGTATGTAATTTCGTCACGACAGCAAAAATACAAAACCAAAACAGTTTTATATTCCCTGCTTTCAAAAAAACGCGCATAAACAGTAAACTAAAAAAATCCGCATGTCAAAGCAATATGCTGCTGCAAAATGTACGAAATCAGTATCGGCTATAAATTATTCTGCGTTCAATTCCTTACAAAATGTGCTTTTGGAACAAGTTCGCGATAGTGTCCTTTGTGTTATATCTATTGGAACTCTTCGTGTTGTTTTCTCTTCTTTTTTTTCTGTTCATGCTTTTCCGCCAAATGTCATAGTACGCTTTTATTCGTCACGTATCGTACGTCTGTAATGGAGTTTATCGCTTATTGGTTTATTTAAAGCGAATTGTATTCCAGTCGCCTTTTCGAATAAATCTTTGGAATGTATTTTTAAACAAAATAACTACAGCGTCTTTCATTTTCCGTTCCTTATGGTGTAAACATCGAAGGAATAATGCTTAAATAAATTCAATGCCAGCTAGTCGAATTTATTTTTTATGTGAACAGATATGACGTAACAATTTTTAATATTTAAAATTTCTATAAATCTTAACTTATCGATAACGATATTCGTTGATATAAATTGACAGATTTCTAAAGCTATTTTTTAACGCATACTAAATTCAGGAGAGTTCGGAACGTAATAATTCCGAAGCTCGAATTAAAATTAAACTTCTTTTAAAAAGAACTGAACATAATAGGTCCAAGCTCATGTTCACAGATAAAAATCAAAAAAAAAAGATTTACACATAAAATATCACATCACAAACATAATTGTAATTTTACTTAGTAACATTACTTTACTTAGTATTTTTGTAATTGTGTGCATTTTTTTTTTCAGAAAACTTTTTTAATTTCGAATTGTTGAAACTTTCTACGATTCCATGTTTTGTCTGCCAACATCTTCAGGCATTCTATAACTAATGCTTTTTTGACATTTTGAAAACTCAAAAGACATTGTCACTTTTTGTTGTATAACAAGAAAGTTTTCTTAATATTGTTATACAACAAAAGCGTTTATTGAACATACATATATGCATGCTTATTTTTACGATACAAGTAACATAATAATTTATTTTAGTTTTAACGAGGACGTAAGCCAAAATAACTACCAACTATATACCTTATATTTTTTAGAACTAAAATACATTGCTATTTTTCCACTGTTTTATAATGGAGTTTTACTAAGTGAATGCCAATTTAATCAATCTCTTAAGATATTCAAAAAAAATGTTTTATTAGCACGAATCGAAGTAAACAACATTTAAAAACGTTCGCTTGAATTTCTTTTTTTAAATAATTATTATCACGTAAATAAATGATTTAAAAAGTTCAAAAAATCAAAATAGACAGTGCGAGTTTGAGTTATGCCAACATTAAAATTGATATTCCCGCATTTCGCTTATCGTTGCGTAAAATTGCGTCCAAAACTTTTCCGGGACTAACGCTGAACTTTTACCGGATCTTGAAAGTATTTCGAAAGATCGCAATGAAAATAATTGCGCTGTGCAAACCAGTTGGATTTACGCAATCATGGTTTTCGAGTGATATCATGAGCAAAGAACTCTCAATCTGTGAGGCGCGTCGAAAATATAGAATTTTAAATTTTATGCAATGATTAAATATCATTGTCAGATGCAAATATATTGCATATGTCATCGTCTGAATGTCCAATACAACCAGGCCGAAACCGAAAGAAGCATATTTCATTTATCAAAGCATCGTATGTAAGCCACTTTATACCTCCAAACAATCAATTTTTGCGTTTGTGTTCATAATCAAACAGAAAAAGAATTTTATTATATCGCGAGCAAAACAAAGTTAATAAATATTTGAAAATATTATATTGTCGGTAAAAAGTTTGACCATTCGCTAAGTCAATATGTCGCCGCGATAAGGGCCGGCTTACAAGGTTTAATTAAGTGACATTTCAGGTTGTTAGATAACAACAATGGTATTCAAAGGGTTAACCAAGGTTCATATACAACGCTTCTAATTAGGTAGCCCGTATCACAACAATATTATACTTAATGTATACACATATTTCAACCCACAACTCTTTAGTTGAGTGCTTATAAACTTTTTTTATGCTTCGTTCTCGTAGAAAAAAACTTTTGTTCAGGTGTGTTTATTAATACAGTAAATCCCCCAATAATGAGCTCCCCGCTAATGTACCCCCCAATAACATTTGCGGCAGGTTTTCCAATAATGAGTTAAATCCCCGAATAATGAAAAAAATAAAACTCCTAATTAGGCTTTCATAAAAATAGTTCATACAAATCTGTATTTAAAATACTGTCGCGCATTGTCTCGTGTCTCTAAATTCACATGTCTTGATAATGTGCACGACTTAAATAATTTTGAATACGTATATGCTTAAGTAATATACATATTTATGATCAATTTACTAATTAAAAAATAATATGTAATTCCGCATTTCAAAAAAAAAATTTCAATTGAAAATCTTAACCCCCCAGTAATGAGCCCCCCAGTAATGACCCCTATCTCTTCATTATTGGGGGGCTTACTGTAGGTCATTTTTTCCTTATTAATAAAAAAAAACACCAATGTTCATTTGTTTCTCATTACGTCAAGACCGTTTAAAATTCGAATAATGAAACAAAATTCATGTTGAAAATTCGCATATACCATTTTTTTGTTTCATTTAATTACAACCGTGATATATTGTAGAACCTTTTATATGTACTAACGATTATCTGCTGCGCCTGACAATTTTGACTGTGTCTTGAAAAGTATTGATTTTAGAATTATCTGTCTTTCCTTTATTTGCTCTCAACAGAAACTCTTGCTCACAAAAAGAACAATAAGCGAAAATATCCAATCAAATTTTCAATTAAGCACAAATCCTTTTGCCTTTTGTAACATTTCCATGCGTCGGAGATGAGTGTTTCTGTCCCTTCCGTCATGAGATAGCCGCATTTGTTCAAGTTGATTATTTTTCGACTGCCTTGTTTCTTAGTGGGCGGTGTGACAGCTATCAAAACTATATCTTACCGTGACATGTTCAGAGGCGTACATGTGTCCACGGCAAGGGGCTAAGTCTACCTGATAGTTTGACGAAGGACGGTTGTTTTAGTTTATTGCTGTAGTGAAGAAGTAGCTGAATAAAAATATGAAATATAATCATTCAGCAATGTATACTTTACATTCAGCCAACTTTACATTCATTTATGATATCGGCTGAAGGTGCTTGATGGAATTTCACGGTATCACTTGTTTTGTCACAAGAGAGTTGCATCCATTTGATAGAATGACTGAAGATGCCGAAAGGTGAAACCCAGATCGTTGGTGATATAAAATATGGAATCGTACATAATATTAGGTAGTTCGGGAAGAAATGACCATTTTTTTCATTAAAACAATAAATTTATTTACATATAAACTATACATTATTATTCAATTAAATGATTGTCATTATTTTCTACTATTTTTTCCCACAAAATGGGCAATTTTTTTATACCTCTTTCGAAAAAATCAGGTAAACCACCATCATTAAAAAATGAATCCAAGTGATTTTTCACCTGCTCCACATTAACAAATTTTTATCCCTAAGTGATTGTTCCAGGGATCTAAATAAATGGTAGTCTGATGGCGCTATATCAGGTGAATATGGTCAGGTCAGGTGAATATATTAACAATTCAAATTCACATTGACTTTTAATACTCAGCTTCTCAATCTTTTAATTTTTGATCCCACTTTATAAAAACTAATTTACTCACTACTGCGATGCATTTATCATCAGGGCAGAGAAAAAACGCTACACAAAACATATCGTGAAGACACCAATAAAATAACATAAATGCCAAACAGCAGATAATTGCTTCAGATATTTGAATACTTATAGCTTTTATGTGATATTGGATACGCCGAGTATTATTTGTTTTATTTTATTTTAATCGCTTTTATGTTGTGTGTTTTTTAACGATGGTATGAAGTTATATTTGTAAAAACAAATCCTTAAAAAGTAGTATATAAATATTTAATTAGACTCGATTCAAACCGATTTCATTCATAAATAATCTCTTTAAGATGTTTCTATTTTGCTATTTCTAATATGTTTATTTTCAAATAATATGCTCGTAGCATATATGCTGCTTAATTTAATACTGAAGATTTAACGACTGGACCGAAAATAATATTTTATACAAATCCTTTTGATAAACAAAATGTTGCAAATACATTCGTTATCTTTTGTACATTTCTGTTTCATATTTCTAACTAGTGCGTAGGTGTTTCACATTGAATTTCGCCAACGGCATTTTTCGGTACTACACAACGAGTACAGATAATTTTAGCCCACCACTGTTTTCATACAAAGATGAACTGTCAGTTTTCAAGTTTCCCAGTATACCCTAAGCCACAGCTTTGCACCCTTGTTCAAATGAATATTACGCAGATCGTCCAAATGGTCACACATGGGATTTTCCCTGAATACTCCAAGCAAAACTATTTTTAACGTTACGTGAACATTTGGCTTCATAACCGATAATTGCGATGAACCAGACCAGTTATTTCATTCTTTAATCCGGAAATACGATAAACTTAACCAAACTATTTTTCACGTGATGATAAAAAAACAATTTAAAAACTCATTTTCAGGATTTCAAATTAATATTTGTAACAATTTAAGACTGATATATTTATAATTTATGATATCGACTGAAGCTGCTTGATGGAATTTCAATATCAAATCTGAATTTTTACAACTTTGTACGGTTGCACATGTTTTGTCACCAACGACCCGGGTTTCGCCTTTTGGCATCTTCAGGCATTCTATCACACGGATGCAACAGAACTGACAAAAATATGGGGAGATTTTTAACCACTGTTCACTTTTAAGTTGTTAACTGTCACTTCTTGGTGGAATTACATTATATTTTACATCACAGAACCACATTTTTATTATTATTCCCGCAATATATTTGATGATCGGTAACTGTTTCCTGAGTGACTGAATAAGTTTATGCTATCGACTGAAGGTGTTTGATGGAATTTCAATACTAAATTTTAATTGCTGAAACTACGTGACAAAACATATGGAATCGTACAAAGTTTCAACAATTCAAAATTAATAGAAAAATACCATTTACCTTTTTTTCGTGAAAACATTTTATTTTATAATATATAATGTTGTATTAAGACAGTTGGCTGAAAAAATATATCATAGCTTTGTAAAAATACGTTAATTCTAGTTCAATCAAATATAGAGATGGCCGCAAAAAAATATCAAATCTTACCACGAGTTGAATTTTTCCATGGCGGGATTTTTCGATACAAATATATACATTATTTTTATTCAATATTTTCAATAAAGATCTTACAATACAAGGTAAAGTTACCCGACATTGTTGCAAAACGTCACAAAGTTAGTTTTCAGCTAGTTGGGCTGTAAAAAGTGGGCAAAGTTCAAATTTCCCAAATGCCTTTGTATTGACCTAAGCGGCCGGTTAAGTCATCGCTCAAGGGTTAGGAGTGAAACAATTACTGAAACGCCCCAAGTAAAAATATCATTTGTACCCTTAGCAAACCTGAATATTACAGGGGACAATCTTTTTCTCGAAGGGTTCAGTGTTTACAGTATGAAAGTTCATCTTTAAAATAGAATTTAAATTGATGACTTCGTTACTTTCCATTGTACTGTGAAACCTCGATTTTACGTTTTCCATGGGACCCTGAAAAAATAACGGTAATTGCGGTGAACGGTGAATGCGCGAAAGCTTCAAATAAAAATGAACAAGTAAAATCGTAAAAAAACATTTATTTATTAGTTACTTGTACATACCGTATATAAATTTTTTCTTCTTAAAAAGTCCTTTATGTTAGTTTGCTTCTTTGTTATTTGGCACTTTAATCGGATCAAAGACTTATTACTAAACTAGTGACTAAAAGTTTCTATGTACAGGAATCATTATTACCATGAATTTTAAACAACTCTACATTTGCATCATAAACAATAATACACGTGTGGTGGATTTCAACCCAAAAAATAGCACATGCGTCCAATGCATTACGTCTAACATGAACAGCGGATTCCAACGTGTCTAGACATAACACCTGCACTCGGCTGTGTCAAATTTGCTTGCCGATATACGGTGAAATATGCAATAAAAACGGTCAATCGGGATAATATTTGTGACGGGGCCAAAATATTTAGACGGTTTATCAAGGAAATCGGGGAATCGGGAAGTGGTCAATGCGGGATTATTTAACATTGTTCTTATGGGAGTTTGACGGGACTCTAAAAAATAAGCGTTCCACTCGGGAAAACGTATTATGCGAGAACGGTTGATCGAGGTTCCACTGTATATATTTTATCAACTGTGACACGTGTTTCACCATTTTAAGAAACATTTTCAGACAAACTGTATAAAGAAGTCATTTATTTCTATGGTAAACAAGGTTGTCATTCTTAAATTTCTTCATGTATTGCATCTATAAAATTATCGTCGTTTTAAAACAGATTTATTTAGTTGTCACTTTTGTTGCAAAAGGTTAGTAAGAAGTCACGTAATTTCATTAATAAATCTCTCCTATATCAGATTAAATTTAACTTCTGTCTTAAATATGTTTCGATTGCCAAAAAATTCTAATATTCTGAAACCGTCTTCATTCAACAACAATCTTCATAGACTTCCATCTTTATTCCTTTCTGACTGTTACCATTATAAGGATGGTTTATTTATTTGTATATTAGTTTTTTTTTTGCTTTTCATATCCTTCAGTAATTTCATTTTTTAAAACATGTACCCAATTCAAGCAAGAATAATCCACACACGACTACCAATAAATATATAAATGTATTAGTAATTTGTTATAGTGTGTATTAGAGACTTTTTGACCTCAAATACGTAACTAAGTATGCTCGAAGGGTGAAACAATAAGTCTTTCTTCTGATCTTTGATTTCCGGTTGAATGGAATTGAGTTATGCCACCGGAAGGAGGCTTTTTGGTTTTCTGCAGACGTTTTCAATTCTACCAATTCACAAATATTGTTGTTAAAATTATATTGTATAATTTTTCCATTGCTTATTCTCTAGACGTGTATCATTGTGTATATTTTTAAATTTTGTTTAAGAAATCAATAGGTGGTGTCATAGCTAGTAGTTGGGGAATCTTTCGTTTTTTTGGACTCTCAAATTTTGATTTAATCCAACTTTTACTGTTATAATTTATATATAATAAAATAATATACACACATTTTCTACCATATCAAATCCCAGATGTCTTTCAAAAAGAAATTTAAAGTTTGAATTGAACAACTTTGTACGATTCCATATGTCTTATCACAAACGACCCGGGTTTCGCCCTTCGGCATCTTCAGGTATTCCATCGCACGGATGCAACAGAACTGGCGTAAAATAAACAGTTGGCATCGTATATATAATATATTAAAATAATTATTAACAGGAGTCTACTTACCAATAGGCAAGCAAAAAATTGCACCTGAAAAAAATATAACAATATTAATCCCATAATAATTAGCTATTACAACTTTCATTAACGACCTTGCTAATTATGCATATGCTTGCAATTTTTTATCTAATTTTAAAACGCAGCCCTCCGGTTGAATACTTCTGATTAAAACAATGTGCAAGCCCGAGAGCCTTTGTTCGCATCAAAGACCAAGGAGTGGGCCACTTCAACAAAGTTGATATTGCGGAAGCCGGAACCCTTAAAAGGGTTGCAAGATAAGTATTGTGACCATAACATTGTTCTTTCGTTAATTATTCTGGAGGATTCCAATGAACGAATTTTTAATCCAAATGTTAAATTAATCGCGAAATGTTATACCTTTCTATTTTTATATGATCCTATTCAACAGTACTATTTTTGTATAAAGGGCGTTAGTTTTTGTGACGTATTATATATAAGCCTGTAGCCGTGTATTTATTGTCGTTCTCTCGCAGGTTCTGCTTCCTTCTTCTTCTTTGGAATTTCTACTTCCTTAGTGCTTTACTCTTGACTCTACGGTGATCGATCCTGGGGCTGATTCTCGTTTCATATATATAAACATATAGTGTAGACCTTTTTCTTCTTTGATATCCTTAGTGCGTCGCACTCTCTCGAAAGTGATGACAAAGATCGTTGATATAACAAGGTGAAAAAAAAGCATAGAAATACATATAAGATTTTTGACGATGTCATGAGCCAAAATAGCTATCAACTATATCTTATAAAAAATTGTATAACTAAAATACATTGCTTTTTTTTTCACCGTGTTATATTGGAGTTCTACCAAGTAAATGCCAATTCAATCAATCGTTGATATAGTAATCTCGAGCTATACGTATATTTATATATGGTGTGACTGTCACTTAGCGTTGTTTATATATATACAAGTTGTTTGTCCAACCACACCATTTGTTATGTGTATACAACTGCTGTTATACAGCCGCCTTCCATAACGCAATACTGATAAAAAAAGAATCGATTTTGCTCCTCATTTCTTGACCCAATACAGAGCTGCACGGACCGATTGTTAAGCCATGTACTATTGTACTTAAAAGAAAAGAAATATGCGTAATATATATGTCTGTGTAATTGTTTTTTGTCGTGCTTTTTTTTTATTAAAACACTTCGATAGAGACCATGCAATTAATGGCCACAAAGTTGTCGTGGTTATGAAATCTTTTTTTTCTTTCTTCTGCTGGCTCTGAGTCGCTCTTGCATCATTTAGGTAGTTCTGTAAATGAGGGGTGAAGGTATTTAGGGGCTGTAAGTTGAACTATAGACTTTTAAGCTCGCAGATTCAAAGGACATACTAAATTTCAATGCACCCAACCAATTCTAAGAATTAATCATTGCGAAAGCCGTTTTTTTACTATTCATACGCCAAACGTGTTTATTTATTAATATATTTTCCAGATACGTAATAACGTGGTGAAATGATTGAGTTTCAAGGATTTTTATCTCCTTTTTATCTCGATTCAAATCATTTTCAGATGCCTTGATTATGAAGGTTTCTCAATATATTTTCTTTCAACCTCTCTTATATTTGAAGAGAGTAAGGATTAAACTTAGACAGGATTAGCAGATTCATTATTAACATAAAATTGAGGCGTATTTAGAACAATTAATTAACCACGATACCTGTCATATTCACATATATATATGTATCTAACTTTGTTTTGCACAAAATGAAAGTTTGTGCGACTAAATTTCAATTAGATATAACACGGTGAAAAAAATAGCAATTTATTTTAGTTCTACATTTTTTTTTATAAGATATAGTTTATAGCTATTTCGGCTCACGCCATCGTTAGAACTATGCTTAAACGAAAATTTGCTTATCTATATATAGCCGTGTAGAAAAAGTTCACAATACATCTTCTCTCCTGTTTTAAAGACCTAGCATATTTCCCGCTAGCAATAAAATTACGAATTTTAAAATTGTAAATGAAACTAAAAAGGCGGCTATATCAATAAGCTTACATATTGCAAGCAGATGTTCGTTTAAACATAGTTCTGACAATGGCGAGAGCTGAAATAGCTATCAACTAGGTCTTTTTAAAAAAAATGTAGAACTTAATACATTGTTATTTTTTCACCGTGTTATAATGGAGTTCTACCAAGTAAATGCCAATTCAATCAATAAATCAACTAGATATGATTGCAAGCAAATGTTCGTTTAAGCATAGTTCTGACGGTGGCGTGAGCCGAAATAGCTATCAACTATATCTTATTAAAAAATATTTTTGTAGTACTAAAATATGTCACTATTTTTTCACCGTGTTACAATGGAGTTCTACCAAGAAAATACCAATTCAATCAATAAATTAATTAGATATCATTACAAAACGTCATTTAAGATGTCCTAATAGGTTTCCATATATTTCAGAATAACATGTGATAAATTAAATAAAAAAAATCAATTTTACCACTTCATTTCTCAAGAACTCATTTATGAATAAGAAGGAATATTCCCTTCGGACCACTCCATTGAAATTGTTAAGCAGACCGGGTAAAATTAAATGATCGCTTTGTCTCTGTCACTCAACACTATGTTAATAAAGTGTGTCCCGTTTCAGACGTTTGTTGTGTCAAAATTTTAATAGGTCCCGTTTCAGTTACGAAATTTCTACAGAATTCAGTATAACAATAATTTGTTCAGTATAAAATTATTGAAATGTGATATACATAACAAATAAATATCGATTTGATATTTGATTCAAATAATCAATTAATGTGTTAATTGTTTAATTAACAATCGAAAAATGAACAACACGTCATTGACAAAATTATTAATTAATTAACAAAGAAAGTTAATGAAAGAGTATAATTCACTTATTAAATTATTTACATTTTATGTATACTTATTAATTTAATTATCATGATAACACAGTGATAAGTAATTTTTTCAGTTCTACATTTTTTTTATAAGATAGTTTAATATAAGTTGAAGCTATTTCGGCTCACGCCAACGTCGTAAATATACAACTAAAATACATTGCTATTTTATCACCGTGTTATAATGGAGTTCTACCAAGTAAATGCCAATCCAATCAATAATTATCATTATTTTCTTAAATGACTTAAATTAAAACGTATTATTTCATTAATTCACAACCAACTATTTTGAAATGACTTAAATGAATATAAAATAGATTCATCGCGTTCAAATTTTTTACTATCACTTATTGACGAAAATTCACATTTTTTGTACTATTTCTACAATGTATTTTATGATCAGGACCAGTTTCGCTTATCCTGAGCACCATCAACCAACCAACCATCAGGAACCATTTGTGCAAAATTTTGAGCTAAAAATTGGCAGCAAAAACGGTCCTCATCATAATATAATATATCGTAGAAATAGAATCTTTTCTTTGTTAATACAATTGATTCGTTTATTAATTTTCTTGAATTATTGCATTTCTTGGTTTACTATGAAATTATTAAAATGTGTATGATTCCACATGTGTCTAACGACCCGAGTTTTGCCCTTCGGCATTTCCAGGCATTCTATCACATCAATGCAACAGAACTGTGAGTTATATTGTACCCATATGAATCCGCGTGAATTGCATTAACAAACTATATTATTTTTACTATAAAAAACTGTATACTGTAAATGGATCGCCAGTAGCGTCCATGTAAAATAAAAACAATACAATTTAAATATTATATGTTTCTTCTGACAGGTTAAAATATGTTGTTTTCGCACTTCAATGTGCAATTGTGATTGCATAAAATGTACTTACCAGTAATTAAATTATTTTTTTCAAAGTATACGAGAGCAAAATTATTTTTTAGTTAACAAAAAAAAAATTCTAACGACTCGTCATATAATATTATTTATAGGTACCACGAAGTACTACGTCCAATTAGGCAAGCAAAATTAAGAACAGCGTTGTCTTCGTTTCTTTTCACCTCAATAAAGAGTTTTTTGTTCTCTTGATATAAGGTAAAAAATGCGGGGATAAAAATGAAAAAGTGAATACACTTAACCCTGTCTGACGACTTTTTCCCTTGGGGTAGAATTTAACAACAAATTATTACATTTATACGCAAAATCTGAGAAAAGCATATTTAATAAAAAAAAAATATCACATAACCTGATAAGCTATAAATGTACCTAAAGTAGTGTCGATCGTTTTTTATAAACATTGATTGACTTGAAGGAGACTTCGAAAACTGATTATCTTAACGCTGTTATCAATCTGTCTCTAGAACATTTGTGTTGTGTTTTGTGAGAATTATTTACATATGTCTATCACGAGGTAGACATATTGTGTTGTGCTTTCAAACGACTTAATTATTGCGCAGTGCTTTTGCGTTTTGCATTAACCATTGCCTTGACCAAACTTCGAATATACCTTGATAATGAATAACTTAACAATACAGTTAGTATGCATGGAAATACTTTTCAAAGCGTAGGCATCTAGTATCACTTCAATTGAAATAACAAAGGCATCAATTTCGATATTATTTTTCAATTTTATGTCAAATTACTACGGATAAAATTTTCTCTCTTAAATACATACTAACTAGTAAATATTCTCTTCGCTTGCTTTTGCAATAGCTTTAATGCAACCGCAAACGATCGAAACTCCATCTAAGTCACCGAATAATGGTTGTGGTTAATTTGCACCCAACCCTTTCAGCGGAGGGTCAGAAGCGCTGTCAACGGAACAAAGCGTCACTACAGAGGCGCAGGTATATCCGCAGGTGAGAAAAATGGGGGTGCTAAGAGACATTGACAAACACCTCGCTGGTTTAGGGATGCTATGGGGTTAAAAACACCCGATTCCGGTTGATGGCGACTTAGAGCGATTTAAATATTTCACGCTGGAGGGTTTTATAATATCACCCATTAATTGTGTACGATAAAAAATTGATGCCTAAACCGCTAGCGTATGGAATACGAAATTCGGAATAAATTCACAGAAAATGGATCGATCGCATATTTCATTTTTTTTTAATTTCCTAGAATATTCCCATTCGTGATCGTATTGAGAATTTTATACCGTTCGTTGTCAATATTCAAACATTTTCAAATCATTGAATTTGATATCGTATTCAACATTCTGAGTCACGTCGTCGCGTTTATATACATGCAACTATCAGTGTTATCATAAATCTCGAATTTTACAACGAAAGCTTTGACAACTTGAGCTGAAAAAAAATCAATTGAAGTGCGCGTTAAATATTGCTGGTAAAGAACTCGGTAGATAAATAAAAATAGCACACTTTATACAACATTGGAAATTTGTTTGGTGTTAGTGATGTTTTCGACAAAATAAAACATCATTAGATAACTGTTCAAAGCTGGTCATCACCCATTTTTCACTGTCATCAAAATTATCATTTCCACACAATGATTTCGCGTAAAATGTGTACATACTTCTGTGTCTATTTAAGTTTGAGCTCAAACTTGTGATCATGTGAATCGATTCGGATGACCTTAAATAAACTTAAATCGACCACATGGGAATTAAACATTTAAAATCATTGCTATAAGACTATTCGACTGATATTTTATGTTTTCCCCACGCAATGGTAAATACATTTTTCACAATAAAACATAAGGTATATTATTTATTTGAATCAACGAAATATATCCACGCATTTTTGTTCTTGAAAATTAGCCTTGCGAATATGGATTCTGCGTCGAGACTACCTGTGACTTTAATCCTGAGAATTCAAAGATTTTTCGATGTCTCGTTTCCCGGTAATTTCAACTTGAGACTCATAAAATCGATGAAATAATTTCATTTAACATGTATATTACATACGCTCATTAAATAAAGAGCTTATAAAATATTATCCGTGTATTTTAATACAAACTATCTATCTTTCGATAAATAATTTAATTTGATTGTTAACATTTTTGCTGTGATTCAAACGAAAATTTGTCAAAGTCTCGGGAATTTCTGATATTTTTCAAAAGTTGTGTCTCGAGGAATTAAGAACTCCGTAGCGTTAGAATCTCTTTTGTGGATATCGTATCAATTTAAGACGATTAAGAGTTTCGACTACTCGGCTTCAGGCCCAGCATTGCATTTATGGTCACGCCGATTTATGTAAAATATAGATTTCTTACAGAATTCATAAATATATATATGAATTCTGATTTATTGAATTGGCATTCACTTGGTAGAACTCCATTATTAGCACGGTGAAAAAAATTGCAATGTATTTTAGTTCTACAAAATTATTTTTTAAGATATAGTTCATAGCTATTTCGGCTCACGCCATCGTCAGAACTATGCTTAAACGAACATTCGTTTATCTATAAATAGCTGAGTAGAAAATGTACACATTACAATCTTCTCTACTGCTTAACGACCTAGCTTGCTTCTTGCTCGAAATAAAACTAAAATTTGTAAATGAAACTAAAAAGGCGGCCATATCAATAAGTTTACATATGGCACGAAAATGTTATATTACAGAAACAAAGAAGCACCCCGCAGAGGGTTAAGTAATGGTGACCGACATATCTTAGTTTGTTCGTTAAGAATCCTTTGTGATAGTTGATTAGCGAATTGTGAATCTGTTTTTTTACTGTTGAATTATCTTACATGTTCCTTAGCTCGAGTGTATATACTTCTAACTGTCTGTCCGATACTTTATGAATTTTATTAGTACCGCTTCTGTCAAGTTTATTAACTTTATCTTTACTATCTTTAAGATGTCTGCTTAAATTGTTGTTGACCTTGAAAGCTACGTTTACTGAATTTTTATTTTCCGATGAATTTTTTCACGAATGCTACTCAGGTAACTTGGCGAAATAGCTATCAACTATATTTAAAAAATAATTTTGTAGAACTAAAATACATTGCTATTTTTTTCATCGTGTTATTTATGTAACGATATTATAATTTTATTTTTTGCGTGTGTATAGACGTAACGACATTCAATATTCAAAATTGTAACCTAAGACTTTATTAAAGATTAAAAGGTTGTGTATTGAAAACCGGCTATGCCCATTTCGACTTTCCCTTAGGGTCTAAGGGACGAAATTAAATCGGATAAGTGGCTAAGTCATATTATTGTTTAAGCAGCGTGCTGGACAATGACTGGATTTACTTGATGCTACGCAGACGCGCACTTAGGGTACAGGCCGCCCGTTTTCAAAGCCCCAAAATAGCACCGTCTTTATGTTTGGTAAGCCAGGGAGAAATCTCGTTTTTTGTAGATTCTTCTTAAAACCAGGTAAATTACTTGAAATTGGTATAAAAGTTGATAGAAACGTACATACAAATTATTTTAATCTAGAAAGTCATTTTTAAGGTGATAACTGTCACTTCTTGATGGAAAGGCATGATATTTTAAATAATTTATTATTTACACATTTTTTAGCACTTATTTTTACCTTTGACTCAATTTTTTTTTGTATAAATAGACTTGTTTGTAAATTGTTCCGGATTCAGGATCAGTTGATAATGCTCGCGATGAGCGAAACCGGTCCTGATCAAAAATATATTTTGGAAATAAGTACTAAAAAATGTGTTTTTATTACTAGAAAGACATATTTTGAATTGAAAAGATTAGATTTCTTTGCCCCGATGACATTTATCAGGGACTAACAACATTTGACCCCCTAATTGCGAGACATTTATACTACGTTATGGGAATATTACATTATCGGGCAGTGCTCTGCAACCGGTGTGCTGCCAGACGATATTAGGTGTGCCGTGGCCAATTTTTACAGCATAAAAATTACAGAAAAAAAGAGTAAATTATTTCTCCGTTGGAATAATTTGCAATTTATACATAATACTGTACACATATAATCTGTTATTTAATGTGTAATGTGAATTTATAAAGGAAAAAAGTATAAACGTAATAAAACAATACAGAAATAATGCGTCATAATGTAAATATTGAAGTGTGGTGTGCCGTTGAATACAAAAGGTTGCGGAGAACTGTTATAGGGGATCAGGCACCTGTAAAAAATTTGAGGTTAGGTTGTTCAATTGTATTTTGTGAATGACCCTTAAATCATAAAATCAAACATAATTTATATATTCTGTGACTTTGTATTTCTCCTTGACCTTGAATACGTCTGGTGAAATCAAAAGATAAACAGTTACCGACATATATATTGTCAATGAATTGAAATTCGAAGTTGACTTTGAAAATATTGCATTTTGTAATACCAAACTACCGTACAGGGGGACTGCCGCATGCGCTATAGGAAACTTCTTTGAAGTGGGGAAACTATTAGGAGTTTTACTGTAATTTCAATCTGAATGGAAAATTACTTTGAATGTGTCATCTGTCAATTATTGGTGGGAAAATGTTTATTTGAATAAAAAAAACACATTTGCAATCACTCGATTATGCTTGGAAAAAGAAGGTTGATAGACTGCGGTAAAGCGGTTTCGCAAGGTAGACAAAATAGAGTAGTATAACGGAATCGGCCAAGTTTCGTCCAGAAAATCCATGTCAAAAAAGAAAATAATACTTGCGATGAGTGAAACCGGCCCTGATCGCAGTGGACAATATAGTGGTAGCAGCAAGCAAATTATATTTTACTCATGACGTAATTAATTTTGCCCATGTCCACTCCCAGTGTGGATCATATTGACTCATAAAAGAGTTTTTTTCAAAACAAAAGAATAATTATAAAACGATAAAATTTGCTGTTAGCTAATCGCTCTTGCGATGCTTACGTTTGAATATCGGATTGGTAGGATTAATTTTAGATAATATACACCCAGTCCTTTTTTTACGCGATACATTGGTTCCAGAAAAAGGCGCGTCAAAAAATGATTTCACGCAATTGCATTATATTTCTTTACACACCCTAAAACATAAATTCGCATAATATCCGATACACTTGTTAACATTTGGCAATTGTATGTGTATTTAAAAAAATGGAATGCGTTACAAAATTACGTTTTAAAAATACACACATTTTTTTTATTTAAAAAAAATAATGAAACGTACATGCCTAGCATCATATGTAAATGTCTTTTTTAAAACAAATTTGGGGGGAAAAATACGTAAAAACGAGTGAAGCGCTTAAAAAAATGTAGCGGTGCCGTCCAACAAAATCGCGTATAATCGAATTCGCGTAAAAAAGGACTGAGTGTAACAAACATATTTGACTTCGAACAGCAAAACTGTCCACACTGAGACTTGAATCTAAGATAATCGCTAAATAATAATAATTTAATTTATATCAATTTCAGTGTAACTCTAAAAAATATAATTATATAATGAAAGCAGTCAAGATATCGCCACAAAGAAAAATGTTTTGAAAACATTTCATAATAACCTGTTCTTTGATATCGAAATCAAAATTTCCTGATACCGAAAATTGTTTAACAGGGCAGTGAGGTTAAGTGTATATACGACATGGCAAAACACGTCAAACCAATATCAATCTTTCTCTAAAAACATCTTCGCGCTCAAAAAATCGATCAAGTTGTCTGTTGGTAGGCATTAACAAGTTATCCGCATGATTAGGTTTTCCGTATGGAGCCCCAATATCGGTTCTGATCAAAATTTTACCAACACACAATAAGTGTACGATGTTTTTCCAAAATACCCACCCAGGGTAGATTTGCATGTCCTTTAAATGGGTGAGACACACCAGTGATGTCTAACCGAAAGGAATCGATATTATTTTATGTTTCAAGCTATTTTTTGTTTTTAATATTCCAATATATAGTCAAGCTTTTCAACAAATAGCTTGTTAATTATTGAATTAACATTTTCGTTGAAAACCTCCATTATAATTATGAAATAGGCAAACCAGTCTAAGTATAAATATCATATGATGTCGAACATAAAATTTATTACAATTATAGTTTTGATGTCAAACACCGAAATTTAGTCAGGAATCATATCAAAAAAAGAATCATGTCACTAACGACCCGGCTTTTGCCTTTCGGCATCTTCACGTTGCATCTGTGTGATATAATGCCTGAAGATGCCGAAAGATGAAACCCGGGCCGTTAGTGACAAAACATGTGGAACCGTACAAAGATGAAATAATTCAAATCTGATATTGAAACTCCATCAAGCCCCTTCAGTCGAATTCATAAATTAATCAAACAAGTTTTATAGTTTCGTATTTTCTTCGAAATCCGATTAAAAATTTGACTGTAAATAAATTGTTTGTGGCTTAACCGCTACGGTCCCATTATTTAAAAGATTTACAATCACTAAAACGAAGCAGATGAGGTTAAGGGATTTTCAGACTTACGATTACTAAAAAAATCAATGTTGAGTATCACATGCATGGATGGCCAAAGGTTCTTTTTTGTTTGTGTAAGATGAAGGTAAAAATAATATTTTCTTCAAATTGATTATTTTTTCCGGGCTCGGGGGCGTTTTATAATCCGGATTTTTTATACATTCTGAATAAATCTATCGTGACGTATTTATATTTCAATAAAGATAATCAAACTCAAATGTTTAAATAATGAAATTATAAAAAACTTAGTGAAAAATACAGACATACATTTACATACATTTACAGTTTAACACGTTTTAATGATTGAATTGGCATTCATTTAGTAGAACTCCATTATAACACGGTGAAAAAAATGGCAATGTATTTTAGTTCTACAAAATTATTTAGCTGGAGATCAATAGATATCAACTATCACGGATTCTTAACGAACAAACTAATATATGTCCGTCACCATTATTGACTCCTCTGTCTGATGTATCCTTGTTTCTGTAATGGACCATTTCCGTGCCATAAGTAAACTTATTGATAAAGCCGCCTTTTTAGTTTCATTTACAATTGTTAGTTTTATTGCGAACAGGAAACAAGCTAGGTCGTTAAAACAGGAGAGAGGATGTATTGTGTACCTTTTCTACACAGCTATATCTATATATATTATCTATATAAGCAAATGTTAGTTTAAGCATAGTTCTGACGATGGCGTGAGCCAAACTAGCTATCAACTATATTTTTAAAAACTTTGTGAAAAATACAGCCATACATTAAGTTTAATACGTTTTATTGATTGAATTGGCATTCACTTGGTAGAACTCCATTATAACACGGTGAAAAAATAGCAATGTATTTTAGTTCAACATTTTTTTTTATAAGATATAATTGATAACTATTTCGGCGTACGCCTTCATCAGAACTATGTTTAAACACACCTTTATGTATCTATATATATATAGCTGTGTAGAAAAGGTACACAATACATATCCTCTTCTGTTTTAAATGTGCCATATTGACGTTTTCAAAAAGGTTAAAATTATGTCTCAATTCGTAGGCTTGGCTTGTTTAACCCTTTGACGTTTCGTGCAGAGAACCTATCGTCTTAAATGAAAACTTGGTCTCAAAAGATACTCTTAAAAAACTGGTCTCAAGATAAATAATACGTGGTCGACGAAGTATCATAACATTCTTCGACTCTCTGACCCCACTTGACCACTCAGCTACGTAGCCGACAAATATAATTAGATTACTATCGGTTCAAAAGTAAATCTGAAAAATTTAATTTGTTGACACTAGATGCCAGTGTCAGCACGACAACTTCCGTCACGATTTCGTCTGAAATCACTTTTACCTTTCTCCTTTCACCTCACAAACAAATATTTTATTTGATACCGTTATGAGAGAAGTTACGTCAATCGTGAAGAACTCCTTTATCTTATACGTGACGCCTTCTTTTCTCCATTATGACATAAATACATGGAAAACAAAAGAGTTTCAACAAGGAACGGTTGAATCTTACCACATCACATTCGAGTAAAACATATAAAAATCTTGTTAGGGCTGCCAAAAACAATAAAAATCAGCAATCAAACTAGTTTCACCAGTTAACGTGCCATTCCGATGGTGACTTTTAAACAAGAGGATGCTACAAAAAAACGCCAATTTCACTTTTTACAATTTAATTCTAATTATCACTTTTTCATAGTGAAAGCGGATAATCTATATTTTTTTGTTCATATATTTCACTATTAAAATTTCTTTGAAGTATTTTTGTTTTTACAATATTTGAGGAAAATTAAGAGTGCAGTAAAAGTTCATAAATATTTAATTATATAATAATTGGATTACAAATAATTACTAAGAAGTATTTGATATTTTATATGTTGACTATTTCACATTTCGTAAATAATTAATTTTCTCAGTTCTTAAACCTTATGTACACCTAGTATGTTTTAGTTCTATTTTTATAATAAAAGCGATGTTTTTAACATGGTGAAAAAATAGCAATGTATTTTAGTTTTACAAAATTTTTATAAGATAATTTTGATAACTATTTCGGCTCACGCCATCGTCGAAACTATGTTTTTAATTAAACTCTATCATTTGCTAATGCTCGCGATTAGCAAAACCGGTCCTGGTCTAAGGTATAGTTATAATAATTATAATAATATAAAGATATAATTTTGTGCAAATAGTGCTATACATTGTGTTTTTTTATTTAAAGATAATGCCTTTTCACTAAGAAGTAAAAGTTGACAACTAAAAAGTGACATTTAATATTATTTTAGACTGTGGCAATATGAGAATGAGATAATTGTAGTTAACCTAATATTTTTTGTGATATTAATCTACCATTTTGCTATAGTATTATTGTAAAAATAAAATACCATCATTTTACAATAGTAAAACTGGTACAATTAAAATTTGTATTTTTATATCTTTTATATATTTTTTTTAATTTATCAACGGATATTCTGTGTCTGTGTAGCAGTTGTGGCAACCCTAATCTTAGGCAATTTTACTGCAAAAACTTTTCGAGTGTATTTTGAGAAAACTGTGAAGTAACTTCGACAAAATTTCTTAGTATATTTACTTACATACCTATGGTATCAAAATATATTGAAAAACTATGAAAATAATTTGAAAGAATAGAGTAAATGCTTGAAGACAAAAACATTTTAAGAAATCCTATTCAAATAATACAAAAAAACAGCCCCAATTCGCATAAAAGTTTCTGAACATAGTTCTATTGATATTCTGAAATTTACGTAAGTTTTTAAGTTTATTTACATCGAGATATTTCAATATTTTTTTTTTAAAACTGGTATTACAAAATAGATAAAAATAATTTTAATGTATGAAGATAAAAAATTGTCATCAGTGTTTCAATTATTGTCAAAAACTGTCTGATTACTATTAACAAACAAACCTACATCATTATTAGAAATAATTTCTGTGGAAAAAAATGTAACCTTAAAAAACAATTTTATCAATCTTGGTCAGATCATACTGCAAATAAATATTGCTGTTATACAGTAAAACCCCCATTTACACTACTTGGGGGAGGGAATCTCATACAAAACTAGGGATTTTGTTTTTTTTCGCGAAAAATGTAAAACTAAGATTATTCTTCGTTTTGCAAAAAAATATATATTTATAGACGAAATATTTAGTTACTAGGTGATAAATGCATAAGGCTTGCAAAATCCAGCACAAACAAGCAAACAGAACACCAACATGAGACAGAAACTATTCAAAGCTAACCAACGTGAATTAAATTCAACTTCAATTTACTGAAAGTATTAGTCAAAATTGTTTTATGTTATATTGTAGTCATATATTATTTATCCAATTGTTTTTTTAATCGTACTAAAAAAAATTAGGTTGAAACACAAATCAAACAAAACCACAGTTATGGGAGTATATATTATACAAAAACTAATCTGTTGTGTATCTATCTTTTTTGGATAAACAAATAATTTTGCAGTATTTTAAAATTTGATTCAAATGGCTTAGCAGACTCTATTAAATTTATGTAAAAGCTTTTCATGACCAGTTGATTAGTTATTACACTAAACGTAAGACGTCACCCAATTATTTTCTTATAAAAACTAATTAGTAATATGGAATAGTGTTTTATGAATAATATTAAACGGTTTAATAATGTTAGTACAATTAATAATTTTAAATTTGACTACATCATTATGAATATATCATTAATTTTTTTCTCTCAGCCAAACACCCATAAAAGCGTTAAAATTAGTTTTTGGAATAGTAAGTTTCGGAATATCTTTTACAACATCAGAGGGCGGGTTAACCTCTTTGCAATTTTTTCAGTGTCCCTTGAAAAACAAAGAATTGGGGTACCATTGTATTTAAAATTTTCACATGTCATGGGCAGAAAATGAAACACAATTTCACTTATCGCATTTTTATTTAACAAAATTTATATTTTTCGCAACATCCAAACATGATAAAAAAATATATTGTTTAATTCATTTTCATTTATTCCCTGTAATGTATGCAGACCATTCTTTACTTATTGAATAAATTTCAACCACAAAAATCACAAACAATTCTTTACAACAAACTTTACATTGAAAACCTTTATACAATTAAAATATTACTAAAACAGTACATGACAAATAATTAGAATAAATATGTTATGTTGGATACATAAAACAGCACCTGCAAGGTATTAAAAAAAAAAAGAACATATATCATTAGAATATTAAATTTATATGAATAAATAATTACAGTAATATGAAATATGTTTCCCAATAACATTAAAGAGTTATATGATTGAGTTACTCATTCCAATGTTGCCACATAAAACAATAGTTATTGTTGTGAAAGTGTTTTTGAAAGTTACTAAATACTTTCACAATAGCTAGTAAAACTTGTTATTTATTTCTTAAGTGGATGGAATGTTATGAAACTTACCTATACTCTAATACAGCATTTGACAAAAGAAAGTAGAGGAATGAGTAGTAGCTTATTTGCATGCACTAGCAAACCAGATATAGTTTTTTTTTTTTAATATGAGTGAGTCAATTAAGTGCAATTTGATAATCTACTAGCAACCCTGCTTGCAATCAGAGTAGATATGTTTCAAATCAGAACACAATATAAGGTTAAATGTTAGTATCGGTTAATCTCAAATAAAAAGATACATTGATTTAGAAGTAAATTTTTGAATAAAATATCAGGTTTCTAAATTTCTATATACAAATTAACTGAACATAATTCAGTTACGTAAAAATACAGACTTATGTGGCAAAAAAAATATGTCTTTTACTCAAATATATTAATAAAATTCAAACAATTTTATGATTTGCTGTGCTGATTCAACGATTGATATTTCTGTTATACACTAATCAAACTCTTTTGAACAAACTTTACCGTGTCTACCAACAAATCAAATTGTAGCAACATTGCAGACCATAAACTATTTTTTCGAAATAGATATACATAACTACAAAATCTACCCCAAGAATTAAGAAATGTACGTTTCAGTAGTGAGTGAATGAACTGAAAACAATCATATTCTATCTTTTACTATTTTTCAATTAAACTTGAATAGACATTTACTTCACAACCTTTTAATAGTACTTTTATAATAATCATAATATTTTGACATTTATTTAAAAAATGCTGATAAAAATAAGATTAGGAATTGAGGTAACTCCTTAGCTCGACCCACTTTTAAGTTATTTTACATGTTTTACTATATTAATTATATAGTTTCAAGTATCAAACTGCACTAAACCATCAGAGGGTAAAAGCATCATCTAAAACGTGTGAATACCCACTAAACAGATTGTGCCTCGGAAGTATTGATGAGATTAAAAGAAAAGTCAAGTCATCGGAGCATTAGTCGGTGGTGTTCAGTCCTCGTAAATGATCTTCGGAGGCCTAGTCTTCAAGTAAACATAAAGACCGATGAGAACGATGATGACTACTATGGAAGGTATTACGATGGTGGGCAGCTGTTGTCTAGACTTGGCGAAATCTTCTTTACGCTGCTTCTTTTGCTTCGCAGTCTCCTTGACTGCTCCCCCTTTTAATTTTCGCATGTTTGATGAAGGTTTCTTTCTGAAAATCGACAACAGAATATGATTTATTTATTGTCTAACAAAACAATAAGTTAAGCGTGGGAGTATGGAATCGAGAGCGATTAAATTAAACAAATAGTAAAGCTTCTATAGCATTCCCCACTATAGATAAATTTCCTTTAGAATAAACGATAATCCCCTATATAGCAGTCCCTCTTAGAGCATAGTGTTATTAATACATATTTTATTTATGTGCATTGACAAAATAAGTAGCTATTTGTCCCTTGACTTCGCTAGGCATCAAGATCCAGAACAAATACAATGGTATATGGGATAAATGTTTGATTTGTGGATTTCAGGCAATTCACAAAATACAATTGAAAAACCTAACCTCAAATTTTACATAGGTGCCTAGTCCCCTATAAAATAGTATTTCTATTGCATAGTCCCAATCTATACGCTATAAAAGGGGTCGACTATATTTCTAAAACTTTCTTATTCCAACTGTCATTTATACACCGGTATCAACATTAAAAATTCATTTAGAAATGGTAACATTAAAAAAGTTATTATGTGTTCCAAACAGCGAGAATGACACAAATATAAATAATGATAGCTTATTATTAATGTTCGAATAGAATAACAATCAATCCTCAAAGAGCGACTATCAGATTTGAAGGAGATATTGTTGAAAAAAAAATGAAAAATATTAAAATCAGTTCCTATATATGATTAAAATGCTCCGCATACTGTTATTATTTGAAATCATATTTTTTGGAAATTTATAGCGAAAACAATTACGATAAAAAAATCAAATGATTAGCGGTACTTAAATGAAAAGAAATATATAGATAAAGACATTATGGCTGACTATTTAAGCTGAATATATACGATATTTTCGTAATAAATGTAAAAAAAAACTATTGTTATCATTAACATGAATTGAGTATTTATGTTATTTACTATCAGTAATCAAAATATCATTATAGTAGTTTCACTATCAACATGAATTTACTATGCATATCCATTATTAAAATATCATTAGTGTAACTTAATATCACGAAATAATAACAAATTCCATTATTCCAATAGTAATAAAAAAAGTCGTAGCAACGAAGTGTCACACATATGGTATGATTATTTTGGGTTCCGTACATAATTGATATAAACTAAATCAATGTTTAACTAAGCTTATTTGTAAGTTAAGAATATCATTTACAAATACAACTTATTTTATAAAAGAATAAGACAGGTTTTTATTAATAAATTAAAATAACTGTATAGTGTTATTGCCACGTCTTCACCTTTACACATTATTGACATATATCTCATTCAATTAGCTATAAATTCAAGAGTTTCGCGGTATTACCTGACAAACAAGTTTTATTTATTATAAATAGATAATATTAACAATAGTAACTCACCAATTTAACGCAGAATAATATTCAGCAACCGTTCTTCGCCTTTACGGTGACGTGCCAATTTGCAAATAATACTGTTTATTAGATGGCCGGTAAATAAAGCTCCATGCAACCAGTGACACTAGTGTTCGTATATTCCACATCAACAAACTGTAATATATAACGTTCATAAATGTAACGTTATACTAAAATATTTACATTGGTGTCATATTTAAAATATAATAGTATTTATTTTATTTGACTTATAAATTTCCAAGAATAAAATTTGATTATAAATATTTTTTCTGTAATAACCCCGCATTAAGCTATGTTACATTATATAATCTGATAAATAAAAAAATATGTTTTTTTTATGATTGTGAAGATTTAAAGCGAGAATTTTTGTAGTGATTCTTCTATTAGGTAGATTCTTATCAAATTGCTGATATTCGTTCTATCGGAGACAGATCGCTGTTAAAGGCGGACGTGTACGCGTGAAGCCCTGGACCATAAAACTTCGCCGCCGACACCGTCATTTTTTTTTTTTGGATTGTATAGAATCACTGTATATTTTATGTATTTTGGTTTATATAGAATCCATGTTTTTTGTTTTTTGTACCTGGTGCTGCAAGTGACATGCAACCTGCGAGTCACTTGCCCTAAAAGAGATCGAAAAAGTGTCACGCAAAAAATCTAGCGTGACACTTTTAAAAAAATAAGAGGATCCAACAAAAAAATTCCCAACACAAAACACCAGCGACGAAGGGGAAAGAAGGGCGTTAAACGCGCCCTTAATCCCCATTATAGTGTTATACGATAGTAGTAGTAGTAGCGTTAAGCGATAATTTTTATTATTTTGATCCTTACGCATGTTGTGCTCTTGTTGTTTTGTTTGCCGGCGGTCTTTTAAAAAAGTAAAACGTAAACTAATGAGAATGCTATAATATACTCATCACATTTTTCCTATAAATATTTAAATAATTCTCATATGCTATTGGTTATTTTTATTTATGAATGCCAAGGAAACCATGCAATATACTTATGTTACACAAAATGAATTTCAGAGTTCTGTCAAGATGACATTAAATGTGAAAAATCAGTAATGTTGAATGTATTTAGAAATATATAATATGTGTGAATTAGCGGTGATTTAATAACTCCTATTCAAATTAAATAGATGTCTGTCAAAAAGATTACAGCTTTTTTTCTGCCCTTAATTGAAAATGTAATTTTTTATTAAATATTATTCTGCTCGTAATGTCGAACATGTGGCTTCCTTATAGTCTGTGAGTGTCTTTTTTGTGAGACAGATTTTTTTTATAAGGACTGCTTGTTACTCTGTAGCTCAATCCTCATTTTTCAATAAAAGAAGCGAAAGAAAGCATAGGGAAAAACATGAACAGTATTAGAACATGAATAGCTTTTAGCAACTCTCTCTCACCATGCTATGCTATGTTTCTTTGGATCAAATGAATGGGAGAGAATTTTGGTATATCATAAACACTAATGACATCAAACTGAAATCCATATGATTGAAAAAAAGCAGTTCATTACTGGGACTTTAACCTGTAAGACCTGTAATGGAAGACAAAGAAATTGATCACTTGTCTATGGACCACACAAAATACAGAGGATAGGAGGGTTGATATTAAAAAAATTAAAAAAGATATTTTATTTTCTTCTCAATATATTCTTTTCTAAAAAACCTGTAAAATTTATTAATATAAACACAAGTTTCCATATTTTTACGTATACCGTTTCATTTTGAATAATTTAATTCCTTCATAGAGAATTTTCCCCCTCTCTCTTTTTACATTGCCCGCCGAGATACAAATTTTACGAAAATCACAAATATTACGTGCAAACTCTACACAAAAATGTTATGCCACAACAATTTTACACAACATCATCGAGAACTTTTTGTTTTCGGGCTACATAAAACATTCATACCAATTTTCAAAATTTTTGCCAAGATTCAAAGATTAAATAAAAAATTATACAATTCAATACAAAGTTGCAAATAATCTCTTAGCACTTTCTCCTTCATCTAAAACGGGCATCCACAAAACATGTAACATAAATTTTAATTAAAACCAACATAAAACGCTTTGATTTTTTTTACTATCCTGATTATTAATTCTCTTGCATTCCTTTAGAATACATAAAGATAGTAATATTTATGCAAGTTTTGATGGAGTCACATGGATGGTATCAGACGGAAAATAGCATTTTGTTGCTTGCAACTATTATCGTAAATTATGGATACATATTTTTTTCCATCTTTTTATAAAATGTTGCAAAATTTATGCTAACAACGTGTTATCATAATTTCAAATTAAAATATTGCAGAAAAAATTTCAGTCCAACCAAGCATTCATACTATACATAGAGATATGGTCCATTTTATAGTGTCGTCAAATCAATTTTTGTAAGTGAAGCGATAAAATTTTATTATGAAAAGTATATTGGTTCTGCCAAAATATTTAATTAATAATGTTAGTATGTATCAAGGCTTTGGAGAAAGATTCCAACTCTATATTTACAAACCTTCCCTCGTCCATCGATATATTTGTATCCAGAAAAAAGATGTTCTCAGTTTTAAATCTTACTTTCCAAAAGAATCAACATTGAATTTGCATTTATAACTGTCTAAATAAACACTCATTGTGAAATTTACTAGATCATCAATGTTAGCTTGACTGTTTTTTTTTTTTTTTTTCAACACATGTATGCATTGCGGTCGTTAAGGCTCAACACATGTCAAAAAATGTTGGACTCAAAACTTGGTATATATATACATAAGATTTTGCAAAGGACAATATTCAGTCAGAATGTATAGCAGGTTTATAAATGACCCCGCAGAACCGGTATGAAAAAACAGGGACAATATTTATTCTAATTTTACTAATACAAAAACAAAAAGAAAAAATAAGCCAGTTGTATCAACAAAACCATGAAATTTTTACATTTGTATGTCATTATGATACAGAAAGTAACCAATTGAGATAATGATTTAATTGATTTAAGTTACTAAAATATTTAATAGATAGGAGGATATATTATTATGTTGTTAAAATCATTATTATGGAATGAAAAATGAACATAGGTAAAAAATTATCAAAAAATACCAAATCTGTAATTTTTTTTTGAAAAACTGATTTAATCAACGAGTTTCAGAATCCAATTCAAATGTTTACTACATATTAGGTAACAATCAACATATTGCTTTGAATTTTTTATGGAAACACGGTTCAGCGAAAATGAGTTACCAGTTTCTGAACAAAATAATAACATTCCTCTGATTATTCGTCAGTTGTCAAAATATTGACTTGGCGTCGAACAGTTTGGCATTTAATGTTAATTTTAAAGTGCATCTGTAATGATAAAACATTGAAGAACGAGTCCACAAATCATTCACAAATTGTCAGTAATAGATACCTTTAAATATGGTTGGACACGATATAATCATTATTAGAAAAGCAAAATAGTCAACGTCATATCAACAATGGACACTGGCATGTCTTACAATATTATTATATGTTCATTTTTAATGTGATGTTAGTTTATTTTCTATAAAAAAAATGATACTTTCATTATTTTAAGTAAACCATCATGACTCTCCTACAAGCACCACTAAAAACACTGCGATTCGCAGGGAAACTTAATGTTTCTTAATTTGGAGATGATAATTAACTAAAATCAATTACATTAGTAAATAACAAAATAAATATTTACAAAATAGTTCTGGAATGAAAAAATGTGTTGTATTGTCTATGATAAATAATTTCATGAAGCTATTATATTAAACTGTTCATAAATGATTTAATATTCTCAGATTTCAATAATCCTTGGATTTTAATTCGAGACATCAATATCATGTGTTTGGCTCATTTATTTCCAGATTAGAAAAATATTTGGGAGCCCTGTCTCTATTAAAATGTTTTTTTTTCTATCCCATCAACATTTAATCAAGTTCTCAAAAGAAGTTTTTCAATCTGTCTTTTTTGAAGATGGTAGATATACAAATAGAACAAGACTTAGGTAATCGCTTTTGCTATTCTGCGTTTTTTTGGTTTAAATTGATAATAAGGAATTTTTGAACAAAAATTTATAAATAGATTGTAAAATTATATATATATATATAAATTGGTCCATGTTTGAATTTGAACCTTTATGTATGATAATTGATCACTCGATCAAGAATTCAGCAATATACCCAAGTAAAAAACAGTATCTACAAATCAAAAGTTTCATTGAATTTAATGTATGACTATTTGACTTTCTGATTCTTAACACTAATTTTCAATGTGAATCGCATCGTTCTTAGACTTATTTTATCACTATAGTATATATAAATATATATGTTCCTGTGAAAGATTCGTGCTGCAGAGATGTGTAGACTTACTTAGTATAACAATAGATCCAATATTAGAGTGGAAGTGTTGCCATAATTGCATAAGTTACAGAAATATTCCAATAAACATAATGTTAAACTAAACAATTGTTACGGAAACACTGAAGTTTCCTAAATCCTAATAATCATTATTATTATTATTATTATTATTTAAGTATTAATTTACAAAATTTACAATTAGAAATAAAAAAAATGTATAAAATGATAATTTAAGTAGATTATTCATTACTTATTAGCCATAGGTAAGTTATTTACAAAAGATTATTATAGTTAATAAATGCGACTAATTTGCATTCATATAATGCAATATTTAATAAAAAATAATTAAAAGTGATAAGAAATAAATGCAATAGATATATATTTTTAAATCCTTGAAAATAGTGTGAAAACAAAATTATTTGCCATTGAAAATAAACATAAAAAAATAAGTAGAAATAAATTTAGTAATAAAAATTCACTGGACAATATTTATGTGAAAGATGAATGTATGAAACATTCAGGATTTAAAAAGAACAGAACGGAAAGAAAAGAACAGAACGGAAAGAAAAGAACATCAAATATTTTGTGGCAAGAAAAAATTAGGTAAAAATAGTCTTAAATTCTTCTTTTTTTTAATATGGCACCTAAAAAATAACTCCTTTTTTAAATTAATCGAGAAGAAAACAATATAAAATAAATACTACCATTGGGCAGTTAAAGTTACCTAATAACTAGGCGATTAAAGATTTTTCAATAAACCTCTATATTATTTAAGTCCTATCTATAACATACAACTAGAAATTATTTTTCACAGTTAAATAAATAAATTATATATTTCTCACTTTTGATTCGAAAATTTTTGCATTTTTAATAATTTTAGTCAGATACGAAAGAAATGAATATTCTAATGCGGCAATATTGCAGGTGTATGAATTTGGAATTGTGAAATGGGTGCATGGAATGATTGTTCCATTATTGTTTGAAATTTTTATCTATAGAACTTATAAAAGTTAATTTTCAAACGGTATAACTAATAACAAAATCTTCAAAAAGAATACAGAAAACACTTTTTAATTAAAATAATGTGACAACTGAATGACACTGTTGGACTATCAATGTCCCATTTTCTCTGCTCCACAACGTTGTGGGACAATAATGGTTAAATATGCTTACTAGTCCATCAAAATTTACAGATTATGTTTTAAACATCATAATATATATTACAAAATTAATATTTATATTTTGTGACATCAAATTTTATTTTTATCGTATCGAATGAGACATTTATTTAAGAATAGAATTTTTTCATAAATATGCTTTTGAACAGGTGCTATTTTTTTTAGACAAAATTTCATCGAACGCTCCAAAAAACGAAAATCATTTCTAAATAGGAAAATACCAAAATATTAAAAATCAAACAATGGATAATTTTTGAGAACCACATAATAATTATATGATGAATATAATTCAATTCATTGATTGAATTGGCATTCACTTGGTAGAACTCCGTTATAACACGGTGAAAAAATAGCAATGTATTTTAGTTCTACAAAATTATTTTTAACAAATATAGTTGATAGCTATTTCGGCTCACGCCATCGTCAGAACTATGCTTAAAGTAACATTTGCTTATCTATATATAGCTGTGCAGAAAAGGTACACAACATCTCCTCTCTCCTTTTCCAACGGCCTAGCTTGTTATTTAAACACAATGACACTAAATTTTCAAAATTCTAAATGAAACAATAGGTGTCTATGACAATAAGATTATATGTGGGACGGAAGTGGTCCTTCAGGAAGCAAATCAGACCACCCCTTTGTACAGCGGCTGGACAAGTGGCGATACTATTATGTTAGTTTGATCGTTAAGAATCCTTTGTGATAATTGGTGTCTATTGATTTCCAGCTGTTCCAAAGCCGTCATTCTCCGACCCTTACTACAAAGATGCAAACATTTAGGGGCTGAGTTTGAATTTATATTATATGATTCATTAATAACGTGATTAGCGAATTGTGAATCTGTTTTTTTATTATTGAATGATCTTACATGTTCCTTAGCTCGAGTAGATATACTTCTACCTGTCTGTCCGATATAAACGGATAAACATGAGCCACAGGACATTTTATAAATACCGCTTCTGTCCAGTTTATTGATTTTATCTTTACTATTTTTAAGATGTCTGCCTAAGTTATTGTTGACCTTGAAAGTTACGTTTATTGAGTTTTTAATCTCCCGATGAATTTTTTCGCTAATGCTACCTAGGTAGTTAATAGATTTATAGAAGCGGTTATCTTGTATTGGGTTCGGGTAAATGAGTTTTCTAGCTAGATTTAATTGTTTTTTATATAATAAATTATTTATCGTTGTTATCTCATAACCATTATTACGGGCTATGCATTTAATAGTTTGCAGTTCTTAATAATTCTTAAGTATATCTACTCGAGCTAAGGAACATGTAAGATCATTCAATAATAAAAAAACAGATTTACAATTCGCTAATCACGTTATTAATGAATCACATAATATAAATTCAAACTCAGCGCCTAAATGTTTGCATCTTTGTAGTAAGGGTCGAGAATGACGGCTTTGGAACAGCTGGAAATCAATAGACACCAATTATCACAAAGAATTCTTAACGAACAAACTAACATAATAGTATCGCCACTTGTCAAACCGTTGCACAAAGGGGTGGTCTAATTTGCTTTCTGAAGGACCACTTCCGTCCCACACATAATCTTATTGTCATAGACACCTATTGTTTCATTTAGAATTTTGAAAATTTAGTGTCATTGTGTTAAATAACAAGCTAGGCCGTTGGAACAGGAGAGAGGATGTGTTGTGTACCTTTTCTGCACAGCTTATATATAGATAAGCAAATGTTAGTTTAAGCATAGTTCTGACGATGGCGTGAGCCGAAATAGCTATCAACTATATTTGTTAAAAATAATTTTGTAGAACTAAAATACATTGCTATTTTTTCACTGTGTTATAATTCAATTGCATTTAACATAAGAAAAAAACTTTTTCAAGCTAATATTTAATTTGTATTTCATGTATTTTATTGGCTTGCCTGATTCCCATTTATAATCGATCGTAATTTTTCTATTAAAAACTGAAATACGCTATTAGTTTGTGACATTTATTAAAAGTCTGAGTAGAAACTAGCAGCATGTTTTAAAGTATATTTACCTGATTTTTGAATGAAGATTTTAGATTAAAATGTATTTAATTTCAACGATATTGATATTTCTAATGAATACAATGAAAGTCAGTCAAAACGGTTGTATGTTTGCAAAAATTGAAATTATTTTATTTATTATGCTACTAAATATAATACTCTGAAATGTCTTGCATAAACAATATTGCAATACAACAAAGCACCCTGTGATAACCGCATCAAATAATGTTTTAAAAAAAGTTCCATATCCAGGAGCAGATAAACGTAGGACGTTTTTGGAATGAAATTAGAACAATAACACATCATTTTTTCAGTCAATATACTGATACGTCAATGATTTTAATAACTGTTCTAGAATTAATTTGAATGGTAATGAATGGGAAAAACCATAACTAGATTTAATATAATTGATACATATTGCTTTACCGAGTAAAAAAAATCTTAGTTAAAGACATTGCGACCTACGTTATTACTGTTGTTAAATTGAAATCAACACATACAAATTTTAAGTATTTATGTCACAATATATCTAACGTTACAATGACTTTACCGTGATCAAAAAGAACTAAATGGCCTTTTCTTATTATATATCCTCATATAATAGATACTTCAACATTATTTCGAGACTGATTACAAAGTATTTTACCAAAGCGGAAAACATTTGTTTATTGCAAAATGAAGGCATTTGCAAATTATGTACACATTCAGTTTTTCAAATACATTGCTGCAAAACGTCTAATGTAACAAAAAAAAATCTTTTTAATACACTATCTATTTTTTTGTCTATGAAATTTTTCATCAATCAACACGATTTCGATATAATAAGTAATTATTATTATCCATTGTCAGTATAACCGATATTTGATCACAATTCACATAACGGCAGAATCGGTTTAATCAATGACTCAAACCTGGTACGAAGATTGGCGTAACTTTAAGATCACTAAAAATAGTTGAGAAATTAATATTTTCTGTCTTTGTAAACACGGTTGAATTACGTTATTTTCTACGAATATGCCTTTTGAGAATTAGAGGATCTGCACAACTGGTACAAAGGTCTTATATACCATTCCACAATAAAGTAATAATGGTTTTAGCATTTTTCATATTGCAATTTAGAAAATGTGCAAATTGATTTGAAAATACAAAAAGTACTAGGTAAACAGTTGAATGCAAATTTAGCTATTCTCAAATGAGTCGATGATTTCTTTTTCCGATTCATTTGTTAGTGGACTTATATGTCTTATGTATAAAGATTACGCAGCAATTTTTGACAATTTGCTATGCACCATAGACTATTACACCATATTCTATCTCACGGTCCACATTTTTCCACTATGTACAAAAAAAAAAAACGGACAAGGATTTACGCGATTTCTGAAATAATACCGCCGAACCAAACACACACGATCGGAAATAGATACGTGATGAGCGCTCGTCGCAGCGACATCTTTGGATTCTGATCGGCCCCAGACGTGCTCGATTCCTTAGCAGTCGTCGAATCGATGCTGTTGTGATCCAAATGCACGTCAACTTCATCATGATCAAGATCATCAGGTACCACTGGTCCGCCGACATTTGTGCTGGTCTTGATAACGATAGGTTTGTGGAATCTTTTTTCATCCTCGTCATCGTCCGTGTCTCCGATGTCCTGATCGGGCTGCTTTGCTGGGAATTTCGGTGAATCCGGGATGGACGGGTGGCCTGAGCCTTCGGTGTCATCGTCTCCTTCTTGATCGGGAGGGCCGCCGGGTTCCATGGGGTCGTATTCGTCATTGGTATTACTATCTCCACTGCCAGATCCCGAACCGAAGTATAATGATGCACTCTCTTCTATAAATATTAAAAAAATATTGTTAAGCACAAAATAATTTTGATTAATAATCAAATGTCACAGGTGTTGCTTTTAATGATTTTGTAAAACCCTTCAAAGCTTGAAATTTTTGAAAGGAATGTGTCTCTATCTTCTGTTATCGTTATCAAATTATCAAAGTAAATTTTTGACAGAAAATAAGAATTGAACATAACGGTAATTTAACATTATATATTCAATATTTAATCATTCTATTCTATTCGAAAATGGGTGAATATTTCAGTTTTTTAGGCAACAATGAATAGATTCGTGATAAACACACCAAAAATACACAGATGCATAATCGATTAATAAAATTGTAGGGTCTAATTATCATAAATGTTATGAACACTGTGAAAAAATAGCAATGTATTTGAGTTCTATAAAATTTATAAGATATATAGTTAATAGCTAAGTTCGGCTCACGCCTTCATTAGTACTAACTGAAGGCGTGAGCCAAAATAGCTATCAATTGAATATCTTATGAATTTTGTAGAACTCTAATACATTGATATTTTTCCACCGTGTTATAATGGAGTTCTACCAAGCAAATGCCAATTGAATCAATAAATTTTACCCTATTGGGAAATATTTATAAAAACTGGTGAAATTCTTTATTTATCCTTCTATGCTTGGTAAAAAATTAAGATAATTCCATTTTTTTAATCATTACTTAACGTACAATCACCATATGTTATCTGATTTCATTTTTTTATAACAAAACACTTTTAAATGTTAATATTCTTGAAAAAGCCCATTGTATTTATGTCTCAGCAGATATTGCAGCTTAAGTGCTCGATTGTTTTCCATACCACTGTGATGTGTTTGGTGATCATTCTGTGTGTATCGATAAGCTATACAATATCACATTACACAAATTGCTTTCTTTCATAGACATTGCTAGACATAAATAAATAAATAAATCATTAAATTTGAATTGTTACAACTTTGTACGATTCCACATGTTTTGTCGCTAACGGCCCTGGTTTCGCCTTTCAGCATCTTCAGGCATTCTATCACACGGATGCAACAGAACCGAATTGTCAGTTGTAGCAATTTTCGTGCAAAGTTGTAACAATTCAAATTTGAACACGGTGAAAAAATAGCAATGTATTTTAGTTCTACAAAATTATTTTAACAAATATAGTTGATAGCTATTTCGGCAGGAGAGAGGATGTGTTGTGTGCCTTTTCTGCACAGCTATATATAGATAAGCGAATGTTAGTTTAAGCATAGTTCTGACGATGGCGTGAGCCGAAATAGCTATCAACTATATTTGTTAAAATAATTTTGTAGAACTAAAATACATTGCTATTTTTTCACCGTGTTATAATGGAGTTCTACCAAGTGAATGCCAATTCAATCAATAAATTCAAATTTGATATTGAAATTCCATCAAGCACCTTCAGTCGATGTCATAAATAAATAAATTATTATTGGATGGCTTGTGAACAATGAGTGGCTTTAAAAGCATCGGAAGAGATCTAAGGAACAAGGCATCAATGTCAAATATATTGAACAATGTGGAATTTGAGTTCCTGCAACAAAACAAAATAGCGTCGCAGATTTTTTATACCACGGTGATAAAAAATTAATAGGAAAGCTCATTAAACAATTACCATCACAATAGCTTAAATTTAATTATTTGAATAAATCAGTAAGTAAACTCGATTTCTAGCTCCCACGTTTTGATTTTACATATTATATTTGTCCAGTAATGCAACGATAAGATACAAACATGGTGGTACTTAACAAAGTACAAAAAACCGTAAATTTTATGAATGAAGTTATTATTAAAATAAAATAGCACTCACCTTCAACAGCCCACTCAACATCTTGTCCATTATACGCATTTTTCAGTTTATTGGTGATTGACCGTAACGCAAATTGCTGAGCCGTAACGACACCAGCTGCCGGTGGTTCGCTCGAACTACTCGAGCTCTCGATGGCTCCACCGCGAAGTTCAGGATTCGTGGCCAGAGCAGCCGTTCCTTCACCAGCCAGGGCGGGAAGATACCTTCAAATAATAAATTGGATATAAGTAACAACTAAGGAACAAACTAATATCTATAGTTGCCATGTCTAGAAGTTTAAATTGGACTAGCCAGTTTTTTTCATGGATAAATAATTCTTCTATACTCATTCTCTCCACATAAAGAGACATATCAATTTAACCCGATCGGCGCGACAGTTTTTCATACAAACAAAATCTGCCCGCGTTGCTATTTTTCAAAATGTTCTCTTTCCACATGGAGCTATGAATACACAAATAAAAAATAATTGAGTTAGCTTTTATGGAAGCCAGATGCATTAGAAATGTTTCACAACATTATAAAACACAAAGAAATGTCCTATGTTGTCACAATCACCTTAACAAATATATCCCTGGCAAATAACTAACTAGTAAATTGACATTACTGTGATGTAACGAGGCAACCAATCAAACTCAAATGAACAAGCGCCATTACTGTCACGTGTCATGGAGTGTCATATTGCAATGCTGCAAGATTGGTGCAAAGTTCAGTGTAAAGTTAGACACGAGTTAAACACGCAGTTTCAAACTGATTTGGCGGGATCGGAATAAATTTGAAGGGTTCAAAAAATCGATGCTTTAAGCATTTAAACCTAATACTTTTGACAATTTTATGGAGATGGTAGTATCAGGACGAATTGGGCGATATTTAAAAACCAAAATCAGTCCTATATGCAAAAGATTGTCTGTGTTACCGACATTTGAATGTTCGTGTCCCAACGGCTGGGGCTCTAGCGTACAGGCCTTGTACATTGCCGTCTCATACATTGGGGCGATAGCGTGGAAGAGATTGATGAGGTGTTAAAGATTGCCAATAAATAAGAAATTCCGATTAATATAATCAAACATAAAAATATGGCATATCAAAAACTATCCACAAGTTATGAAAAAAGAAATCAAAGTGAATCAACAACAAACAATTTTTGTCGAACAGGTTGACTCAGGAAACTGTACACTAAATATTCACAGTGAAAAAAAAAAAACTAACATCTTTATTGCAATTGTTAAAACTGTAAAATTTTGTTAGACAGCTTCACAAAAAAAGTCACTTACTTATCGACATGTGTACCATTCCAACAATTATCTTCAAGCTTTTTCTCATCGGCGACCTGCGCTCCGGTGCAGAACGTCTTCGGTAGCCTCGCCCAAGTGTGTCTGGTCTCTCGGACTTTCAGCCGGATATCGCGAATAATTTCCTCCATTACAGTTATCTCTCGGTTGCCGTCTGTAATAGCATCTAACGTAGCGTAATTGGTGACTGTAAGAAATGCGAAATTTGTTTCAATTAGCATTTATTTTGAGAAATTATCTCCTTAGAATAACGTCTCCCGACAGCTATTTCACATTACTAAATTTAGTTATGGTGATGGCTTGATGCCAAAACATAGCTATCAAAAATAATAGATTCTAGTGGAAGAATAAAATTATTTATCGTCAAAAAATTGCTTGCATAATTCAAGATTAAAAAAGATTGAATTCTGTATAAATATGAGTAAACAATAAGATATTTATGCGTATGCGTTACCATATACTCTCGGTAAAGTTTATGAACACAGCATCGGAAAATATACAATAGATTGTTCTGAACATTGTCAAACTTACAGTCTACATTCTTCTTCTTTCCCCCCTGCTTCTTCTTGCCTCGTTTTCTGCCACCGCCTCCGCGCTGCTCCTCTTCGAAATTGTACGACTCGAACTCAATCTCTTTTGAATTTTTGCCTGGATCCGGATCGGCGTCTCTCCTAAGCCGTAAACTAGGATCAGAGTTTATATCCGACGCCGATATCGTTCTTCCTTCACCTTCGTCCAGATTATTTGCATTATCCAGCCTCAAATTGAGAGAGCTCTTAGCCTTCAAATCGAGTTTTGTCGTAGAGTCTTCGAGAGAAAGATGGATTCTTGAGTTGCCACGGGATAGCAAGAAAGGGTTCTTTTTCAAAAGGCTTTCGAATGACGCCTCAGTTTCGAAATCGTCTTGATATTCTTTTTTCAGTAGTTTAGGACTACTCTCTCTGTATTCAGGATAATTAACACTTCTGGTTTGTCTCGGGACAGCAAAGTAGTCTGTATCTAGTGGTTTTTGACCCAGAATCGGTTTGCCGCACTCGGTGAAGATCCACGTGGACAGTTCCTGCGAGCGTTCTTGGAAGTTCATTATGGCTTCGGAGATTTTTATATCCAAGGGCTCTACGACCATGGCGATGTTGAATGGACCGATCAGGCGATCGGAAACTTTTTCCATGGCATCTGAAACACGGAATGATTTATCGAGTCATTAAAACATTAGTGTGATAATAATTGCCGATAGATTGTTTTTATGCAATCATTATCAACAGTTATGAAAAGAAATCAAGTCAAAAATTCTACTTTTAGGTAAAACAGTCATGAATTTACACAACACTGAAGATACAATAAAGGTATAAAATTTTTCCTATACTACTTTCAGCAATACGGTAAAAATAATGTACAGTTAGTATTTCAAAAAATATATAAATCGTTATCTGATTCAACTATCTGATGTAATCCAATTTGGTTATAAATTTGTATTGAATTCATCATTGAGCATGAAGTAACATCGGCTTTGATTCCAGGTTGACAATCAAATAAAACCAATGTGACAGTTAAGAAACGTTGATAGATATTATGTGAAGAAATGACTGTTTAATAAAAAATACGATAATTGTCAAGAAACAATGCTTGGAATACATTTATGTTATACTTGTTTAAAGTTTAAAAATTGATCTAACACATGTTTTATCGGTGATGTTTTTTTTTATATAAGAATTTTACGCTTACCGACAAAGGCGTCCCAGTCAAGTGACAAATCAGCGTGCTGAGGTAGACAAGCCCTGGCTACATTCAAACAGAGTCTTGGACAAGCCTTCTCTGCGTGACCGGTACACGCACCACACCATCTGGATCTCATGATAGGTCCAGCGCATGAATCTGGAACTCGAATCTAAAAGAAAGAAAAAGTCAATTATTAAGACTATGTATATACCACTGCAATACACCTGCAATCCAGCTTAAAGTCAATCAAAGTAAGAAACGCAGTATGTATGTCAAACCGTTATCCCCTCTCTTTGTTTAGCACAGCAGTCAGCTACCCAAACACGTTGGCGTGCCACAAAACAGATAATTCAAAGTACCCTACACCCAATGTTCCACTGAAATAGAACTAGTAAATCTATTGTATTTTTACTCATTAGCTTCGGTTGACTCGGATAAAAAACCAATATATTTAAATAATAGTAACTTCCTTGGATTTTGACTTCAGAAGCTAAATTCAATATTTAGTTTTAATAAATCATCATTTGCAAGATAAGGGTCAAGATGTAAAAATGAGGTTAAGAAAATCTAATAGTAAGCTAATCATTCTTGCTACAGTCCATTTTTAGTATCCGATGCGTGGGTAAAAGTTTTGACATGAAGAAGAGTCTATAAATCAGTCAAAAATCAATAAGCGAAAGTGTTAATACTGTAAGTTCTATCACATGGCAAAGAAAAAGGCCAACATCGACCACTCAGCTACAGTTCTGACCATAATGATGTAATGATGTGAAAATTAATTTATGATATCACGACTGAAGGTGCTTAGTGGAATTTCAACATCAAATTCGAATTGTTGAATCTCTTTTTCAAATTGAATCGATGTATTATGAAGGTGAAATGATAATTTAGTGATGACAAACCATTGATCGTACAATGTTTACTGAAGATAATACTAATTATTATTAACCCCATTAAATCATCATGAATTCGTGAATAATACCATACTTTGTAATATATTACTCTTACTTACATTTGCCATATTTCTGGCCACATCGGCCGACGCCGCCAGAGCTCTGGTGAAACTCCTCGTTGCCACGAATGACCTTTTCACCTGAGAGGCGAGTTTGGTAGGCACATCCCCAAACGGTTGAATCTCCTTCATGTGCTCACTGACACATACCATATATCTGTGAACAGACGATAGACAGTTAATTTCTTGGCTTAGCAATGAGGTATGGCGATCATCCCATGAAAAATAAATTTGTGATTTTTTTGGTATTTCCACCAAAAAAATTACGTTAAATTAATAAAAAAACTTACATCTACTCGAGCTAAGGATCATGTAAGATGATTCAACAGTAAAAAAAAACAGATTCACGTTATAAAGGAATCACATAGTATAAATTCAAACTCAGCGCCTAAGTGTTTGCATCTTTGTAGTAAGGGTCGCAGGGTGACGGCTTTGGAACAACTGGAAATCAATAGATATCAACTATCACAAAGGATTCTTAACGAACAAACTAATATATGTCGATCACCAATACTTAACCCTCTGCGGGATGCTTCATTGTTTCTGTAATAGACCATTTCCATGCCATATGTAAACTTATTGATATAGCTACCTTTTTAGTTTTATTGCGAGCAAGAAACAAGCTACGTCGTTAAAACAGGAGAGAAGATGTATTGTGTACCTATTCTAGACAGCTATATATAGATAAGCAAATGTTCGTTTAAGCATAGTTCTGACGATGGCAGGAGCCGAAACAGCTATCAATTATACTATAAAAAATAATTTTGTAGAACTAAAATACATTGCTATTTTTTCGCCGTGTAATAAAAAAACATTTTTAGTACTATTTTCACAATATATTAACCATCAGAACCGGTTTCACTTATCGCAAGCATTATACTATGATAATGTTAAATCTTTCGTGTACAAGCTATTTTTTTGTACCAATTATAGACAGATTTGCCTTAATTAATCTTGATTAGATTTTATCATGTACGAATTTAAAGATGATTCGAATAATACATGATTGAAACGGTGAAAAAAATAGCAATGTATTTTAGTTGTACAAAATTATTTTTTAATATATAGGTGATAGCTATTTCGACTCACGCCATCGTCAGAACTATGCTTAAGTGAACATTTGTTTATCTATATATAGCTGTGTAGAAAAGGTACACAATACATCTTCTCTCCTGTTTTAACGACATAGCTTGTTTCTTGCTCGCAATAAAACTAAAAATTGTAAGTGAAACTAAAAAGGAGGCTATATTGATATGTTTACATATGGCACGAAAATAATCTATTACAGAAACAAAAAAACACCCCGCAGAGGGTTGAGCAGTGGCGATCAACATATAAAAAAGTTTTATTAATTTGTTCGTTAAGAATCCTTTGTGATAGTTGATATCTATTGATTTGCATCTGTTCTAAAGCCTTTATCTTGCGACCTGTATTACAAAGATGCAAACACTTAGGCGCTGGAGTTTTTAATGGAGTTCTACCAAGTGAATGCCAATTCAATCAATACATGATTGACTTTAATTATTTCACAATATTGCTATTATATTGATTGGTTAAGTGTCAAATGAATCGAAGGTCTGGGCACATTACAAAATTGATTGGTGTAAAAAAATCACCATTCCAGGATTCAAGTCTACGCGGACCACTCAAATATAATACAAAACCAGACACTACGATACATGTCCTAGTGAGAAAGCATTTCAAATCAAATACTTACTTGTCATCGAAATGATACTGAGAATTGAGTACAGCGAACATCTTTTGATAGAGCAGCTCGAAGAATCCATCCATGGACTTGACGGGATCAACTCCACCTTCCTTGTAATATCTCTCCAGCTCTGTGAAGAGTCCGGAAAACAGATGAGAGTGCTTCTCGTAAATCATTCCGTATGTCCTGGTGAACATGGAGTGAAATTCAACGCGGGACGCGGTCAGGAGCTGATGGAAAACCTCTGCAATCAAGAAAAATAAATATTAGCGGTGATCGATTGATTGCGAAATATATCAGTAATTTTTAGATCGTTTGTTTTAAAATTAAATATTTTAGCACAAAAATATTAGGTGTAGTAAAAAGTCCTGACGTTTTTTTTCGAACGCGTGTCTTAAAATCGGTCGGCTTCGGGCCTTTGGTTAAATAAGATGTCATAATATTTTTTTTCGTGTTGTGTGACATCTCAAGTTACGTTCCGTATAGAAAAAAAAAGGTTCATTCGCCCCAAACAGAATGACCGACCTCTGTCCTTCATAAGAATATCTGCGCGGTTGCATGCTTTTTCAATATTACGCCCAGAACAGTGCAGTCGTCGCCACTAAAGACATTTGCGACATTTATAGAGACGTGTTAAAGGTTCGAAAATGTCAGAGATGGTTTACAAAATTTACATTTGGCAATTTAAGCATTGAAAATTACCCTCGAAGTGGACGACCTCATACAGTGGATGAAGTCGCCCTGAAAGCTGAAATCGAAAAAAATCCTATGCTAACAAATATGGAATTGTCCAATATAGTCGGTACTACATGGTCCATAAAACAAAAGTACCTGAAAAGGCTGGGAAAAATTCGAAAAGTAGGAATTTAGGCACCACACGCGTTGAGCGATCGGAACAAGGCGCAACGACTAAGCGCGTGCCAATTGCTGCAAAAAAAACACACTTTACGACCATTTTTTCTAAGCCTGATTTTATCGGAGATTAAAAGTGGGTGTTACATACGAATATATCGAAGAAAAAACAATATCTAAAACGTCGACAACAACCAATTCCGACTCCTCGAACTGGTTTACATCCAAAAAAACTCTTACTTTGTGTTTGGAGGGATTTCATAGAAATAATTCATTATGAAGTGTTAAAATATGGTGAAACTATGACGGCACAAGTATACTGTGACCAATTAAACAAATTAAGTGCAGCTTTGACAAGAAAGAAGCCGGGCAGGATGAATGGACGCAACGATAAACTGCAAAACGAAAACACGCGACCGCATGTGGCGAATATGACCTGGGAAAAAATCCAGGAGTTGGGTGGAAAAACTTTATTGCATCCACCTTATTTACCAGATCTAGCACAATCGGATTACCATTTATTTCGTTTAATATAAAAAACTTTTAGGGATAAAAAATTTCAAACAAAAAATGACGTGAAAAACGCTATTTCCGACTATTTTAATTCCAAATCAGTAGAGTTTTTTACTAAATGGATTTTAGACTTGTCTAATAGGTAGCAGAAGGTTATAGATAGACAGGGAGATTACTTTTTATTAATAAAAATAAAAAAAAATACTAAAAAAACACTTTGAGTTTCATTAAAAAAAAACGTCAGGACTTTTTACTACACCTAATAGTTTATATCGACTTAAGGTGGTTGGTGGAATTCCAATATCAAATTTGAATTGCTGAAACACATGTTTTGTCACTAACAACTCAGGTTTCTCAACATCAATCATTCAATCAATCAACATTCAACATCATCAGACATTATCACTATAAAATGCCTGAAGTATCCGAAATTCAATTCAACAATTCAAACAAAAATAATTATTTCAAATTCAAGGTACTCTGTGTTACCACAGACAAATAAATACGGTGTATTTAACTCTGTAAGACTTTTTCCGTTCATTCAGCGGTTGTCAACCTTTTTAAAATCTTCCAAAATTCAAAATTCTGAATCACGCGGACCACTACCACGAGAAATAGAAAATGGTACGAAATTTTATTTTTACGCCCACTAACGATAATATAATCGATAATATATTGGTTGAATTGGCATTTACTTGGCAGAACTCCATTGTAACACGGTGAAAAAATAGCAATGTATTTTAGTTCTACAAAACTTTTTCTTACAAAATTTTGTAGAACTAAAATAAATACATTGCTATTTTTTCACCGTGTAATCAATAATATTACAGTAAAAATATGATAAATATGAATATGTTATCAAATTGCTCCTTAGACCACCAATCGGCGATCGCTGCTGTAACTAACAATAAGTTTTCTTATTCATTCTAATGTATGTATTGCAAGATGCATTGTGTACCTTTTCTACACAGCTTATAGATAAGAAAATGTTCGTTAATGCATAGTTCTGACGATAGCGTGAGCCGAAATAGCTATCAACTATATTTTAAAAAATTGGTTGTCTGTAAAGTCGGTTTACGGACGATAGTTTAACGTGACAACGTCATAAGAAAACATTGATGAAATAATTGCATACTTTTATGAATAAAATGGAATCATTTTTATTGAATTATCATTATTTTGTATGGATACGAAGGAGTGAAATGAAATCTACAATTTTTTATTGATATATTTTATTCGCACGCGACAAACGGGACAACGAGTCATGTTTTTTCGTGCGTGCAGCGGGCGATCATCGATTTATAAGACGATGTCACGTCAAAATAATTTTGTAGAACTAAAATACATTGCTATTTTTTTCACCGTGTTAATTAATTTAGTAATTTTAAATATTTTTTTATATATACGAAATCTCTTACATTCCATTTGCCTAACACTGTCAACAGATAAATCGCTAATTAAGCAAGCGTAACACGGTGAAAAATGGCAATGTATTTTAGTTCTTCAAAATTTATTAGATATATAGTTGATAGCTATTTCGGCTTACGCACTCATCAGAGCTATGTTCTAATCTCTCGTCAGAATTATAGAACTATAGTTTCTGATGTGGTCGTAAGCCAATGCGTGAATGCCAATTCAATCAATACAATCAATTAATTGAATAGCACCAAAAACCTAAAACCAACATACCGACCATTAATCAGATATATTTTTCTTACGTTAAGTTGGTTTAATTTTATCAAGTTACTTAAGTTTAAGTTTTGTCAAAATATTCATCGCGTATACGAAGAAACCGCGAACATCTTCTCAAGTTTGAATTTAAATTAAGAATCAGCCTTTGATTATCAAAATGTTCGCGATGAGAGTTAAGCAGCTCTCTTTGAAGGCCGCTGATCTAATAGCAGGGGCCGCCCATTATCTGGGAAACAACCCTGTAATTAACGCGACGCAGTGGGCGGGTGGCGACGTCGGGCAACAGATGCGCCCGACATTCGATTAGGAACATCACCATCAATCATCGTCTCAACTCCGGAGCAATACGTCAACATGACGTTTCGGGACGCTGTGACGTCACGGCTTCCTCCCACCCACACGAGGAAGAGGTAAAACACAGGAACTCGGGACAGCGCTTCTAAAACGGTGAAACGGGCGCTAGTTCGAAATCACACATGCGAAATACTTTTGAAAAATAGTATGGATATAACCATACTATTTTATCCGTATCACATTCATCGCGTTGACAATTTACAGCGGAGCAATTGATCGTAAAATTGTTTAAAATATGACATAAAGATTTGGCTACTGGTTGCGATGTCCATGGGTTTGAAAATCAAAACAGGTTAATAAAAAAACATTCATACATTTTTTTGATTGAATTGGCATTCACTTGGTAGAACTCCATTATAACACGGTGAAAAAAATGGCAATTTATTTTAGTTCTACAAAATTATTGTTTTTTAAGATATAGTTGATAGCTATTAAGAATCAATAGATATCAACTATCACAAAGGATTCTTAACGAACAAACTAACAGTGTCGATCGCCATTGCTTAACCCCCTGCAGGGAGCTTTTTCGTTTCCGTAATATGTAAACTTATTGATATAGCCGCCTTTTTAGTTTCATTTAAAAATTTTAGTTTTATTGCGAGCAAGAAACAAGCTAGGTCGTTAAAACAGGAGAGAAGATGTATTGTGTACCTTTTCTACACAGCTATATATAGATAAGCATCGTTCTGACGATGGGTGAGCCGAAATAGCTATCAACTATATTTTAAAAAATAATTTTGTAGAACTAAAATACATTGCTATTTTTTTACCGTGTTCATGCAGATTTGTTTTCGAAAGCATGGAAGTATGCTATGCACTAAATTTCTTATACAAACACTTACTAAAAACGGGTGCGTAGCGAGATCGAATAACTAACTACTAGTCCTACACCATCCTCCACATTCTACCGTTACACACTTTCAAAAAAGAAAGGTTCAGGAATTAAATAACAAGCAATTCTCGTAGAAAAACTTCGGTTGAAATAAGCTCCATTAAAACTTCGTAAACTTTACATGGGAAGAGCTCATAACTATTCATAATAAAAAATGTTTATATATACTAAAAGCAAGAAAAAATATCATTAAATCACAAATATTTCGTGACCATTAATATTATGTTCCCGGTCGAACGGCCCTACGGATAATTTTCTCGGAAGCAATTTATCAATGCGATAAATTATTTGCGATCATATTTTTGTGTTTAAGCGACAACGAATATTTCCCGATTCCGTTTTGCATAGAAAATAGAGGATTAAATATCACCAAAAAGATATACGTCCATAATCAAAATAAATATTGAACGATTATATAAACTTTCGATAAAAATAAGCCGACTAACTGTCAAACTTTTGAAAGCTTTTGAAAGCTTCTGACTAAGATTGTCGTAGCTGATTAAGGACGCGAAGCTTTGATCTGTAGAAACAAAAGCTCGGAGACTTTGAAACAAGAACGTCTAACTTATATTACTTAGGGACTTGAATACTTTAAATAAATAAGCTCCACTTTGAATATCTTATATTTAAAAAGATTTATGTAAAGTTGGTAGTCAAGTTACAATTTGACCTTAGACTCGGTATTCCTTTGAAAATACTCGGAATTTAAAATATTCTTCTAGCAGTTCGTTTATTATTGAACGACAAGAGCACGCGAGTTGCTCTTTTGGTATCTGGCTATCATCATTTCTAGAAATTTTAAGTTATAAGGAATTTTGCTACAAAAATTTAGAATTGAAATCATAAATTTAGTCCAACACTATCAATCCATAACCCAGCACCTTTAAATTGAACATTAACGTTGAGGTTTTTGTTTTTATTATTATATTTAGATAATAAAACATAATGTTTAGTTCGGTGAAAAATAGCAATCTGTTTTAGTTCCAAAAATAAATATAAAATATATAGTTGATAGCTATTTCGGCTTACGCCCTCACCAGAACTATGTAACATATAAACGTATATTCACTTATCTACATATAGCGGTTTAGAAAAGGTACACTACTTTCTAAACATACTAGTTTTATATGTTATATACATAATTAAATGTAAGTTTAAATATAATTCTGATGAGTGCATAAGCCGAAATAGCTGTTAAATATTTATCTTATAAATTTTGTATAACTATTATAAAATAGACTGCTATCTATTCGCCGTGTTACAATTAAGTTCTGCCGAGTAAATGCCACTTCAATCAATAATACAAAATGTTAGCATTATTTAAACAGCTTTATATTCACCTGATCATGGACATTTTGTATTATGGATTTTTTTTTTTTTGGCGTGTCCCATTAAAATCCTTTTTTACAACAATAATATAGCAAAAATCATTTACGTGTGATCGATTGTTTTAGCATTAATTTGACAATGTTATAATTAACAAACACTCTAGTAATTCTAGTGGCTGTTAAATGCCCAAATGCGTTAAAGCTCTCGGTTGGATTGTGGATTTGAAATTTAATATAAAGAACATCCCTTATATTACATAAAAGCTCTCCATTGTGTCAAGTAATATTTCATTATGTCAAATTCAACCCGGGTTGTCTTAAGGGATGAAGAATATTTACGCCCAGATCATAACATAATAACAAGAATTGCATTATTCTGCAATATTTCGGTCCAGATTCTTCTACACTTCCGGGGGTGGTTTGGAATCCCGCTCTCAGCCGGAAATCCATTTAAAGGTATACCGGAATAGGGTTGCTTTGTTTCATAAGCCGACTTGATTGGACGTGACGTCACGTTTTCTCCTAAAATCGGAACACGGCCAGATTAGGGTCGAACAGGTGCTGAGGATTTTGCGTGGCATGTGCCATATACGTGAGCACAACTTTAAACACTTTTAAAATGTATACAGTGGAACCCCGATCAACCGTTCTCGCATTATACGTTTTCCCAGAGGGATCGTTCATTTTTTATAATCCCGTAAAAACCCATCAAAACAATGTTAAATTGTCCCGCATTAACCGTTACCCAACTTATCGATTTCCTCGATCTATCGTCTAAATATTAAGGTTCCATCTCAAATATTATGCCGATTGACCGGTTTTGGTAAACAAATCTTTCTATCCAATACTGTTATATCATGTATTAAGAAAACCAAAAAACTTTTACAAAACCTCATATTTACCAATTTTTGGAAAACCTTATTTTTGAAAATTAAAAAGGGGGAGGAATTTTATATTTTTTTAAGATTTTACTTTTTTATTATTATTTTAAGTTTTTCTCGCATTTTTCCCTTGAGTCCCTTGAAAAACGTGAAATCGAGGTTAAACTGTGTTTCGAAAACACTTCAAAATCGGATTGACTAAATAAAACTGCTAATTATTGAGAATGAATATATTCTACTGCATTAAGTACATAAACTAGAGAAAAGGTAAAATAAGACGAGTGGTTCTCAAAAAGATTTTTTTTTGAGTTTTTTCCTTTTCTTTTTAAATAACTCTCAATCCGACTTGCAAGTTTTTTTTTGTAGCTATTTGCATATAAATTCTACCCGTGTATTCTCTCTGTCCAACTGAATTTTTCTAAAAAATACTCACGTTTAATACAATAGTTTGGACTTCCAGAGAAGCTTGACACCAAACATTTCATGACACTCTATCAAGCATCTAGATCAATTTATAAAAATAAACACTGAATCGAATACTAAACATAACAAAAAAAACAATAATTTTCGTGTGGTTAAGGATGGCTTGGGTTTAATAAGGCTAAAAAAATAATTCTTCTAAATCAGCATTTTCCTCCGTAAGCTAACGATAAGTAACTCGCAGTCGACTAAGTACCTGGCTATAAATCTCTTTCCATTCATTGGAAACAGATAGCCAAATTCAGAAACTAAATACTTGGAGCAATTTACCCGGCTCCCCTTCTGGTATCCGGATACTTTTCTACGCGATGTTTGATTTTTTCTTGTTACCTCTCGCACGTGTACAAACACGTGGACGTGAGTTATTCGATTCCGATCAAGAGAAGTGAGCGAGTCACTATTACGTATAATGGTTCGATTATTTTTTATTTTTCTTGTAATAAAGTATTCAATATGATTACGCCCTATATTTGACGAAATACAGCACTCATAACTGTCACCAATCCAACTGTCAAAGACGACACGTAGAGTATTGTAGGGATTTCAATACCGGTACCACCGAAACCGGGATTCCGGTAATCAGATGTCTTAAAAATAAAATTTCAGAAATATGAAGACACAAATCTTAAAGCATATTCTATTTATGAATGTTTTTTTTTATACTGAATTGAAATAGATAAATATATTCGATGAGCGAAACCGGTCATGATCATAAAATATACTGTGTAAATAGCACTGAAGTGTTTTAATTAATAAAAACACATTTTTTAGTACTTATTTCCACAATAATTTTTTGATCAGGACCGGTTTCGCTTATCGCGAGCATTATCAACTGATGCTTGCGATGAGCGAAACCGGTCCTGATCAAAAAATATATTGTGGAAATAAGTACTAAAAAATGTGTTTTTATTAATTAAAATATCATGCCTTTCCATCAAGAAGTGACAGTTAAAACCTTAAAAGTGATTTAAATTTAATTTATGATGCATACATTTAATAATAGTTTCATTGATTTTAGCCAGGTATTTGCAATACCTGTTAAACTTTCGATCTGTACCGATATTTATATTTGCAAAAAAGCACTCTCTAGCCATAAATTAAGTTATCATTCAATTAACATTTCACGGAATAAGGTTTACAACTTTTGTCAAGCGCGATGATTTATTGGATCCATTTAAAATTATCAAAACTAATTGCTTTGATTTTTTTAAGAACTACTATATCGAGGCATGTAAATATATGACATACAACTTATTATGATCGTTTTATAAGTCCGAATTCAGCTTTGGCGGACGCAAGTATGTTACATCAACCTAAAAACCCAGTGGTAGAATGGTAAAGACATCGCCTATGCTATCGGCGGATGCCGTAATGTAAACACACCGAAAGATGGATAAACGTATTGATTTACTATGCTGCAGAAGCGTCATAAAAACTTATATATTCGGGGGTGTGTTTCACGACAATAATCCATTTGAAAAAGGAGTCAGCAATAGGATGTGTCAATACAATGTGTCAACTTAATGAATGATATGAATTATTCTTGGTGACTGGTATTAATAGTTCTATGAACAGTGCACATACGATCCTGAAAATGGAGCGCAGTGTCAGCGCATAATTACTAGTCTTGCCGGCCTTCCTTACTCAAATTTAGTTCGACAACTGAAAACAACACCTTTTAATTAGATATGACCCATATGGAATCCATATGCTTGTCATTGGCAGCGGGGGTAATCAATGTTATATATGGTAACTTACCGTCAAATTTCTTAGCCTTCGATAACAGCATTGCCGCCAGCTTGGTGGCATGTGACCTCGCAGTATTGTCGAGTTCCTTTCGAGCTGATGCAGCCAGTCGCGTTCCTAATGTGCTGGAACAGCAGGTTTCGATCGCGCTGGATCCACAAACACCACCTGGAAGAAACAATGGTTAAATTAATAAAACGCAAATTGACATATAATTGGAGTTAATATGTAAAAACTGCAAGGCATCGATACTAGCTTGATTCTATTAAAATGCGAGTGTAAAAGAAGAAGAGCAGAGAAAGCCATAAGCTAAGAGAATAACATAAAAAAATGCGGTCATTTTTTTTATGATATCGACTGAAGGGTGCTTGATGGAATTTCAATATTAAATTTGAATTGTTACAATTTTGTACGATTCCACATGTTTTGTCACTAACGACCCGGGTTTCGCCTTTGGCATCTTCAGGCATTCTATCATCGCCAGTTCTGATGCATCCGTGCGTCATTTTTGTATTATATAAAAATGGAACTTTTATCGTGGCCGACGGCCAATTTCAGAACTAAAGTTGTCAAACAAGGGATTATAGCTTTTAACTGTAAGCTTACACATAATTCATGGTATAAATCTGTGTCAGTAAAAAAACAAGACGCAAATATTTTAATAATAATTCATAATTTCAACCAATAAAGCTACTATTGCGTGACAACTTTAACGACGACACCCTCGCTAAAAGGCCAATTTATAACGGTCAACCAAGCTATAGAATAAAAGCTTACATTTTCAGCCTAAATTTAAGAGCTGTGATAAGCGATCAGAATTCAATTTATAATAATTTAAATATTTGAAATCTATATAATAGTTTGTACAGAATTTTCGCTTGAAATTCGTATTTGGCGCATTGTCTATTCTTATGGGAGGTTATATGTAATGTTTTTTTTAATAAACCGATGTGTAATAAGACCACTTTTACATCGGATATAAGAGAGCAATATCCTTTCCTAGGGATGGGAATCGATATTCACCCTATAATCATTTCCTACCGCACAGTATATTACAAAGTACAACCCCCAGCCAACCCCATCATTTGCAAATAAATTCACTACTGGGGTCGCTAGTTGCTATCTCCCGCTTTTTCTGTTCGCCCGATACAATGACCTCGCCACCGTGCCACGTGTTGTTTAGACTAAAAGTGTACAATAACTGGATTATGTGCAAGATTTATAAAATGCAATACCGAATGAATTCACGGAGCGACGAACATTGCACTCACCATCGATTTCTGCGATAATCTTAACGTATCGCGTAACACAAACATCGAGAGCTTTCGAATAGTTGCCAGGAGAGTGTCTCAGGAGCAACTATCTTAGACTTGGTTGCTATGCATGCAAAATATGTATAATCGAGTAGATCACATTTCTTATGTTATTTAATATATGTGCTCAGTATTTCGGTTACATATCATCGAATGAACTAGGTTAATTACGATGGAGTTCTACCAAAACTTTAAAATGCTAAATAGATTCGAAAGACGAGACATTTTAATTTACAATCAGGAGGAATATAACTATTTAGAAAAAATCAACAAAAAATATACAGTATAAGGATACAAGTGATGCTTATCATTTTTATTATTAATGTATTGACAAATTTTTATTTTGTTGCATTTTGCTAAGTCTTCAATCAACTATTCGCACGTATAATTTAATTCTGTGTCTTAAAAATATGGTATTTGTATAATAGATAATATAGCACCCCTTACGAATATTAATTATAAAAATTCAACTGAATTATTTAAAATTGTATGTTATTTACAGAAGATGCGCCGAAGGCAAACGATGTGTTTCTATTACTCGAGTATACCATACTAATGTGTTTTGTATATATATTGTATATACACAAAATTGTGTCCTCGCCTAAGAAAACTTTTTGCATAGCTTGAATACCGATATTTTCTATGATAACACTCCGGTGAGAGGAAAAAAAATCACTTCGAGAGTTCGAATAGAGCGCAAAGGAGAAAATGTTGATAAATGATCGCAAACATTTTTGTGAATACCTCTCTTCAATAGCAGTTCGCTGTCAGTGTTCCTACCCGCTGTCGTTATAAATGGGGATGAAAAATAAACTTTTGCACTTGCAACTTGCAACATTCGCCGATTCCCGATACTCACAACACCCCATAAAAGGGGTGTATATGTATCCGGGGCACACGAAAGCAAAGCAATACAACGGTCTCTTCATTGAATCGTCGGAAAACTATCACACTCTCGCCTGTAGTTTATTAACGGTATTTTTAATGAAGTTTATATATTGATTTAACACTCCATTACAAAACGGTAAAACTTCCACGTGGTTAACGCTTTTAGGCTTTCGTCTCGTTCAGTACAATAAAATAGACTTATTCGCTAAGTATTATATAGAATTTAAATTTCATTAAACGTCTTTCTTTACATTCTTCAATTACATATCCCTTTCAGAAAAAGAGGAGTTTAACGTCGTAGGTATTATTTTATAAGTACACAGAAAAATATTTTTTGTTCAGATGTTGCAATATAGATTCAAAATTAAATTTTAAAGCAAATATTGTTGAAGAAGTAAATAACCACATATTACACTCTCCTTGAATTCTAATACATTCGTGATAATATTGTATAACACTCACGAATAGCAGTGTTGGACGTCGTTGGTTCCCTTTACGGATCTCACAGCTTCCGAGTTTAGTATGAATAATGTTTTTCAATCGGTATTTGGTTTTCAGTTCGAATGCATACGTGTTTATGATGTCTAAAAATTCTCTTTCGTCTACCCAATAAATGAATCAAATACACGAGTCAAAAGCTATAATAATTTTAGATGAACTTATATGAAAAAAATCAAAAGAGAAATAGGTATTTCTAAGTTCCAAAATTACCCAAACGTATTTTAGAAGTAACTGATTAGTGTTAAATATAAAATCCTTTCATCAAAAACTGAATGTATTAATTTATGATATCGACTGAAGGTGCTTTTTGAATTGTTACAATGTTGTACCATTACACATGCTTTGTCACTAACGACCCGGATTTCAACTATCGGCATCTTCAGTCAGTTCTGTTGAATCCGTATAACAGAAAATATTAATTCAAAAAACTGAACGTATTGACTATAAAATCTCATTATAATGAAAACCAATTATTATATTATACACATATTTGGATCCCAGCATTAGGGAATTTGTTTTTCCTGTGTAATCTCGCTTGCATATAACCGATGCACATAAATATTCGTTCTTATAATGCTTGAAGAAGCCGAAAGACGAAACCCGTGCCGTGAGTGACAAAACATGTGAAATTGCATAATGTTCCATGATTATATTTTTTTTAATCAGAGAGAAATAACCGTGATACTGACGTAACTGTCAACAGCATTATTTTTGTGCTTGCATGCAAGTTTATTATATTATATGTTTTATGTAATCAAAAATTGCTCTTTGTTCGGTGATGTGTGCATCAAAAATTAAGTTGTGCTCACACATTTTAAGCCCATATGTCAACATTCGTCTGTCTAGCCGCCCTTTTAAAAACGATAAAGGGGGTTTGCACATTCGCCCTAACTGCAAATAAATTGACAATCACTGGAGGGCATACATCGATGACAATACTCAAGTGTGAACAGAAGCAGGGGTGAAAACTTTTGAAGTTTTCCTGTACAGACATCGTCGCTAGGTAAATAACAAAAATTGAAAGCTTCGTACCGAGCGTGAAATCCATATTATACAGCCAGGCAGTTTGTTCATTACACTGATTTAAGTGTAAAAAAAGAAACTCGGAAACGTTGACGCAAAAAATGTGCGCGTTAGAAACAAAATTCTTATTGATTGAACTGGCATTTACTAGGTAGAATTCCATTATAACACGGTGAAAATATAGCAATGTATTTTAGTTCTGCATTTTTTTAAATAAGATATACTTGATAGCTATTTCGGCTCACGTCGTCGTCAGGACTATCCTCTATATCTGACGATCGAATTAGCCGAAATAGCTATCAACCATATCTTATTAAAAAAATTGTAGAACAAAAATACAATGCAAATTGTTCACCGTGAAAAAATTCTTAATTGAACACATAAAAAAATATTTTTAATAAAGAGGAAAATAAAATTGCAAAAAAACTATTCTCAATAAGACGTACGAATCTTAACCACGAAAATAATTACTTTAATTGTGTTAGCTGTCACTTCTTCATGGAAAGACATTACATTTCATATAAAGAAAACATCATGTTTAGCACTATTTCCTGAGTTATGTTATTTTATATTTTCAAATTAGGACCGGTTTCACTCATCGCGAGTATTATCAACCATATAAAATATTTCATAGAAAATTTTGAGTTCATCGCCAGAATTATAGATAGAATACAAATTAAAAGCGAGGCTGTTTTTGGCTGGGCTTTGATAGAAAAAAATTGGATTGGAATAGCCTTGTTTTTAATTTATATATTTATTGATAAATCTTGCGATGGAGAGAAACTGATCGATGTCATAAATACGTTGTGGAAATTGGATTAATAAAAAAAATTATACCATTCACAAAAAATCGTCTGTAAAGTTGTTTAAATTTTAATAATATTCCATTTCAATGCAAAATATACTCAAAATATTGTCAAATGAGTATACTATGACAAAGTTATATAATGTTAATTTTCACAATAAATTCCTCTGCGACATATCATGATATCAACACCGTTGTCTGGATAAATGAACTTAGTGAAATAATGATAGGTCGCGGGAGAATAGACTACGCGGTGAACTTATATAATGTGGTACCACGGTTGTCACGCCAAACTTTCCCAATTAACGCCGAGCGCTTAGAAAGTTCGGACCAGTAAAGTAAACTGGGGTGATACACTTTTCGTTCACACATTGAATATTGTTTATCATTAGATTCTCCACTCTCTCGGATGTTCACGCTATATTTTACGCCATTCTTACAAAATGTGTACCGTGGTATAGCAATGTAATTAATTCATAGCGTAATACAACGTTTGATAACTTATTTTGCTAGTACAGTAGAACCTCGATTATCCGAACTAATTGGGGATGAAGATAGTCCGGATAAGGTCAAATCCGATTCACAATTCGCTAATCACGTTATAAAGGAATCACATAATATAAATTCAAACTCAGCACCTAAGTGTTTGCATCTTTGTAGTAAGGGTCGCAGGATGACGGCTTTGGAACAGCTGAAAATCAATAGATATCAACTTTACTGGTAATTTACACCAAAAATACTGAATTAATTTGAAATTATTAATTGTTGAAATATCTTAAACGCAGCTTAATAGCTTAAAAAAATGTTTATGATACAGTATATCGCCATTTTTTCAATATAATACCAAGAGGAACAGTGACGTATTTAATAACATTAATAACTTAGAGATTATAAAAGGCTTTAAAAATATTAGTAAATACCACTTTTATTGGAGGGTGTGACTCTCCGCTATGAAAATTTTTCCCGGTGCGAATTTCCCCGTCAAGCACAATTAATCCAAATTAAAATTAGTGCAATGTTTTCGTGAATTAACTTAAAGATCTTGCGTTATGAATTATGACAAGTATTCGGTGGAATTAATAAAAGAAACTTTGTGACAAGTAAAGTTTGCATTGTCAACGAGATACTGAAATCTCAACGCAACTGCGAACGACGACTCCGCGAGTTGAACGGCGCGCGGAAATATTTCCGAAGAATTCTTGAGATGACGTTAATCATCCGATAGATATTAGATTCGAGATTTCTGGGCGAATTCTTGAACGGCAAGCATTACACCGGCTTTAATTCAAATAGTTTACAGAAGTTCATCTGAGAAATACACTTCGGTATGCAGCTGTGCGTAGCTGGAAACTTTTTACACACTCGCAAAGTTGTATTTTTATCTATTTATAGCTGTGTAGAAAGGTACACAATACACCTTCTCTCCTGTTTAAACGACCTAGCTTGTTTCTTGCTCGCAATAAAATGAAAGATTTTAAAAATTGCAAATGAAACTAAAAAGGCGGCTATATCAATAAGTTTACATATGACACGGAAATAGTCTATTACGGAAACAAAACAGCCCCCTGTAGTGGGTTGAGCAATGGCGACCGACATATAGTTCGGCTATATGTCGCTATGCTATTATAAATAATAAAACATAAATTTTTAGTATATTTCTACAATATATTTTATTATCAGGACCGGTTTTATTTCTGCTCGCAATGCACGAAACCGGTCCAGATCATAAAATATATTGTGGGGAAAAAATACTAAAAAAATGTGCTTTTATTATCCAAGAATAGTAAGAAGACAAAGCACGGTAAATAATCATTTCTATCAGAAGCTTCCGAAAATGTCAAATAGTACATAATATATCACGTAATTAACCACAGTTCTGATGACGGCGTTAGCCAAAATAGCTATCAACTATAGCTTGAAAAATTAAAAAAATTATAGAAATATAATACATTGCTATTTTTTTACCGCGTTAAGCTGAGCGTTGTTACAACACAGGAATTGTCAGCTCTCTAAGAATATTTTTGCGATACTGTTCCATTCCTATTTAATATGATGTGAAAACAAAAAAAATACCATTATGTTTACGCTCTGAATATGAGACTGTATTCGATAAGGACGCGTTAAAAATTTATTGACGATCGCAAAAATCCATCGAACATCAACATGTGGGGATCAAAAACAGATTTAGACTCTCGAGTGTCACGACATGAATGCGGTTTACATCTCTTAATCACAACAACGCAAGTTAAGTGCGAGATGTGACATGGCGGCTCGTAATGATGATGACGAGACTCGCTTTGCGGCTTGACAGAGTACTTCGCAATATGTAAGCAGGTGTTGAGAAGCTGTGGAACGGCAGTCAATATAGATTTTTTGATTACTGTTGTTTTTTTAACATTGGTTAATCAACCATATATGCTTTTAATTTAAAGCAGGCATATTCTTAATAGAGCATATGAAAACTCAACAGAAAGTTTAAACTCGAAACTCACTTTATAAATCTTGAATGTTATAAAGTCGCTCAGCTTTATTTTTCGAAAAAAAAAATGATAAAATAGCTTATAACTTGGCCTCCACACCGTTTTAAAGATGGACAAAAAATTATTAAAATATAAAATAACTAAAAAAAATAACAATACCGGAATTTACGTCTGTGGACACCGCAACAGAGTGGAGTATACGAACAATATTATTTACCGCTCAGTTAATCAAATAGTACATATGAAAATACGGTAAAAATATTACTTTTAAAATGTCGATTCCAAAGTACGCAAACCGGGGAGCGTTGACCACTCGACAATGCTACGAATACAAGACAACACTCGGTCTCCAAAATTCTTAGCGCGATTGTGTTATTACACGCCTCAAAATATAATTCATTAAAATCCGTATCGAAAATGTTTTCATTCGCTGTCATCTACGGTACGGACCGCCTATGTTAGACAAAGGCGTAGAATAATTTTATTTCATTGAGTAAGTATGTTTCTGCGGTCTGCGAGATGTGACTAACACAAAATGCCTAATCTTCATAATAAAACAGCCGTGCATAGATGAATCACGAATCGAAACAGCCCGAGGGTACTCGCTTCTCATCTCGCCTTAGTCAATCATGAGAGTGGTTCAAGTGCAACGACAGAAAAACTGCACTAGTATTGGACGTTTTTTTAATCGTGATTTTTTTAAATACTCCCAAAAACGAATTTATATTAATTTGAACAACATAGTGTAGAACTAAAGAAAGTTTCGGACAAGAAAATTTCTTGTACATATTTAGAACGTCCTGTTAATAAAAATCTACAATTCAACATTGACCGAAATAATGAAATCAATTAGAGGCCTTTCATCGAATATTTTTCTCAAAAGTACAATAGTTTTAATCAACTTTTATTCAACATCAACGTGTCTGACTGGAGAATACTTATAACAATAATATATATATATATATAATGATATTGAATAAAAAAATACATATAATTTACATCGATAATTTACTATCGCAATTGAGCACAGCATATTTTTATATAATTTTGAATAGACTTTTTGGCGGTGGTCAAATTTGATCATTCCTTCAACCACACACCCACGTCGAATTTAATTTTCATAAAAGAGGCGAAACATAATAATTGATCACATTAAACGATTATATCTTACGGCGTAAAAAATATTTTAGCGAACAAGTTTCGACAAAATGTTGTTTTAGTTCCGCAACGGAGCATTTTTTGATGAAAGATTATCTCCAGCAAAAACATACTGCACTAGTTTGTAGACAAATGCCTCTGTGCTTCGATAGAAAGAACAGTAACAAAATTGAAAAGACAAATGCAACAAAAAAGTAAACGATAGGTAAATAGGTACAACAATTACACCGGCGCCGCGCCGTCAACAAGTGACGGTGAATTGACAATAATATAATTTAGGTGGAATGTGTTTGCGTGCCAATTATTAATTTACTATCTCTATTCGCAAATTAAGAGATAAAGTGAATTTTTCAAAAGAACTTAAACTGAATGAAATAAAGGATTGACTTATTTAGTAAAGGACGATACATGATACGGCCACAAAATACTACACCATATTAATTATAAAAAAATAATACATCAATATAAACATGAAAACATGGGAAGCGCTCATTTTAATCAAATGTTATTCTATGTATTTATATCTATTCAATATGCTTAGTGGGCTCAAATAAGGACTCGATAAAACTTAAAATATTTTACCTAAAAAAATCGAACAAGTAATTTACAAATTAATACAACTCTCTCACATAAATATACACTAATAAATGTATTGGTTTTGTCATCAGAAAAGTGGTATTTCCTAGACTAGGTAACTACATTTCATTGTACATAGCAGGGATTCCCAAACTTTTTCGAATTCGGGTCATGGCAAACCTTATGTTGCCTTACATTTTATAATGTAATAATATTTTGTAAAGCCAAGCCGCAGGGCACAGTTTGGGAAACTCTGGTATATTGTAAATATACATTTAATGTAAGTATTAAAATTATTTATCTTTATAGCCAATTCCAATGACGTGAGATAACTCTAACATAAAATACACTCATGTTCTAAAAGATCACAAATTTAAGCGAAAAAAAATAATTTATCTTTCCGGTACTCGAATCCAGAGTATTTGCTTAATAGAAAAAAAGATTTTACTACTAAACCACAGATGCGACTGTTTTTTTAGTGTCATGTTTAACTCCATCCGCAGCTTGGATGTCTGAAGATGCCCAAAGGCGAAATCCAAATCGCTGATGACAAAAAATGCGGAAGTGTACGGTTTTTAAAGATTAAAATTTGATATGTAAATTAACTCGAGCGCTATCAGTAAATGTCTTAAATTGTAAGAAATGTATTAATTAGAAACAAAGGGTCACTATAACGCACCCGTATGAACATCTTAATTATTAAACATAGGGCAACCACACGTGAGAAAAAAAGGAAGGAAAACCAACACAAATAATGATAATTAGTGAATGATATAGGCAGGAGGGCTTATCGGTTACTCATGACACATGAGCTATGGGAGCAGAGCTTAACAGGTGACGCGTAGGCCGATTCAATTAATAAAATTCTCCGATATCGGCAATCGGACAGGTAAAATCCGCTCCAATTAACACCACGGACACCGGTGTGTTACGTCGAGAAGTGAATGGCTGGTTTCTCGGATACACGTTTAGACGAAAAATATATAGACATGTTATACTCGACTTACGACCGAGATACGTTCCTGTACTTTGGTCGTAAGTTGAATTTCATTCAAAATATGTAGGTACTTACTTAAGTTTTTTTCTTAATCTATTGCATATCTCTTTTTTTCTCACATCTACTCCGTTCGCCAGTCATTATGGGCACGATTCATTGATTATTCACTTCAGAAATTAAATGAGTATATGTATTATTTATATCTTATTATATTAATTTGTATCTATGTTTAAGTTTAAAAAAACCGTGTTTACTGAATAATGTATATATAATTTAAAAACAACGAAGGGTAGAAATAAGAAACAAATGACATTTCCTGCACACATCCGCGATCTACTGACCGGCAGGAAGTATGTACGGCATCATCTTTGTTTACGCATGAATCAGGGCTAACAAAGGTGCACCGTAATGCATTTTAGTAAAAATGCTATTCTTTTTGGTCGTAAGTGCGAATGGTCGTAATTCGATGACTACCTGTATTCTTATTCCGATAAGAGCCCGTTTAACGTATTCGATGCATTGAATTTGATAAATTAATTATTTTACTTTGAGAAGCATCGTAAATAACATTATAAGTAGAATAGGCAACTCACCACTATCAAATTTACTTCCTGTGGGAATTTTACCTCCCAAGCACCAGTAATTATTTTTTAATTAGTAATGTAGTGATAATCAGTATTTTTGTTGTTTGTATTTAACCATTTAAACATTATCTTAAGAATTAGAATCATTGTTTATCTGTATAATCAATAAATTACGGTACAGTTAGTCAGACGATGATTCTCAAAGAAGCGAAACACGTGTCATATTTAGTAACACAACAATTTGAACAAAAAATATATTAATTTTAGGTTATTTAATAACCATGTATAAAAAAATCCTCCAAAACAATATACATTAAAAAATTCTATATTGTGAGCATATATGATTAAATAGTAATTGTGAATAAAATTTTAGTTTCTTATTGTGTTGCTAAACGATATTGTTTAGCTTATTTTTATATATATAAATAAAATATTGTGGGAATTATATCCAATACCTGATAACGGTTTAAATATCAGTCCCCTTCTAGAAAAAATATGTGTCTCATTTTATTGAAAAAAGTGTAAGTTTCAATAAAGTGAGACACGCGTAATATGTACATTCTCATTAACATGACTAGGTATCTTCTTCTTAGATCTTGGTATTAGAAACCGTACAAAAGCGACGTCACATCCTGAATTATCTCAAACAATTCACTATCATCATTGTATCTTTTAAAAATGGGATAACAAACCAAAAAAGCTCTTGAAGCTTTTTTAGTTATTTCATATAAAGCCTCTGCATATTCAATATAATACAACTTTAAGACAAAAAAAAATTTAAATCGTCAAAGTTTTAATGATAATATTGTATCTATGACCATTGAAAAATCTGTATCAAAGCAAATAAAATCAATTAAAATGGAAGGTACAGTATATCATTCCTAAAAAAATGATTTTATAATACACTTTCCAAATGGTCACGAAATAAATATTTTCTGCGATAAACTAAAATCGAGAAATATTTCCAGTTTATGATCGATTGTAGTGATGTCGATTTTTCAAGGTAAATTATCAAAACTATGATAGGCATATTTTTTAATATGCTCGGATGTATCCGTAACAGATTTCAAGAAGAAAAAAAAACCGACTCGGGCTAACTGAAGCGTAAAAAAACATTTTAATATTTTTTCTGCGTCATTTAACAATCATAACAAATACGAACGACATGTTTGATCTGCGCTCTAATACTTTGACGCAAGAAAAACCAAAAAATATACAAACCATTTTAAAAAAAACTTAATCTGGGTTTAACCTTTGCCGTATTCTGTGCATAGAAAAACATCGTTTGGGAAATATACGTTTTGTCGGGAAATAAATTCATTCTTAGAAAAACATATCTGTTTTCGTGGAAAGTGGATGTCATTGGACAAAAAACTTTGAATTTTGAACTTTTGTATTAGCACAGTAATAATTTAATTAAACTATATATTATATATGTATCGAACACAAAATACACTCCAATTTAAAAAAAAATGTTTTTCGTTGTAATTAATTTTTGAATGACAGAAATCTTAATTAATTTAGGAATCTGTTCCTCAAGGTTTCAGAATAATTACTCATATAAGACTAGCTAACTATTGGTGGTTTTGGCGTTAGCTTTTTCAAGAGAAAAAAAGAGTATCCACTCGACGTGCTAAAAGATTTGACACGTGTTTCGTTCATTGATACACCTTTAGACTGACTGTTAATCTCTTCCACGCTAACGCCCCGATGTATGGGACGGCAATGTGCAAGGCCTGTGCGCGAGCGCCCCAGACGTTGGGACACGAACATTCAAACATCGATAATACAGGCAATTTTTTGCATATAGAACTGATTTTGGTTTTAAAATATCGCCCAATTTGTCCTGATACTACTACCTCCATAAAATTGTCAAAACTATTAGGTTTTAATGCTTAAAACATCGATTGTTCGAACCCTTCAAATTTATTCCGATCCCGCCAAATGTTAACATATCACTTTGAACCTGCGTGCTAAACTCGCGTCTACTTCGCACTGAACTTTGCACCAATCGCGCGGCATTGCAATCTGACACTCCATGACACGTGACAGTAATGGTCTTGTTCGTTTGAGTTTGATTGGGTGCCTCGTTACGTCACGGTAATGGCAATTTACGAGTTAGTTATTTGTTAGGTATATATTTTTTAAGGTGATTGTGACAACATAGGACATTTCTTTGTGTTTTTTAATGCTGTGAAACATTCCTAATGCATCTAGCTTCCATAAAAGCCAACCCAATTATTTTTTATTTGTGTATTTATAGCTCTATGTAGAAAGAGAACATCTTGAAAAATAGCAACGCGGACAGATTTTGTTTGTATGAAAAACTGTCGCGCCGATCGGGTTAAACACCCAGTCTCTAACATAAACGCAATCGAAGTGAAGTTTTTTTTCATATTGCAAACGTAATTCACTCGAATGTATATTTGTTTTGTTTTTTATTGGTTGTAAATTGATTTAGAACTTAACTGAATATTTAAAATCGCATTGATTACGCTTATCTTGTTTTCTAAGCTAACTCTCAAAAATATACAAATAAAATAAAGACGTTTCAAGCCAGAACAATCACAAAAGTATAATGCATAAAAAGATGTTTCGTCTACCTTTTAAAAAAAAATTATTCATGTATATACTGTACGGATATTTTCCTACATTACGTACAAAACTATCTACCGAGATACAGATAAACACGCAATAAAACTGGAGTATTTTGTAAGTACAACAAATAAAAATTGTTTAACTAGTTGACAAAACATTTAAATAACGCGGCACTCACTTAAAAACCTGTACAAATAAACAACACAATATATTATGCGTTCTCTAAATCAGCCTCAATCGTCGAAAGGGTTTTTTCGGAAGAGTCAGGTATGCCAACGCAACAAGCCAGGACGACGCTTCCAACATAAAAAGCTTAGCGTGTAACTTCTTTCACACATACAGTTACACATATTATGAAAGACCAAAAACGCGAATCCTAGAATATGACTTTTCAAAATCAATAAACTAACAGGCAGTAGACAAAATTCTACGATATCTTCTCTCTCTTCGTTAATGAACGTAATCTGTTCGAGACAATGTTTGCTATTCGGATTGAACGTTGACCGATCAACCGAGTTTTACAGATAGAATAAGTGGTTTGGTTAGATATTCGAATACAAAAATCTCTCGTGATAGTGTTCGTTATCCGATTCGCTCGCAATCTGAATTGTTCGTTAACCGATCACCCACTATATTATATGGATTTTTAACGGTTATTATGAGTGAATGAATAGGGATTTCCCAATAGAGAGGATTTAAAACTAGCAGTTATTTTGGAATCACGGCTTGATTCTGAGAAAATTGATTCAATACAAATTGAAAACAAGGCACTTTTACGAAAAAATTGAGTTGAAACTTACCAGTTATACAAAACCAAAGGTTTCAGAACTGAATAAATAAATTTCAATTAATCATGTAAGTGAATCAAAATAGTTTACAAAGAAAATGGGAACTACTTTGTACTAATTTGTAATCAAACTAATTTGATTAGATAGACTTGTGTGAAAGTTAATTTATATTTTATCGGTTGATAATGCTCGTAATGAGTGAAACTGAACCTTATTTGAAAATATAAAATTGGGGAAATAGTAGTAAACATGGGTAGTTCTGATGAGGCAGTAAGCTGAAATAGCTATCAACTATACGCCATATAAATTTTGTAGAACTAAAACACATTTGTATTTTTTCACCGTATGACTACAAAAGTGTTTTAATTTTTTTGATTTTATAATGCTTTTTCACCAAGAAATAACAATAAAACCTTAAAAGTGATTATTCTTGTGGTTGAGATTAGGACGTGTTATGTTATGTATAATGAATGTTCAACGATGTGAAAATATCTTTGTATGTTTGCATAAAAATTTTGACGGATAAATTGTCAGATCAAATCTTCTGCAGTATGACATGTATGACAGGTAGGTATTAAGGGAGAAAAAAGCCAAGCCCGGTGATAGCACACTGAGCAAAGCATGTGAAAGAAAAAATATTACATGGCCCTCAGGAATGCGAAGGCTCGCTCTATCCAGACAGCTGTTTGAGTAGCTTGTGCAGAGATGTAGTCATTAAATACAAGATTAATCAACGTCTGAAACTTTTGTTATTAAATTCGCTTTCAAACCAAACATTACACATAATAAAAATCAATACTATTCAATTTAATAGGATAAAAATAGGAAAGTACTTTAATCCTACAAGAATTTTATCAATTCGTTGATATCTTTTTCAGTTTAACACCATCTTAACAACAATCCGTAAACCTAAAAGTTTAGCTTTATTAAACACTGTAGTAGAAATTGGTATCAACAAACTAATTGAGTTCTTTTCAAAATGACTATTTTGTTACACGGTGAAAAAATAGCACCAGTTCGTCGGATAGTTCCGACGATGGCGTTAGCCGAAATAGCTATCAACTATATCTTATAAAAAAAATGTAGAACTAAAATACATTGCTATTTTTTCACCGTGTTATAATGGAGTTCTACCAAGTAAATGCCAATTGAATCAATAAACTATTTTGTTATTTTTTTTATTTAGTTGTACAAAGCTATTTCGGCATCATTACATCGTCAGAACTCTGCGATATATATACATATTGCTTAAGAAGACAATATATCGTTCGACTCAATCCAAATTTTAAAAATAATAGTAAATAGTTTGGATTAATTGTTCTAGGAAAAAATTTAGACACGTTATTTTCTTTCTAAAACAGTTTATAAATAATTAAAAAGTTAAAGTACTTTACAAATAGTTTTGTAGATGGCGTGCTTCTTTGTGTCAGTTATTGGTGTCGCCTTTGTGATAATAGTACAGAATATTTCAAATTTTATCGTACCGTTTTAAAAGTGAACGTATTAATTAAATTGTTGACATTTTTAAAACGCAGAAAAACCGAAAAATAAAAAAGCCGCCATTTAAAGGGCAACATCGATGACTGAAAAATGTCAACTATCTATAGCATTGTGAAGGATGTCTTTAATGGCTTAACATTGGCTGTTTGTTTGCAGTTGAAGGGTGCACAGTTCATCGCATTTCTCCGTCAGATAATCATCAGGAATACACATTCTAAAAAATTCTAAAACTGGAATGACATAAATGTTTTTCGGGCGATATTTAATTTTTGTTTTTGATCTGACACTGTACGGGTGTTTAAACAGCGTGGGCGCGTGTATAAAGTGTCAGATAAGAAAGCCCACCGGTCCATAAGAAATCTTCATGAACGAAAGAACTTCATTGATGTTGTTTGTCACCATAGGTGAGCGCTGCAGTGGACATTTACGCTTATAGGTACAATATTGTTGATGAGTCCGCTTTTGGATTCACGATATCCAAACTCACAATTTTCAAATTTATTCATAAATATGAAGGGGTTCAGATAATATTAATTTTATAAAGGCCTTAAAATCAGCCATACTTTTCTTATTAGGTGTTTACTATGCTATACGGAGTATTGCATACTTTAAATCAGGGACGTTATTTTACGGTCCAAGAGGTGACATTTCTTCCTCCGTTTTAATATTTATATATATATATATACATATTTCTACCCACTTTGTACTGAATTGCACATATAGACGAATTAAAACAAAAATTATAAAGTAACATTTGCCCAAAGAAAAAACTGAAACGACGACCCTTCTAACCATACAGTAAAAACTTAAATATTACAAATATACACCAATAAAAATGTATCTTCACTCAAATATACTGACTTTAAACTATATATATACACACACACACAGTAGTTGATCGATTAATGAACGAAACATACAAGGATAAAAAAAAAGTCGAACTTACGACTTACTTACTTATCTACGGTAAATCGATGATCGGTTAACGAACATGGTCTTGGAACAAATTACGTTCGTTAACCGAACATATAATTAAAAATAGCTTTATCAGCGCTCACTCTCAGGTATCCGTCTCATCAAAGGTTTCACAGGGGCGGCATAGGCTCGACGTTGAAGGTATGGCCCGGGGGTGGGGGTGCGCGACTACCGCCGGAAATGAAAAAGTCTACGGCGAGCAGTTTACTTTGGAAATTGTTTTGTATATTTACACAATAATAATTCAAGAAGGGGTCGCGTCAACTTTTGATGGAGGGTTTTTTGTGCTGTTATACTCTCAATTTGTATGCAGCGAATGCACTTCGGAAATATGACACTCTGGTGGTGATTTGTCATGTCTGAAATTACCAATAAAGACTAATCTTACACGAACAGTCAAAGGGGGTTAAACAAGCAACCCTAAGCGCAGTCCAGGACATTTATTTATTTTTGCTGAAAGATCACATAAACAATTCAAAATAAACTGCGAGTGAATAAGGTAAAACACTCTCTAACTAAAAAGTCAACAATTCAAGACAAATTATATTATCTATTTAACATATTTCGAAGATTTTTTATTATTATTTTAAGGGATAATTTTACAATTTTAGATGTCAATTGAGGGCGCTTTATTGCATTTTAATATCAAAATTTAAATCTTCAAATTATTTACACATCAATATGGGCATCGCATTTTGACATCTTCAGGTATTATATTACATATTCAGATTTTTTTTCTCGGAAATACAAAAATAGCTCGCAGGCCGCACGGAATATGCATCGGGTCGTAATTTGACCACAGCTGGCGCTTCGAATATCAAAACGATGTCTTAGAAAACCATCCTCAATTGACCAGTATATCAATATATTTCGTCGCGTATAATTATGTTTTAATTATTTTCCAGATAAATGATATTCAATTATCTAAATAGTCAATGTCCAATTGTGATATGTAAACGCGGTCAGTTAGGTAATTAAAAGTTCATAATCTATTCTAACGTAATGGAGTATTGAATTAGATAATTATTTACTGGCGACTTTTGCTACTTGTTTAATAAATGTGTCATAAATGAATTGACTGTACATAATTATACTACCAGATCTGTAGCTGATGGGTGAACGCAATTGAATCACCAATTTACTCGTTCAATTCGTTTTATTAACTGGCCAAATGTTTAATTCCACCGTCACCCACCGATTTGAAATAAGTAAATATTTCTAAGCTTAAAATTATCCAATTGCATTTTAAAGATCATTGATAATTATTTGTTGTAGAATAAAACTCACCATAGACAATTGATTGTCATCATCATTAATTCAAACGTATTATAAATTATTTCAATTGTAACTAAGGATACTATCCTCAAGGTCTGTTTATTTTTCTTTGTTATTAATTCCTCTCGTATATAATCGATGAATATTATTTATTGAATTGGCATTCACTTGGTAGAACTTCGTTATAACACGGTGAAAAAAATAGCAATGTATTTTAGTTCTACAAAATTATTTTTTAAGATATAGTTCATAGCTATTTCGGCTCGCGCCATCATCAGAACTATGCTGAAACGAACATTTGCTTATCTATATACAGCTGCGTAGAAAAGGTACACAATAAATCTTCTCTCCTGTTTTAACGACATCAGTGTTTGTCAGTTCAGTTGCATTCGTGAAGATGACAAAAGGCGAAACATATTTCATTAGTGACAAAACATATGGAATCGTACAAATTTTCCACAATCAAAATTTGATATTGAAATTACATCAAAGAAGCAATAAGTCGATATCATAAATTGCTTATTTTTGTTACTAAAATGATATTCACTTTTAAGGTGTTAACTGTCACTTCTTGATGGAAAGGCATGTTTTTATTATTTAAAAAAAAATGATATTCGTTTAATGAAATATTTACGAAATAATTTTATACGTATCGTATCTTCGACGGCGCTGATGAGACGAAATATTTAACAGTCCCTCTTCACAGAATAATTTTATTTCGTCTTCTAGTGGCGGTTATTATGACAGCTATGTGTCAGGTAGTTTTTTGTTGAACAGCCCAACGAAATCCATTCATCTTTTGTTGTGTGCCGTATGTAAGTTTTGTTTTCTGTCAAATGTGTGCGGTCTGCATTTCTTCACAAGTATCCGGGCACAATAAGAGGGAAGAGTGAAGATCTCGAGACGAGTAATTCCTCGGCACTCCGGGTCGACATGTTTTTGTGACATGGCACAATTGTTGTTGCACAAAGGAATACGATGCCACACAAGTGTATAAGTTACCGCTTCGTTTTATGTGATCCTAATAGTTTGCCAATTTAAAAAATCAAGACTAAATATTAATCGAAAGGTGCAGTGGTTAACTTCTTTGGCTTTCATATCAGATCTTACAGGTTCGAGTGCCTGTACGAACCATGTTCCTAATGTCTTCAAAAAAGAGACAATAAAAAACAACTATATGATACATTGATTGAATTGGCATTCACTTGTTAGAACTCCATTATGACACGGTGAAAAAAATAGCAATGTATTTTAGTTCTACAAAATTAAAAATATAGTTGATAGCTATTTCGGCTCACGCCATCGTCAGGACTATGCTTAAACTAACATTTGCGTATCTATATATAGATAGCTGTGTAGAAAAGGTACACAATAAATCTTCTGTCCTGTTTTAACGGCATTGCTTGTTACTTTCCCGCTATAAAACTAAATTTTTCAAAAATTGTAAATTAAACTAAAAAATGCTGCTATGACAATAAGTTTACACGTGGCACGAAAATGGTATATTACGGAAGCAAACCCCGACCCCTTCCCCCGTGGAGAGGTTTAATTAATGGGCTAGACAATATATTAGTTTGTTCGTTAAGAATCATTTGTGATAGTTGATGTCTATTGATTTCCAGCTGTTCCAAAGCGGTCATCCTACGACCCTTACTGCAAAGATGCAAACACTTAGGCGCTGAGTTTGAATTTATATTATGTGATTGATTCCTTTATAACGTGATTAGCTAATTGTGAATCTGTTTGCATTGCCATTTTTTTCACCGTGCTAACTGTACGGTAACCTCGCGTAGATATTTGATTGTATATATAGTATGTTAAATATAAAAATTAGGGTTGTGGCTGTTTTGGCCGAAGTCGGACTCGCGTTTTTGGTCAATGTCGAAATCGACGCCGTGAAACACGAGCGACTCTACCTACTTTTCCGATTAGACGATTTTGAAGAATATCTAAATGTACAATTGCCGGATTGGTTGGTTAATCTTTGATGTAATGCTCATAAATAGGAGAAGTAGGAAAAATCGAACAAAATTCACTTTTTCTAGTCGTATTAATGTTGTTGGTCGACGTCGAAGTCCGCGTCGTTTTTTTTTAACGATTCCACAACCTTGTTTAAAAATACACTTTTTGATACCATTTCCACTTTATATTGTATTATCATGACAGGTTTCGCTCATCGCGAGCATTATCAACTGATTGAATATCATTCAAAATGTATAGCCCAAGGTTTGTATATATAGCTTTGTTATCCATCGGCTATACCTCGTGCACGCGACGAGCGAAACCGGTCCTGGTCATAAAATGTACATTGAAAATAGTACTAAAAAATGTGTTTTTATTATTAAAAATATAGCGCGTTTCCAAGAAGTGACAGCAGTGATTTTGACTGTATACCTGAGGCTTTGCGTAGCGATAATCACTAACGACATCATTTAACATAGATTATGACATGTTTGCTTGACAGCTCATTAAAAATTGTATACATCCGTGAAGGGTTATTTTAAATAACCTACCTTCAGAAATAAAGTAATGAGCTTTTATACTATAACGATTCTTTGTGAAAAAAATGAGTATTTTTTTTAAATCAAACATGACGAATTAATAAGACATTTTCGCGCCCATAGGAAGGGTTGGCAACATTCTTTGTATATTTTGCTAGCGAATAAATAGCTACAATCAAATAAATTATTTTTTATCGTCATTACCAATCCCTAGATATTCGGACCTACGGTAAAATGTCAAAAACGAATTTTCAACGTCGCTTGACTATTATACATGTATAATATTTTTACTGTTTTTAATTTGACTTCATTTCTTTGAGGTACGTAATTAAAACATGTATGGTTTATATACTTCAATAATGAAAACTTCTGAATCTCGAGATGATAAAGTGTTCTTAAATCGGATGCCCTAACAATTACGTGTGCTACGCCAAAACTGTGAGGCCAGTGACAAAATCATTTATACATTTTATTCACATTATACAGTTTTAAATTTATTGACAACATAACATTGAAATTTACGACACGGCCAGTGTCGACAAATTCCCGCATTAAAAACGTCTTCTTGCCATTATTTCAGCACTCTTAAAACGTCGGTGTTAAAATGTTGTGAATAAATTTCCGCATAGTCGCAGGGTTTTATAAAAATATAAGTTAGAGGCCGGCAACCCCGGTAAACTCTTTCAAAAAATAATAAGCCACGCGGGTAAAACAATTATTACGCCATTTTATGAGAAATTATCTCCGCGTGTACATTGTCGTTTTCATTTCGACTTTTTTCAGATACATCACAAAAACGTGATAAAACAAGGCATAATTATTGTTTGCAGTAACAACGGGTAAATAAATGTCTTTTGATTACGCCAAGAAAATTATAAAAGTGTTTTATAATCGTTGTCAATGTTATTTATTATTTACAAAAAATTTCAATTTGAATTCCATCATACAAACTTCCATTTCAATTGTCATAATATAACATAACAATTGTGTTAAATAACTTAGTCTAATGTTCAATAAACCTGAGAACGCGATCTTTTGCTTGGGTAATTTTAGGATGCCCTGGTAACTACCGATAAGAGCTGAAAATATTTTTTGTTCACTGAGAGATGTTAACAGCATAATGGCGAATTGCATGATTGCATGATGAATTGAATGGCAATGTTCAATAATTCGGAAGGGGGTGAGAATTGGATTAATGAATCAATACGTTTATTGTCACATTAAGCTTTTCCGTAAGGATAATAATAGATTTTCATGTGTATAGTTTCGTTAATTCAAAATCTGTAAAACGGATTGAAATTTTTGTAGACGAGTTTTGATAATTTTATTCATTACAATTTATAAGAGGGTATTTTGTGAGATTTCATAATGATTGTCACTGAACACGGTGAAAAAATAGCAATGTATTTTATTTCTACAATTTTTGTATAATGATATAGTTGATTGCTATTTCGGCTCATGCATCGCATCGTAGTATACTATATCTTATAAAAAAATTGTAGAACTAAAATACATTGCTATTTTTTCACCGTGTTAAAATGGAGTTCTACGAAGTAAATGCCAATTCAATCAATAAATTGTCACTGACATCATTTGACAGTTGCTAACGAGGTACTAGGGAAATTAAAATTACCTAGAAATTGCTGATATAATTATTGATCGTCTATTCACGTCATTTTGTTGGATATCTATCTGAAAACAATTGAAAATTTAATTTTAGCTAGTATACAATGTTTCCATTTATCGAAAACGTGTAACACTTCAGAGTGTCTAGTGTAATAGATTTAAAACCCCATACTAACTAACCAGTCGCTCGCTGAAAGAATCATGCAAAAATTCTCAAAATTAGGACAGCTCGAATACCGATTGTTTTTTCTGCCGACAACGCGGACATTGGTGACCGTTAAAATATGTAGCTTTACTGGTCATAAACGAGTGAAAAGAAAACGAAGAAGTGGCCATAAAATGAAACCCGCGGTGCATTCGTGAACACGAACGAAGGAATGCAGAAAATGCAAGCCGCCATGCGTTTGCAGGATTTGAAACGTCGTCCGTACATTGATGGGTATATTTTTCACGCTCGTGAAAATTTAAAGCCACATATCTACAAAATGACCAGTATCTTGATAAATAATAATAATTGAATTTTAACCATACTCGTTCCTTATCGGTTTTTGCATCTGTAGTCAGAAAGCGAGAAAAGGTTTACAGTGTAAAAAAGTCAAAAAACTCGCGTCATTATTATGCCACATATTTTATATATGTTGTAAATTAAAGTTTTTAACACTGCGCATACACAGAGAGTGTATAATTATTTTATATTTCATTGATTACAGATTGCGTCTTGTAAAAAATAAAACAATATTCGTATGGTGTTTATTAATAACTGTTTTACGAGCACAACATAAAAATATTAATTCGTATACGTGAATCGGATATTATTTGCTGTTTTCAATTAGAAATATAAATAAAAGTTCAAATTCATTTTTAGTATCAAAGAAAACTTAGGAAGAGAGAGGCGATAAAAATTTGATAATAATATTTATGTCATGATATAAACGTATAATGTTTTTAAGTGCGGTTTACTAGTGGAACAGTTTTAACGCGACCCGGCTGATTATTTGTGAAAGTTTTCGTATGTCGTAATGTGTAAACTAAACACAGTTTAGTTGATTAATATTTGTTGAAAAACCCTATCAAGAATGACTCATTAAAAGGATCGTTATTGTAAGTTGACGCCGGCAGTTATGTTAATTATTATTGGATTAGTATTATTAAATATGTTTTAGCTACAATTTATTGCTCGCCTTGGGGTAAGTGTTTTCCTGTATTTAATAACTTTGGTATATAGACGATGCTAATTGTTTATTGTACATCAGTTCCGTTGCATCCGTGTGATAGAATGCCTTAAGATGCCGAAAGGCGATAGTGACAAAACATGTGGAATCGTACAAAGTTGTAACAATTCAAATTTAATAATATTCATGTCATTATATAAATGTATGTTTTCGTAGTGTAGTTTACTAATGGAACAGTTTTAACGTGACTCGACTAATTATTTGCGAAAGCTTTCATATGTCGTAATGTGTAAGTTAAACACAGTTTATTTAAAATAAAAATTTTATAACGGCGACACCGAATCATCAGTATTGAGTCATTTTATGAAGATTTCAGTAAATTAAAATCTGTCAAACTTCCTCTATACCAGGCATTCCCAACCCCGTGCCCGCGGAACAATTTGTGTTTGCCCGCCACTATTTGAACGTAACAGTTTTTTTCATAAACACTTATTAAAAATGTCAACTATTTTTATATATTTGTTAGTTTTAATTTTTTTTGAGTAACTAGGTTAATTATATAGTGACAATAAACATTGAGATCTTCTTTTATTTAGTAATCACATTTAATTATAAATACCCGTAGAAAAAAATGGGTGGTGCCCGCCAACCTACCGATATTTTAGATTGCGCTCTAGAGTATAAAAAGGTTGGGAAACCTAGACAGTCAATAAATATCTAAGGCCGTAGAGGAGATGAATCAACTTGGAAGATCGTTCGACACTTTCCATTGACTTGGTGAATGAGTCATATTACATTGTTGCAAATAGTTTGAGTCTAGTCTAGACGGGCGGGTAGGTGCGTCTGCGCATTTCGGACGGTTCAAGAAAATAATAAATAAATAAATAAAACGTTATTATAAATTTTGGATGAATCGGTGGGCGTTGAGACTGGCAGCTAATAAATCTCGGCTTCGACTCCGGACGGCGTTTAAGCTCTGCTATGTCAGCCGACGAGCACGTTAGCACGAATCCGCAGACCATTTAGGGAAACAAACACCTTGAAAACCATCTCAAATAATTTAAAAAAAATCAAATACCAATTGCGGTTATTCACATATCAAAATGTTCCCAAACTTGCAGCATATTTGAAGAGGCACTTGTCAAACTGGCACATAAAATTTTATTAAAAAGTATTTTTTTTTTCATTACTAAAATTAGATTTATTGATTGAATTGAAGACAAATAACGTATCTAAAAAATTTCCAAGAACAATTAATCCAAAAAAAAATGTTATTTTTTATAATAGGAATTTGAGTCGAACAACATATTGTCTTCTTAAGTAATATGTCTGTATCGCAGAGTTCTGGCGATGTAATGATGCCGAAATAACTTTGTACAATTAAATTTAAAAAAAAAACAATAGTGTATTGATTAAATTGGCATTTATTTTGTAGAATTCCATTATAACACGGTGAAAAAATAGCAATGTATTTTAGTTGTACAATTTTTTTATAAAAATGGCTATTTCGGCTCACACCATCGTCAGAGCTATACTATGTACTAAAATCAGAAATCAATTTAACAGCTGAATGAGATTTTTACGATCTCATTGCTTTTTTCGTTTATCACACAATAAACTTCTCAACGCAATGTATAACTTACATATATTGCAGGCAATGGAATAGCGGTGCGGCGCCGGTACCGTGGGTTATGCGTGTACACTAACTAATCTGTCGTAATAATCGAATTTGTTTAATATGATAGTTAAAATTTTCGCAAGCTTCTGTAACGTTAACCGTTTTACTACATGACATGTTTCGTTATAGTTTGTTAATGCATTAATGTCAAAATATAACTGTACACTGCCTTCTGGCAGATATACGTTTAAGCGTGTCGGCATTCAATCGAACATAATATGGAATCGAAAATATACGCTCTTCTTCACAAAAAACAAAATCGACCCACTGCAATCTAAACGTTGACTTAACGACTTTAAGCTATATAAAAATAAATTAATGTACATTTTATTTCAAACTGTCACCCGAACGAAACACACTTTAAACTAGTATAATTAACTAAAAATCATTAACCTAAAAATGTTATATATAACATGTTATAGTAAAATGCTGATATTTGTGTTTTAATACAACAGAAATTATTACTATTAAAAATAGAACACCAGGGTTTTAATGAGTCAAAGAACAAGTTTTAAATTAAGTTTATTGCATACATTGTACAAAAACAAGTCAGGTAAAAAAAAATATATATCTTTCGAGGTAACATTCATTAATTGATTTCAAATATTTGGGCAAAATTTTGGTGTTGAGAATTTTCCAATATTCTTTTATCCTTCCTTTTTTGATTATTAAATTTATTGGACATGTTGCTCGCGCTGATTTATAATAACATACATTATCGATGTCTTTTAGATCGTGTTTTGAAAGGTTTACTATTGCAAATTAGACAGGTAACAGCTAGCCTAACAAGGTGATTACAGGTAAACTGTTCGCAGAAAAAAATGAATCATTCGAAATGGTATTGGACATTCCGTTTACATCGATGACAGCCGAGCCGCTTCATGATTATAGATTTACTTTTCTTACAGGTTTTTTTATGAAAAAATAAAATTTAGATACAAAATTAAGTATTACTTCAAATATTTAACATAATTCTGACATTATAGGCCGAGTACCATATATATTTTGATTTTTTTATCCACGTGGTATCAACTCCAATCAATATTTACGTGCAATGTAGCGTATAATAAAATTTTGCACTCGGTATGCACACTAAAAGTGTATTAAGCTAATATTGTCAGGTAGCACTGTCACTTAATGCTTCATATTTCAAAATGAAAAAACAATTATTTAATGATTGATTTTTTCTTTACTTAACCATTTCCGTTCTCGCCGGTAAAATTTACCATAAACCCGACCAAAATATATATTGATAAATTAACAACACGGATATCGAATTCTCGTATATATCCATCACGTATTTTAGTTTCAAATTTTACCGTAACGAAAGAATGTAAAGCTCTGGAAATATAAAAATCTTATATAAGTACGCACTTGCTAACCTTCAATGCGAAGGTGAAACGCAATAACCTGAAGGTAAAGGCGACCCCAGTAATGAAAAAACAAATTATTTTTACCCCTGAAAGTGAAGCAATTTGTTTTACTACCCCTAATACAGTTAGAAAGCATCTTATCTCAAGAAGGATGAACCACCCTTGAACGAAAATATTTAAGCAAAAATACCTTCCAAGATACTTATCAAGGTTTTTATCAAAATCAATATAAATATTTATGTTTTATACATAAAATAACTATTTTTTCTTAATTTTTAAAAGTACTTCAATAATAAATCAAACTTTTCAAAAGGCACAGGATTTTATGTCAACATTAGTTTTATAAAACTAAAATTCTAGATGAAAACTAGCAAATACTTGTTTTAACTTGTTAAAATATTTAGTACTGAAAAAGGAGTAGTTTCTTTTTTAAAACAATATCAGCTCCTAAGAACCATTTGACATGTTGGAGAAATATTGAAAGAAGTTTTTCTACTAGCTGTCGCCTCTCGTTCTCTCTTCTAAAATTTGAATTAATTATAACAATCAACATAATGTCGAAATGCTCCATCGAGTAAAAAATAAAGGAATTAAAATGGATAGCTTAGAGCATAGCTTCTCAACCTTTTTTACATCCGCAAACTAACAAAAAACCCAAAAATGTTTTGCGGACCATCAACATTGAAATAAAATAGTAAATATTTGTATAATTGATTTTTTATTGAAAACAATTAATATTGCATCAGTATGCTGATATAACAATATTTAAGTATTATATATCAAGACAGACAGTGACAAAAAAATATTTTTTTTTTTAAAATCGATAAAATACAACACAAAATTCGATTGTTTATCGAAATAATATCACATTGCTAAGCAATAATTGAAAAACTAGGACTTAGAGCACTGATAAAATCATATAACTAATTTTCGATTTATTCGTCGGAAGTTTTGTGGAAGCTTATTCATAATATAAATCAAAATTGACAGTACTGTTGTTGTTAGTAAGTGTGACACGTGTTTTGGTTTTTGAAAAACATCTTCATAATAACTATCCAACTATAAATATTATAAGCATTGACCGTATTGCATTCGGTTTCTCAAAAATGCATTCGGGTCGGTATAAATTGAAAACGCTTACCAAGACCGCATGGAAACAAAGAGACCGAAAATATACCCACAATTTTCGTGCATATTATTTATAAAAGCGTGTTTTAATATTCAGGAATTTGCGGCGGGTCATTCTCCAATAATAATTTCGCGCCGGACTGCAGTGCCGCGTCCCGCCCACCGGAAATGCAGGTCGAAACCTGTTTAGCCGATAGCCCGGGATGGCATCCCGTGCGGGTCACGCGCAAACCGCTTTCCATATGAATTTTAATTGCCCTCGTTTCTTTCAAATCGAGAAGATAAGATTAACTCTGGGTTATTAAACGCACATATTACGAACGGCGATCCTTGCATTTTTGAATTGATTGTCGGGTTTGAAAATTGGTTGCTATGCAGATATTGCATGCAATGAACTTTCCACCAACGCTCAAAAGCTTTTTCTTAAGCGCGCAGTATCAAATTATAACATTTACCCTCTTAACACCTTTGTATTATTGAAAATATTTAAAAAAATAATAATATCAATATACAGTGGAACCTCGATCAACCGTTTTCGCATAATACGTTTTCCCGGCTGGAACGCAATTTTTTTATAGTCCCGTCAAACTCCCATAAGAACAATGTTAAATAATCCCGCATTGACCGTTTCCCGATTCCCCGATTTCCTCGATAAACCGTCTAAATATTTTGGTCCCGTCACAAATATTATCCCGATTGACCGTTTTTATTGCATATTTCTCCGTATCTCGGCAAGCAAGTTTGACACAGCCGAGTGCAGGTGTTATGTCTAGACACGTTGGAATCCGCTGTACATGTTAGACGTAACGCATTGGACGCGTGTGCTATTTTTTGGGTTGAAATCCACCACACGCGTATTATTGTTTATGATGCAAATGTAGAGTTGTTTAAAATTCATGGTAATAATGATTCCTGTACATAGAAACTTTTAGTCACAAGTTTAGTAATAAGTCTTTTTTCCGATTAAAGTGCCAAATAACAAAGAAGCAAACTAACGTAAAGGACTTTTTTAAAAAATAAATTTTATACACAGTATGTACAAGTAACTAATAAATAAATGTTTTTTACGATTTAACTTGTTTATTATTATTTGAAGCTTTCCCACATTCACCGTTTCCCGCAATTACCGTTATTTTGTCAGGGTCCCTTGGAAAACGTAAAATCGAGGTTTCACTGTATTTAATATATAATTAACTTTAACCCGGTGACCAATACACGTCTCAACTGAATTGAGCCGAACACAAAATAATAAGAGTATTAATGTTGTTAAAACATTTGTTTGAGTTGATTATTGTATTAAAATATAACAACATAGTCATCAAAAAATTACTTATTTAACACTACGAAATTATTTTTTTAAATATTCAGTATTTGAATACCTTTTACATATTAATTAATATAAAATTATATCATGTTTTTAGTTTTATTTAAACGAAATTGAATACGGAAGCATTCGCCACTAATCTTATTTTTAATACTATATTCTATATTAGATATATAAAAGAGCCGATATTTTGTCTCGGGTATTTCATGTAATTCTATGAGAACCGGTATACCGTTCATAGGGTATTGTAAGGGTTAAATATGCTATAACGATGTTATATAGCCGAATATATTATATAATCAATAAATTTGATAGAATTGTTATTTCAAGCTAACCTGTTGGATGTTTACACTAAAAACGTTGTATAGACAAATATTCGACAATATTCCAACGATATTTGTATATTACAATCGAGTATAGAGAAATTAAGTTATAACAACGTTTGAGGAATTCAAGTGTGAATGAATGTATAGGATTTTTGGTGGAACCGTAAACCATAAACGACTACATCTTGTGAGTCTACAACTGTGTTATGTTTTAAATAATCGATAAAAGTCGTTAAAAATAATAAATAACATATCTGACGCCGTGATTAATGAAACGACGATTGTCTTGACAGTAGCAATAAAACTACAAACATAATAAATACCTGTGAACTCCATAAAATCGATAAAATATAAATTAGATTTGAATCGAGCGCATAGTTTCGCCAAAATAAAAAAAAACTGACACGAGTGGGCTCTCAGTATCCTGACTGTTATTATGTCTAGAGTGGGTTGTTACGCATTGTTATGGAATTATTCGCCATTTTATAAAACTAAATTAATTGCACTCATTGGTGACTTATTTAACAACCCAGTTGCTTTTATTTAATATGATTGTTGTTCATCTTACAATACTCTAATACATAGATTTCCAACATTTTTCAGGTGGCGACCCCTTTTCATAAAATGCATGTTTCCCGTTACCCCCAAGTTGAGAGCCTATGCTCTAATGCATCAATAAGGAAATACAATCATTGCTATGATATATACAAGTGTATTGAATAAAAAAGGTTTATGTATCCCAGTCAAATACTATAGTGAAGATTTAGCTAGCAGAAGAATATGAATTGGAAGATAAAACCCTAACGAATACTGGTCGTGGATGCTCAAAAATCGAAAGTGATGTTGGGATTTGTTCGTAATTAGATATTTAAATAAATCAAAGTATTTGGTACTGAAAATACATAAGATGGACAGATGGTTGTTTCGGTTTTACGCCTATGTCAATATTTTAATTAATTTATACATTATATGGATTAAACTATTCTCACAATTATTTTAGAATTAAATTTTTCATTCGTATTGAAATGTAATTATAATAGAGTTCTACCAAGAAGACTTATCTAAGCTAGTAGCGCTTCTATTCTGTGAATAAGAGGATTTATCGATCCATAATATTTCTCAAAAACATATACAAAATAAAATTTCATGTACGTATACATAATCAACTGATGGTATGAATAATTAACGTGTAAGCTAATGGACCGAGTAAATGAAGCTTTTTCAGTACTGTCTAGGCTAGCCAACGGATCAACCCTCTGCGACTAAAAACATTAACGTTCCCAGTCCGCACTTACTTTCGCGTTTCGTATCTGGAATGGTATTATATTGACAACATATAGCAGAACGTTGCGAAACAATCAATTCTATCAACCATATGTTAACAGTCTTTTGGACGTGCATTGCAATAAATTGACGACATACATCCAAAGGCTGCCAAATTGGTATGTTTAACCTACATTAACAGAGTATTCAATCAACCGAAACCTGTGCTCGAAATTAACCCACCCAGCGCGACTTTTATGCGATTCATTGACAATGTTACCGTGAAATCGGTCGCAAATCGTAGGCGACGATCGCATTCTATGAAACTCTATGATATAGTACGCCTTCGTTACAAAACTTTACCTACATAAAGCATTATTATCACAATTCGTTCCGGGAATTGGCAAACATCCATTCGTAGAAAGCTTAGAGCGCTGCCTACGTGGATTGTAGAATCGATTGTAGCACAAGACGGCAGGCGACATAAAACCTCGTGATGTCTCAATATGCGATAGAATGTATTTAGGAATCAGCGGCTGTCAATCTTTTGCGGGATCAATTGGAATGAGACGTGTCATATTTTATACAGCATTAATAATGCACCAGGTTGAAGCCACGGGAAGGACCACAAAATGTCAAACAGAAATCTTTCGGATTCAAATAAAATATGCACAAAAAAACAACAGTTCATCAAAATATTTTATAACTCAAATGATACAATTTTTTCATAATATTTTTATCGGATAACATGTTCGACATTTCACTTTTAATATTTATAATCTCTAAAAATAATAATTAAAGCAATACATCATCCAAATGCAGTTGTACATTTCATTTATAAAGTAAATTATATAATAAGAGGTAAACTGATTTTTGACACTTTGATTTTTTACTGAGTTTTATATATCTTAAGTATTATTCATCCTATTGCGGTATTTATAATGGCATAATACCGAAATAGCTATCAATATAATGAAATAAAAGTGGCGATGAATTCTCGCCAAACACTTCCAAAACACAGTAAGATCGTTAAAACTTACTAAGTAAATTTCTTAAAAATAATTCTTTCAACCCAAGTAATCTTAAAGAAGTTAAAGGAAGAACGAACGAACTATTCTTAATAATGCATCTATTTATTATAAACAATAAAATCACACACGGTGAAACCGGATTTAATCATAAAATAAACTATGGAAATAGTGCTAAAGATTGTATTGATTGAATTGACATTCACTTGGTAGAACTCCATTATAACACGGTGAAAAAAATAGCAATGTATTTTAGGTCTACAATATTATTTTTAAAAATATAGTTGATAGCTATTTCGGCTCACCATCGTCAGAACTATGCTTAAACTAACATTTGCTTATCTATATATAGCTGTGTAGAAAAGGTACACAATACATCTTCTCTTCTGTTTTAACGGCCTAGCTTGTTTCCTGTTCGCAATAAAACTTACAATTGTAAATGAAACTAAAAAGGCGGCTATATCAATAACTTTACATATGGCACGGAAATGGTCAATTACAGAAACAAAGAAACACCAGTCAGAGGAGTCAATAATGGTGACCGACTTGTATTAGTGTGTTCGTTAAGAATGCTTTGTGATAGTTGATATCTATTGATCTCCAGCTGTTCCAAAGCCGTCATCCTGCGACCCTTGCTACAAAGATGCAAACACTTAGGCGCTGAATTTGAATTAATATTATGTGATTCCTTTAAAACGTGATTTATAACAGATTCACAATTCGCTAATTATTAACTGCGACGCGTGTGGTTATTTTTTTGGACATTTCAGTAATTCAGGACGAAATGCAATGCATAAATGAAGTACGTTGTTGAAAAATAATTCAGGTATTGACAAAGATTTTATATACAGATTGGGAAGCGTCATTTCAGGTAAGTCACCCTGTCTAAATACAAAGCCCGTCGCAAAACACGGAGGGTGCGTTTTTTACGCAGTCACTGATATTATTATTCAAGGCGTATCTCTTTTTGGTGCGGTCACCACACATTAAAAATAATCGTAAAATTAATTTATCACATCTAAATGTAAATGTTTAGAGGTTTACTGACAGAGTTTTTGATTAATTGTTTCGCTGTTGTAGAATAGGGTGCAGCGGTGTTGGATGATAGTGCACCAACAAAACAGGAATGTGTCATGGATCATAAAATATAATTGTCAGGAGAATGTTATAAAATGTCATATGGAAAAGGGGTATAGAAGAACGGACATCATTAGCGGTGAATGATTTTTTTAAAGATACGAAATGTCTTTCACATATCATTATAACATTTTGCCTCCTCTTTCCATAAACGAATCGAGGTTAACTCAGAAACAAAAGAAAGTCGTGAAAGAGTTATATTATGTTATTCATTTTTAATTTCCTCAACGTAAATGATCAAATTATCAGTAATTTACGTCATTACATCAATGGTTCAATCATCCAACCTGTTTGCTACACTTCGATTTTACTATTTTTAACTTCAACAAGAAGAACTTCCAATGGTATTAGGATACAAGGCCGATACGATTGGAGGTCTAATTATATTTTTTGATCTCTTAACAAATAGAATTTTTTTTCGTAACAAAATGTAAAATATACAGAAAGTTTCAGTTTAAAATGGAAATTCTCAAAGTAGTCTTAATATTGGTAAAAGCAAACTACACCAAGGGGAATAAACATAAAAAAAAACAAAAATTTAGCATGGACAAGTTAAATAACGATTCACTTCCAAGACGTCGAAGTACAGTTAAAAAGTGAAATAACTTCATGACTTCAAGCATCCGTATCTAAATCTATACTTGATTTAATATCCAAATAAAAAAATGTGTGCAAAACTGGGCCATTAGTAAAAGAATAAATGCGTGGTGTTTTTTTTTTTAATTCTTAAAAATAATCGTATATCTTTTGTGAACAAAAGTAAGGCCACCCTACGAATATACAATATACATGTAAGCCGGAACGTCATTTACCTAATCTTGCTATTTTTTGCTAAACATTTCGCTCTCAGACTATATTGTATTTACATTTTCTAAAGGGGATTTAAGACGTGATTTAGCCATATGAATAGCAATTTCTTAACCAATAATGCGTTAAGGAATTTGTAAAATCAAAAATTAATACGGTGTAATTTTTTTTTAAATTCATAACGATCCTTCTTAACAACGAACGTTATACTTCTTTTTTTTTTAATAATAAAAACACATTTTTTAGTACTGATGATCAGTTGATAATGCTCGCGATGAGCGAAACCGGTCCTGATCAAAAATATATTGTGGAAATAAGTACTAAAAAATGTGTTTTTATTATTTAAAATATCATGCCTTTCCATCAAGAAGTGACAGTTAACACCTTAAAAGTGAATGTTATACTATAACTGAATCTAAAACGATTTTCGAATTATTCGTGTAAAGTATAATGCTTGAAAAAATATTTTATTTTACAGAAATATCTCACGATCCTGCCGGCATAACGGGCGATATAATTTATCACACATCCGAGGTAAAAATCGACACTCAGGAATTCAGCCACGTCTGCGAACAAACTGCTATAAAAATGTTGGAAGGGATAAATTTCATAAATCCTTGGAGAGGCACAGTTCTAACGATTTATAAGGACCTTTCGGGACATAAAATGAGTTAGTAGCCATCCACTTGGGTAGGCCTAAAAGCTTCTGATAACCCCACAGGCAGAATCATTTACTTAAATCGACTCAAAGCATTACTTTATATTTAGACATAAAAAAGCGAAGTCGGGTATTTTAAGACATTTTCTTTTTAGAGATCTTCTGTATATGATATATTTAAATATTAAAAAAGTTAGAAGGTTTTTCATATTCTCTACAATAGCACGTTGAAAACACATTTATTATTTCTCGTAACATATTTTTATTTACCGATATTTTGCGCTTATGAGTAATAATTAAAAAATGTTTTTCTTTGTTATTTTAGTTGCTGTCATTTTCCTGCACGCTGGTCGACCGCGTGAGCTTTGAATCAGCCTTCAGTGTGGTCCCGGGCTTGCCAGGCAAAGCATAGAAACAAACATTCAACCGTTTTTTTGTCATACTTCATACACACACTTAACAAAATACTCATCGGCCATTGTGAAGTGGTTTAAGTGTGCGATGGTAAACGTTTGGGATGCGAGTGAGCTGTCGTGAATTTGAATTGATTAAAAACATGCACAATTCAACTTGCATGTAATAAACAGGATCGAATGTGTTACAGTGAAATAAAACATTCAAGATTTAAATTTGATTGAAAGATTATCTGCATCTTGAATGGTCAGTACTATACGAGATATAAAAGGTATGGGACATCTTACTGATTAAAATTTAAATACAATTTTCGCAAATTCACGTGTCACTCAACACAAATGCACTAGATGTTTATTGGTTAAATAAGCATTTAATTGATGTAGCTCCGTTAAAATAGCGTAAATATAAGAAAGTATAAAGCCCCACAGAATATGAATATATGATTGCTAACAGATATCTTGGCTTACGCAATTTTCAGAAATTTTAGTTCTAACTGGCCACAAGTCCCACAGTTTTGGAGAAATAGGGAAGATATTAAAGTAGAGAAGTAAAGTGAATTTGTTTTAAAAACTAATACCGCCTAATATAACAGCAAGAACGCCCAATTGTAGGCGATACGGACCAGGTTAACTACACTTGACGATCGCGTCTGCCGAAATATTAACGAGTCTTTAGAATTCTTGTGAAAATAAGTACTCGGTTCTTTGAACTAGGAGTAGAAAAAATAAAATTCAATTATTTTACAACAAAACCAAATAATGAATGATAAATGATTGTCCTGCTGTATGACTTCAATCAAAACACCAAACCATTAGGAACAACAAAAATGTAAAAAAAAAGTAATTCAGTAGTCTTGATAAGAAAATTCATCATGAACTACAAAATCTAAAATGGTTTATTTCAATAGCGTATCTAAGCGTTTATCACTACAAAACCTAGACCAAAAATCGTAAAAAATTGTAAATATTTTCTGATAAAATTTTGTAGTATAATAATTAGAAGGCACACGTACCAATGGTTTCTCGTCGCCGGAATAAGCTTCCAGCGGGGGTTAATGTGTAATTGTGCATACATTGTGTTAGAGTGTCCAATGGGACAGAAATAGATAAATCGTGGTGGACATTATTCTTCATATACAGCTGACGTGATGATGAATACAATACTAATTTATTAATGTCTTGTTTCGTACCTGAAATGAATGTTTGTAGGTAACTCTGCAAGTCCTTGCCGGTCGGCACTTGCGAAATCCGCTTTTGGATACATGTAGAAACATTTCCGAACAAAGTACTGTCGTATACAGGAGGAAGTAAAGACGGGCAAAATAGTAAAATATGCTGTCATTCAAGATTTTTAATCCGTCTTATGACGCACCAAATTGCATTCAAATTTTGATTTAATTTTTGGCAATTCAATTTTCAAATGTTTAGTGTAAAAATATCCTTTATGCTACTCGGCAGGGAACGAGTAAAGAAGATAAATTATCGCCATTTTCTATGCAAACAATTTTGTGATTCCGATGCGCTATTTTCGATTGATACGACATCGATAATCATTGTATTGGAATTATAATTGTTTGTATTCTTTTTTTATAAATACTTAGTTATTTATTCAATTATAATTAAATGTCAATCCAACCAATAAAGCAATTAATTGCTCTGTATGATACCTAGCACTAACAAATATGTAAATCACCTATGTCGGAGATTATTCTTGTAAACATTAATTTGATAGCAATCAATGCAAAGACAGCAGAAGATACACTGTTTCTTTTATGCAGCCAACAGTTGCTGATCGATAGAAAAAATATAATGGAATCTTGAAATCTATCCCTTTATATAATTAAAATGAATTTCCTGATCTGACTTACGTTGTTTCCACATTTTTTAATTTAAATTTAAATTTGTCACATCGGATTACATTGTTAACTGAATAAACTTCTGGTCAAATCAAACCACTTTATCCACAATAGTTGAATCACATTGTTATTGGTTAGTAAAAGGTATAAAAAGGTATAAAAAAAATATTTCCGGGAAAAATTAATAATACTATCAGCGATCCGCCGTCCCACATATGTCACATCACAATATTCTCTCGAGTCCTGCCACTGACACAATCATACAGGCGCACAATAAATGTAATAGGGGTTGGGAGAATAAGGCTGAGGAGCCGTTTGTCGCCAACTAAATCATAGGGGTGAGTAATTAAACGGCACCCCGCAATGAAAATCACAATGCCTTACACGAAACGAAATAAAGTCTGCGGAATCGATTCACTGCAAAAAAAAATATATTATTTATACCTATAACGACGAAATTTGGCTGTATTATTGTTTTATTCATTTTGTGAGCAACGAGGAAGAAGTTATTGTTTGTTTGTAACCCATTCGTGGAATATAACGTTTTTCACGAGCCGTCTCTGTTTTCTATATTATTTTCGCACATGAAATGATAATTCAGGCAAGATACTGAAAAGCTCTTTTTATACTAATATTCCATCAGCATTATATATGTTTAATAGAGGGTATGGTTTCTTAAGTACAGTAAGCCCTCCTATAACGTTTTTCTTTTTGTAAAAAAACGTTTAGTTAGATTCTTTATACATGTATTTTATTTTAAATAGATTTTATTTGTTGGAAATAAAAAAGTATTTAATAATTTATAATAGGGACTGAAAATAGATGATGAAACTTCAATATCAAACCTTAACCGTCAGTTCAGTCACACACATGTAATAGAATGCCTGAAGATACCAAAATGCGAAACCTATGTCGTTAGTAACAAAGCTTGTGGAATCGTACAAGGTTTCAACGATCCGGGTATAAATAACTTCGCGTACGTATTCAAGGTCAATGACAAATACAATGTCTTTTAATGTATAACATAATTTACGATATCGACTTTTTTTTTTACTTTGTACTTTGAACAGTCAGTTCTGTTGCATCCTTGTGATAGAATGTCTGAAGATGCCGAAAGGCGAAACCCGGGTCGCCAGTTACAAAACATGTGAAATCGTACAAAGTTGTAAAAATTCACATTTAATATATAAAAACTAGAAAATTTGTTGTTTCGCTGATTTCGAGCAATTCATAAAACACAATCGAATGAACCTGATGTCACATTTTATGGGTGCCTAGTTCTATATAGCGTAGTGCCAATATTTATCTACACTTTTGAGAGGTATATTCTATATCAAAATAGAACCCGCGAAAAATCCGCAAGTGTATGAAAAAAACCATCTGAGTGCGGACGGGGGTTTCCGAGCACACCCTTTATACAATAACGCCAGTCAATCATAAAAAAATACAAAAGTTTACTCTGAGTATTTACATTTCGCTGCACAAAAAGTTTCGAGTGAGGCATTAGGGATTATGAAAAAAATGCCTTAATTTCTGGGGCATATTTTTTACGCCTCGCATTAGGTATTATATCAGGATATATTGTTAGTTAACACCGTCAAAATTTTTAACGTTTCAATGTTAAAATAAATAAATTTATTTGGTGTTAAAATAAATTAATTAGTAAGTTTAAATAGTTACGGATAGATAAGCTCTTTTCTTCTCATGTTTACTAAGTTATATTGAAAGTTGAAAATATCAATGAGGTATGTATACCATGCACAGATACACATAAAAATCTATTGAGTCGTAAAAAAGTTGTGCTACTAATTGTGACATGTGTTTCGCCTCTTTCAGAGGCATCTTCATACTTAATATCGCAAAGTTTGCTTAAATAATGAAATAAAAAATTGAATTTCGGGTTTTTTTCCTTCTAAAGGAACCAAGGAAGAGGTGATAGAATCAAAACAACGCAATCAGATAATGATACTGATATTATCATTATCATTATCTGATTGCTGTTACCGCCGAAAGCGTCGAAAGTATATGTATTAGTAGTTTAAAATATCACAACTGATCCAATTTCATGTAAGTTCACTGTTTGGATATAGTTCGTGTGACAGAGAGACATACAGACACATACATATTAATAGTAACGTTTTTTGTGTACAATAAAATAAGCAATACCATAAAGCACAGAATATTCTTGATAAAATAAACTAACCTTAGATAATCTTTAGTACAGCAGATAAACGATTTTTATTTCGCAAATGTTTGTTAACCCACTTAGGGCGCACGTTTTTTAACAGATATTGACAACTGGCTGTGTGCAGCGCACTCGTCTGACAACTGTCAAAATCATAATCGATTCAACCCCATTAGTGCATGTCGCGAATGTCATTTAAAAAGGGGATTGCAAGGTCAAAATAAATAATATGCATATAAAACGAAGTCGATGTCAAATATTGTCACTTGTGTATAAGTCTTTACAGTCGTTTTTTTAGTTCTATGGACCGGAAATAATGACAACATCGGGAGCTGTTTAGTAGAACAACGAAAGTAAAATTCGTAAAATAACATACTGTTGAAATATTAGAAGTAAGCGGGTAAGATATTTATTAACAGGAATACAAAAAAATAACAACGTTACACATCAAAATTAAATAACAATTAATAAATCGCGTAAAGAATATTGACGCTAGATTAAATGTTTTCACGATACAAAAAGCTGGCGGTTTAAGGCGATTTTTGGAAAACACGATTATTTTTTTTGAATGCGAGTTATGACTCGAGCCTACTTTAATACTTTTACTTCCAGGCCAACCGCAATTCAATTTAATTTCGAAAATCCCTAGAGACCCGAAAACAATGCTGCGGTAACAACGAATACAACAGAAGGGTTCAGCAAATATTGTGTTTACCAAGGGCTTTATGTACCGATATCATACTTAAATGTAAACGATTAGAAAGCCAACAAAACACAATATTGTTGGTATGGCTTTTACGGACTATAGTGGGACCATTGTCAATTAAAATTTATGAATTCATATGAAACGGGTAGCAATACTACACATGATTAGACTGCAGTGCCGTTATACATGTAGACAAATATTATACTTAAAAGCTGCATTTGGCAGGGAAAAAATCATAAAAAAAGCTTAAAGAAACCGCAAGCTGCAATTAAAATAATTTTGTTGCTATTTGGAATAATTTAATTTCTTATTTCTCACAATTGCAAATTTATAATTTGATAGACACATAAAATTTATGATGGCAGAAAAAATATGATAATTCATTATATACTTCTTAAAAAACAATATAAAAGGCTTGGCTTCAAGTAAATTTCAACATAGTTGTGACGATGGTGGATGCCGAAATAGCTATGAACAAAACCTCCATCGCAAATTACTCCTAATGTTCGTTTAAGCATAGTTCTGACGATGGCGTGAACCGAAATAGCTATAAACTATATCTTAAAAATAAAAAAATAATTTTGTAGAACTAAAAATACATTGCTATTTTTTTCATCGTGTTATAATGGAATTCTACGAAGTGAATGCCAATTCAATCAATTATTCCTATGTAAGTAATACATTTACACATAATTCGGTACCGTGTAATTCTGAGTAGTGTAATTGGGGGAGTGAATCTCATAGAAATTAGAGATTTTATTTTTTAGCCAAAATTTGACTGTATGCACCGCACAGACGGCCGTCTGGTTGTGTTTGGGCAGCCAAAGCAAACGTGGCATTGCGGGATTTGCGGCGAATATTTCAAGCAAGCGCGTAATTCGGCATAGTGTAATTGGGGGTCTCATTATATTCTAAAATTTAAGATAACAACTACAGGCGGGAGATTATCTGATGAAAATATTATAGCCCGCATTGAAGGCCGGACACAAAAAACGCGTCGGGACGTAATTTCTCAAGATGTTATTTAACAGCATTTATCGCCATTATAAATCGGTTTAAAAAAGTTTTTTACGCCTTAATAAATCAAGTCTCACAATTCCTAAAGATAACATAAAAATATTTAACTACTGAAAAATGCGACGAGCAAGGACCAGAAGCACGCAGTATTTAAATGTGTTTATTTACATCGACGAGTCTAATTATAAATTTAAATATTTAAGACTCGAGTAGCATAGAAAGCAGGCTGTACAATCATTTCCAGGTAAAGCTATTTGACGATCTTTCAATGTGAGGTGAACGATTAGCCATATTAAAACGAGTCAGGGATATTCGTGTTATATTGATTTTTATTTGTACCCGTCACACATGATTTTAGACTGTATCTTTCCTAGGTTATGGCGATCAATGCTAACCAAATAACCCTTACATCGGTCCTTATTAAACCATCATAAAAAATAACATTTAATTTCATTGCACTTTCAACGATTTTTATTTTTCGTTATTTGTATCTATTTTCTTAGAATTAATACAATTCCATAGAACATATCTAAATTTACATTATCAATCTCGACACGATATATGATAATGTATCGTTGTCGAGTCGAATGATCTCTTCTTAAGAGGCATTTAAATAAACCAAAGTTTATTTGTATTTCTGACGATGGCTAAACTCAAATACCTATCAACAACAATACATAAAATATTGTAGTAATATACAGTTATTTCAATCTAACAATTATCACGTTTAAGATTCTTTTTGGAAAGGCGTTATGTTTACTACCATGTCACAAATTTATATTTTTACCATCAGGTCCGGTTTTGCTCATTGCGAGCATCATCAATTGACACAATACAAATTCAAACAACGTTATTTATACATGATTTATTATAGTTTTGTTGTTATTGCATTAATTGATAATACTGTCGATGAGCGAATCGGTCATGTTCTTAGGAATATAAAATTGTGGAAATAGTACCAAGCATTGTGCTTTTAGTATATGAACATAGTTTTATGACCAAATTATTTGAGTCGAGGAAAATTATCATTAGATTTAACGAATGCGAAATTTATTTATTGAATATATTATGTGTTGCTATGGCGACGACTAATAACAACTTCGTTATGACTACGTAGAAGTTTTCGCGTAACTTCAAGGTATAAGCCTTTGAATGTGGTTACAGGTGATACAAATCTCTCATTACAAAGGCAACACTTAAAAGTTTGACGATTATGAGCATTAACGTACAAAAGTTATATTTCAAAACCTCTGAGCGGTTGTACCGAACCGCAATTCATTTTATCATTTAATTAATTGCAATATCAAAAATCATGTAACAGCAATGAAATAAAAATCAACTTTAATACAACTAACTAATTAACTAGGCAGGGTCATTAGGTAAAACTACCATTCTTCTAACACACAGCTTTGGCCTTAATAATAACTTGACATATTAAACTTAATTTTGATTATGTCGGAGCGTGAGCTTTCTTCAAAGTAATCACGTTATAAAGGAATCACATAATATAAATTCAAACTCAGCGTTTAAGTGTCAGCATCTTTGTAGCAAGGGTCGCAGGATGACGGTTTTTGAACAGCTGGAAATCAATAGATATGAACTATCACAAAGGATTCTTAACGAACAAACTAATATATGTCGGTCACCATTATTGAATCCTCTGGGGGGGGATGTTTCTTTGTTTCAGTAATGGACGATTTCCGTGTCATATGTGAACTAATTGATATAGCCGCCTTTTTAGTTTCATTTACAATTGTTAGTTTTATTGCGAACAGGAAACAAGCTAGGTCGTTAAAACAGAAGAGAAGATGTATTGTGTACCTTTACTACACAGCTATATATAGATAAGCAAATGTTAGTTTAAGCATAGTTCTGACGATGGGTGAGCCGAAATAGCTATCAACTATATTTTTAAAAATAATATTGTAGAACTAAAATACATTGCTATTTTTTTCACCGTGTTATAATGGAGTTCTACCAAGTGAATGCCACTTCAATCAATAAGTCATAATTTCATATTTAAATAAAAAAAAAAACAAGCGAGTAAGTTTACCATTAGACGATTTTGAAAAATATATCAATGAACAATTTGCCGGATTGGTTGATTGGGTTGATCTTTAATTTTATGTACATACATAGAAAAGGTAGGAAAAAACTTGTAGGTTATATACAGTGGGACGAAACATCAGGTGAACTATTGTAATAATTATTTTGGACAATTACACTATATAAAATTATATGAAAAGTACTTTTTTTTTGATTCAGTTTCTTTATCTTGTAGTGGTTTGGATAGACATTTATATATTTACCCAAGCCTTGTGTTTGTATATATAGACTACCGCCTGTGTAAGGATGTGTTTTTATAACTAATCGGATACGTATTGTAAATATTTACAGAATGGCGATAATGTATCGGCGTGTCTACAAATTTTCTAAATCGGGGAGTTGCCAGATTTAAAAAAAAATACTTCTCCAAAAAATAAATATACACCACTTGAAACGACCAAGAAATTGTGAACCGAAAAAGGATGACTTCAAGTGAAAAGTAGAATCTATTCATTAATTAGAAGCATTTATAAAAAAAATCTTTGCACGCTGCTGCGATGATTCGTCATTTCAAACGATCCAATAGGTGTGAGTGAAAAAATTTAGGAAAAACAGATCACTGCAATTGATTTGTTGTAATACAAATAGCCTTTAGGGTTTCTTATAATCAAATTTGTTTATTTTTGTCTTCTTAATATTCTTTCGTGAACAAATAATGCTGACGTTCATTCACAAATATTATGTTGTTATTATATCACTGACTGATGCTAACGTCTGATGATGACGGCTGATCACATTAATAGTTGATGCTCAAAAATTTAAGAGTGCTAACCGTATATTGATTGAATTTGCATTTACTCGGTAGAACTCCATTACAACACAGTAAAAAATAGGTATTTTAGGTTCAACAAAATTTATAAGATATATAAAGTTGATAGCTATTTTGGCCTACACCCTCATCAGAACTGTAGTTCTATAATTCTGATGAGAGATTAGACTATAGTTCTGACGAGGAATTAAGCAGAGATAACTATCAAGTATGTATATAATATAATTTTTTAGAGCTAAAATACATTGCTATTTATATTCTCACTGTATTACGCTTGTTTAATTAGCTATTTAAAATATAGTCTGATTCATTAAAATAATAAAAACATAATACTTGACACCGTTTTCACAATTCAATATATTTGAGTTCAGGACGGGTTTTGCCTGTAGCAAACATTCAGAGCTCAGAGCAAAACCGGTCCTGATTGTAAAATAATACGTGTGGAAATAGTACGAAATATTATGCGTCTATCTTTTAAATATAACATTATTTTAACAAGATGTGACGGCTACAATTTAAAAATGATGGTCTGATCGGTTGCAACATGACCGAAATGTTTTTCGAAACAGTCGGTACTGGAATATTCCTTATGTGGCTCAGCAGAAACATATTTAGGAATGTATATTTCATAATGCTTTATTAAGAAAGCTTAATGCTGTAAGAACTAATGAAAGAAAAATTTCATTGGTATTTTTGATATACACCCAGTCCTTTTTTTAGGCGATTTTTTTACGCGAAGTCCTTTTTTTAGGCGATTTTTTTACGCGAATTTTAAGAAATTTAAATATGATGCTAGGCACGTACGTGTCATTATTTTTTTTGAAGAATAAAATATGTGTATTTTTAAAACTTAATTTTGTTTACAAAAATTAAACTTGATTTATGCAAAATTCAATACTTTCGTTCAAAAAATCGCAAACCATTACATTTCGCAACCGAGAGTGACAGCAGCGAATAATTCATATAAGTGAGAAAAAAAAATATTTTTATAGTCTCATTATATTTTTATAAGCAATAAAGACATGAAAATATTTTATTTTTCTTGCACGAATTATAAAGACCAAATTTTGGTTTTTCATACGTTTCTGGTACTTTTTTATGCGATATTTTAATTTTTAGAACCAATTTATCAAATTATATGAGAGTTGTGATTTTTTTTACGCGATTTTTTTACGCTCCTTTTTCTGGAACCAATGCATCGCGTAAAAAAAGGACTGGCTGTATTTTACAATTAATTTCAGAAGTAAAGTGAAACTCGGAATTAATTAGAATAGCAACGCCTGGCAACCCTGCTACCAATACGCAAGCAAGTAATACGTATGCGTGAAAGACACACGAATCTGGCCGTTAAGATACGGCGATTAAATCTATACCGATTCTTCTATATAGACTCGATCAGATGCCATGTCGACTACGAATAAAATGTTAAAACTACCCACAGTATGGAGAGGTTCTGGCGATAATAAATACAGCTATTAGATATATGTTGATAAAACCTAAATAGTAGAAGTGAGTAATAATGAGAAATCTCATAATAGACCAAAAACAAACTTAAAATACTTCACGTAGATGAAACGGAATAATGTCAGACGTTCGGATAGACACTAAACATACCGATATTTTAATGACGTAATGAAAAATTTTGAATATATAAAAAAAAAATGTACATATTTCCATTGAGGAACCGAAGAATCATTAGCAAGGTTGTCGAAAAGATAAATATCCATTTTAATTAACGTTTCCTAAATATGTGGACCATCATAATATGAAAGAATTTGTCGGCATCTATGAACTAGGAGTAATAGCTTAAAAATACTGCCAATTATTGCAATTATTATTATGCCAATTTAATTATTTATTTACACGATATGCCGTAATTTAATTTTGTAAAAATTAAGATAATGTCTGTAAAAACACGGTAGTTCTACAAAATTAACTAGAGTGTTAAAACAGAAGAGAAGATGTATTGTGTACCATTTCTACACAACTATACATAAATTGATAAATGTACGTTTAAACATAGTTCCGATGAAGGTGTAAGCCGAAATAGCTATCAACTACATATCTTATAAATTTTGACGAACTAAAATACATTGCTATTTTTCACTGTGTTACGCTTGTGTGATTAACGATTTAACTGTTGACAGTGTTATCCTACCAAGCAAAAATCTCTAATTTATTTATATTTATAAATAAAAATACATGGCATCAGATCTGAAGCCAATGCGCCATTCATTTGACAAATGAAATATAAGAGTTTATTGAATGAATTGGCATTCACTTGGTAAAACTCCATTATTACACGGTGAAAAAAATAGCAATGTATTTTAGTTCTTCTAAATTATTTTTTTAAGATATAGTTGATAGCTATTTCGGCTCACCCATCGTCAGAACTATGACATGAGTCGAAATAGCTATCAACTATATTTAAAAAAAATAATTTTGTACAACTAAAATACATTGCTATTTTTTTCACCATGAAATATAAGAGATTTCGTGTATATATACATTTTTTTCAAATTACTAAATTAATTCCTCGACGTTTAACAGACATACCAACTGGCAAACTCAAATGAAAAATATAAAGAAATTTAAAATTGATATGTTTTTGAGTCGTATATTGCAAAAATAAAATGCATTGATGTAATCTATATGAGATACTAACTTCACAGTAGCCTGTTAAGACAACAAAAAATAAGAGACACGTAAAAATAAGTCACTGAAACATATTCGTGTGTAAATCTTACTTAGCATTAATTTGCTGCAATTCCAAGAAGTAAAATGACTTACAAAAAAAAATAAAAACATATTTGGACGGAAGCCAAACCTCGTATGTTTGCAACATGGCCATTAGATTAAAGAAGCATATTAATTTTATTCCGAAGTGAATCAAACATTTCAACACGAGCTTAATTGTTATTGTGAATAGGGATTTTTTTTACAATCAAGGGGGCAGTATAATACTGAAACTAATTAAATCCATTCTATTGAATTAGTATATGGGATGGTATATACTGTATTCTATTGACATCAGAAGAAAGCGTTTGTTTAGTGCAAATATTATACTAGGAATGGTCGCTTCAGCGCAAATATTTTTATCTAGTCGGTAATAAGACACTCGCTGTACATGCCATGTTTGCCCGATGGGATGTGGACACCGCCGTATGTTAGAAATATGAAACGCCAGTAAAACTATGTGGGAATAAATTTATTTTTGCACTGGATGGGTGGGCCAAAACCTGTACATTTCAACACGTTTCATCAGTCACGATCCGAATTTCGCTTTCCGGCATCTTTCGGCAATCTAGCACACGGGAGCACTCATACTGATTGAAGGACAACGAACCAAACTAAAATGTACAGATTTTAAACGATTTTAATTTGATATTGAAATTCCATCATCAATACATATTAGTGGACAACGATAAGCTTATTTGCTTACCCTGGAAATAAGCTCGTGGAGAAGATACGATAAAAAAGCGAAACAACTCGGATCAGGTCAAAATCGGAACACGTTGTTCTAGAGATATTCTTTATGCCACTCATTTTAATGATTCAACGACGAGTTCAACACGACACGTTGCTTGGGTCTATATTATATACAATAACACAAAAAATCGATTTCTTTTCGATCGTCTTTAGAAAGGTTTGCTTGCTTTATTATTAGACAGATAACAGCTAACCTAAGGTGTAAACGGTTCGCAGAAAATAATGCCTCATTTTCCTTGTAAAATATATTCCGTTTATATCGATGACAGCCGACCGGTTTCATGATCATAGACTTGATTTTGTCTACACACGTCTATTTATAAATTTTCAATAATAATCAATTACAAAAAACTCATTAATGTTATTTTATCATACATTTATATTTACACTATCTATCAATCAAAACGTAAATTGTCTGGAACTTCCGAACAATGCACTAGATGCGTCAATCGTTTAAATTATTAAAACACAATAACAATATGTCATATTAACTCGAATTAAGTAATAATTTGTGTATTGATCGACATTAAATCAAGAAGAAGAAGAATCGTCAAAGATAACTGCAGAAAAATCCAAACAAGATATTTGAGGTCGAACAAACCTAAACGTTACGACTAAGGTCCCTTTAGTAAGACCTCAAAGGCACTTTCGAGTCGTATCCTACGTAACGAAAACAAATGACTAACATTCAAATTAGATTCTCAGCAAGACATTCGTTTTCTTACTCTGCCTTCTATTTACTAACAAGTGAGAAGAATAGGATAAATAATAAAGTAAGTGCAGTCGTTCACTGATTCTAACATACATACATGCCACTTTTAAAGTGTTACTGTCACTTCTTGGCGGAAAGGCGTGATATTTTAAATAATAAAAACACATTTCTTTGTACTTATTTCCACAATATATTTTTTGATCAGGACCGGCTTCGCTCATCGCGAGTATTATCATTATCAGTTGAAAATGCTGTATGCAAAGTGTACTTTATTCGTTATAATATGCAGAAATACGTTTTCCGTTGTAATGCGAGTGTTCGCAACCTTGTTTGTAAACTTCAATAAATAATTCTTAGGATAGCAAATGTCAAGGCAGGAAACTACTGTGAGTATTTGTGGCATTATTTGGTTGGTACGGGAAACGGATTGTTTACACAAGGCGCAAATTTCGACCGCGAATGACAGAAATATGGGAGCGACGAGATGTGGACGCAATGCCGTTTGCCCACCGTAGAAGGTATGCGCCAGACGTCGACAAACTTTAGTTTCGGAATAGTTTACTTTAAAAAAGTTACAATATTTGAATAAGTGAGACGATATATGATCAATGTACTTCCAAAGTGAACTTATTCCACCGCATGACAAAAATTAGTGGTGATTTTTTAAAACTCGAAAATGCAGTAAAGAAAACACCTTATAAAATTCTATAAACTTCCAAATCAGTGTTATTAAAAAAAAAAAGTACTTTGGTAGACAAAAACCATTTCGATTAATTCCAATCGTTTGCCAGTCATTTATTATAGTGGAAAAATTCGACTATGGAAGCAGTCTCATCGTGTACATATGTAAGTCTAGACATAATCAATTTCGAACATTAAGCATCAGTTATGACGATGGCATGTTGCCGAAATAACAATCATATTTTTACCCTATAATAGCATAAGTTACTGAGGCAAGAAATATTAAATTAAACATATCTTGTAAATCCTTGTCGAAGGTTGAACATGAGGCCGCCTAATCGATTGGGTAAAAGTTTTGCCGTTAGACTTAGATTGGTAGAGATCGACAATTTTTACTATAAAACCATAGAATTGTGTTGAAATAATTAAATAGAATGTTTCATACTATTTCCGAAATTTTATATTCTCTATATAAAGACAAGATAATTATTGATTGAATTGTCATTTACTTGGTAGAACTCCATGATAAAACGGTGACAAAATAGTGATGTATTTTAGTTCTACAAAGTTTTTTATAAGATACAATTGATAGCTATTTCGACTCACGCCACCGTCAGAATTCTCATATTATGAAGATGGCGTGAGCCGAAATAGCTATCAACTATATCTTATAAAAAATTTGTAGAACTAAAATACATTGCTTTTTTTTTCACCGTGTTGACAATGATCACGATGAACAAAACCGGCCCTGATCTGAAAATTTTATATTTGTTGTTTGACATTGTGATTTTTAATATTTGAATAGATCCACAAAAAAAAATCACAGTGGACAGCTTAAAAAGAGATAATAATAAAGTCTAAATAACAAAGTATTTAGATTAAAATTTTTTTTTTTTGGTAGCTATTTCGGCTTACACTATTCGTCATAACTATAAATAAAATTGGTTTTATATACTTCTTAAGAAGAGATAGACAATTCTCACTTATTCTGGCATCATAAGTTCTCATGTTTGATTAAAATATTTAACATGTAATTGTGTTGAGAGATGTTCAAAAAAACTATGAAAATTTAACTAGGGGCGATGTATGGGAATTCCGGTGACAGAATCTTTAAATGATAAATAAAATTGTGTATTTAAGGACTGTGAATTATTGAACTCTCCAATACATATCACAGTATTTGATAACATTGGAAAATAGTTTAAATATGTATTTAAACACGTATTCATTACATCATTAAAACGCCATCACATTAACAATTTATTCAGCATGATATCATCAAAGCAATATTAAAAGATGATATCACCGAATCGAAGAATTACTTTACAATATTACAATATAATATGTAAAGACTACAACGGCTACAATTAATTATGTTAGATTCACGTTGCGTTTAGTAATAAAAATAGCTTAATTAAGATACGTTCACATTTAAAACGAAATCAGAAAACAATATTGTATATTATAAAAATTCGGTATTAATTTTTATCTGTTGCTAGGAGAAAGTTCATAAAATATAAAGTATTTATTATGCGTAACATCTAATTGGGTAAAGTCATAATGTACGATATGATTGACGGTGTGAATCCCAGCATACATTCTTATGAATTAATATTCCAATAGATGTTCCAAGCGACGTAAGACGAATGCCAACTAACTGACTTACTAACCCATGTTTGTAACCCCACAGTCTCTCACAAGAAAAAGGCGTTTTGTAACGATATGATAAAAAAAACAGATCTCTTAGGGCAACGTCTGTTGAGATGACTCCGTTAGGAATCCGTTTGCGCATGTCTTATATTAAATACAAGTAGATATTTCAAATTTACGCCAGTATTATTAGCAATTCTTCGTAATAAATAATCATTCTGTAAAATGTTTTTTCTCATTATTGGTAGAACCCATTATTACACGGTTAAAAAAAAGCAATGTATTTTAGTTCTTCAAAATTTATAAGATATATAATATTTGATACTTATTACTAGTTCATAGTTCTGATGTAGGTGTAAGCCGAAATAGCTATCAACTATATATCTTATAATTTATGATATCGACTGAAAGTGCTTGATGGAATTTTAATATCAAATTTGAATTGTTACAACTTTGTACGATTCCACATGTTTTGCCAATAATGACCCGGGTTTCGCCTTTCGGAATTTTCAGGCATTCTATCACACGGATGTAACAAAACAGTCAGTTGTCAGTTATGTTGCATTCGTGTGATGGAATGCCAGAAGATGCCGAAAGGCGAAACCCGGGTCGTTAGTGACAAAACATGTGGAATCGTACAAAGTTGTTACAATTCGAATTTGATATATCTTATAAATTTTGTAGAGCTAAAATATGTTGATATTTTTTCACCGTGTTGTTTTTCCTTATACAAAGCATTTTACCGACATACTCGTTAGCTAGTGCACTACATGCTAGAAAGTGGTTTGAACACTTAGTATGTATCCTCCCTAGCAAGAACTATAACGAGAGCGCGATAGTTAAAATGAGGAAAAAATAAAAACTGATTTAAAAAACGGCAGTACTCAAATTTTTTTAAATAAACATCTTTCTTAGTTAAATTATACATTTATGTATCACATTATCGTAATGCCTGAAGCCAAAAAAAACATGTTGAGCTTGTATACATATATAATGGGAAATCTCACTTGGAATGAAATGCTTTCTATCCCTGCCTGAGAATACCGCTTCGCTAAGCGAAATTAACCATGCGCGTGAGAGTAAATAAAACAAACCGGAGAATATAACAGGATATTCATACAATAAACCTCATTCGCGGACAGACAAACGGCCAACGACTTTACCCATAAATTTAATAACCGATATCATTTAAAAGCATATTTTCATTTACTGCCACTGTGATTATGAAAATTGGAACCTTAGCTTACTGACACTAATAAATCACTGGCCGAAGTTTTATATATTCCACAGTGTAACAAAAAGTTATAGGTTAAATTATATTGGCAAATTTTTGCTAAAATTCCATTAAAATGAAGTACAAAATATCAAATTATAAGGTTAAAAAAATATAGCATAATTCGGTAGACTGCTATTTCGGCTTCAGCCATCATCCGATCAATTCATAGTAGTCCTATTTCTAAGTGGTCAGCATCAATATGTATTTAATCACTTACTAAATTAAGCGGTCAGTAATTTATGTTAAATCGGCGGTATTTAATTAAAATGCCATTTTTATAAAAAACGCTACTTTTTTTCGAATCTATTCATCCGCCAGTAAAATAAAGTAATTAATTATTAAATAATAAGTTGCTTTCAGTGAAGTAAAATATCTCACCCGAAATTCGGTTGTTAAGGATGCGTTCCTTTACTGATCATTGATATTGTTTATCCTTACCTGTAAAAAAAAAAAAAGGATATGATTAGTCAATTTTATATAGTGACTGTCAAAAAAAGTAGACAATGCTAGATTTTTCTTAGTATATTAGATTTACATTTGATAGTCAAAATAATTTATTTATAATTTTGATCAAACATTGTTTTATGAATCGTTTGAAAATACTATTATGCCGGGCGAAAATGATCATAAACACAGTTGTGTTTTATAATAATCATTGAAATGTTTTCCCACAAAGAATCGAAGTCAAAGACAATAGATTATTTGCTATCAATCATTTAGATATGAGTGCACGTTCCACGGCGGAAATATATCTGATTGAACTAACAAAACGCTAATCATTAGCATAGTTTAGTATATCCCTTCGATTATCGAAACGTCTTAGGCTTTTCGCCCAGCCATAAATTATTACCACGTCAAAACTTCTGCGGAATTGTCGCCGCGGCTAAGCAAGCAGGCGAGTATCGTCCTAATGAATAAAACATAGCACGGAAATATTATAAATTTATGTTCGCGTGTCGCGCGATTGAAAAACACATGGGGAATAATTGACGACCGTCGCGCAGGGAGGGTTAATATTAAACTGAGCAGGTATTTGAGCGTATCAGTTCTCGAGACGTGACAAGAAATCGTATGTAGAGAGAATATCTGATAGAAAGGACGATTGTTATCGTGTTTCTTGGATGAATTATCGAATTATAGTGCACGTTTAGTTGTTTCACTATTGTCGTATACGTTGAATAGTCAAAAAATTATTAGAGTGAATTTCAATATGAACGTCCATATGTGCATACAGTAAAAAGCTATAATGCTTAGTTCTTTGTTATATTTACCCAACCATATTAAAATAGCATTTATTTGATAATATAAAAAGCGAAAAATCATATTCAATAAAACGTTAATGACAAAAAAACAGACTACATATAAAAGCAGCAGATTTTATAAATAAACTAGTCTTTTAGTAACACGGTGAAAAAAATAGCAATGTATTTTAGCTCTACATTTTTTAAAAATATAATTGATAGCTATCTCGGCTCACGCCATCATCAGAACTATGCTTAAACAACATTTGCTTATATATATATATAGCTGTGTAGAAAAGGTACACAATACATCTTCTCTCTTGTTTTAACGACCTAGCGTGTTTCTTTGTTGTTTATTCACTGTGTTATAATGGAGTTCTACCAAGTGAATGCCAATTCAATCAATAGCCTTTTAGTATTATGTCCACAATTTTATAGTATAATGATCAGCACAGGTTTCACTCATTGAGAACATTATTAAGTGATTAGGTTCGAAAAGACGATTGTTCATATTAAGCAAAGGTAGTTTAAAAGTTCAATTTTGTCATTCATTCAGCAATTATGATTGTTGTTATTTTTTTTTAACTTATGATATCGACTGAGTTTATTGATTGAAAAGATTTGTCAGCTCTGTTGCATCCACGTGGTAGAATGTCTGAAGATGCCGAAAGGCGAAACCCGGGTCGTAAGTGACAAAACATGTGGAATCGTATAAAGATTTAAGAATTTTGATATTGAAATTCCATCGAACACCTTCAGTCGATATTACAGATTTAAAGATATTTACTTAAATATAACATTTTAGCAAAGTATCGTATGATTTTTTATTCATTTATTTAGCGTACATTTTAGCATAAGAAAATACGCAAAAATAACTAGAAGGCGGCGTTTAAATCTCGATTTCACAAAATTGACGACGTTTCCCCTTCTTCCCCAGTAACCATCAATTAATACGGAAGCTTTTTTTGTTAATTCGATACGGCGAAGTATTGCATAAAGAGATTTTGTAAAAAGCTCTTCGAAAGATGAAGTAATTGGTCGCTATTAACCGATGGAAAAAAATGTCGTTTTATTTCCGCGGCCGCCGATTAATCTCGGACATTTCCCTCGACTTAAAAACACACTTTATATGCCGACGTCCAATTTCTGCGCGATTCGGTTAAATTAATAGCTTCACTTCCTCGGCTTCTTTCCACGTAATTTATAAATTTTATTATATCGAAATACAGCCATAATGATTTCCTGTACATAAATGTAGATGAACGCGACATAATCAGGCACAAGGTTTGTATATTATATTGCCAGGTTGCGTTTAAATTATAACCCATAAAGTGTGAATTAACTACATCCTTCAATGGTGGAATAATAACTTAAATACCACCGAAAAATAATGCAACGACGGAAATTAAAATATACCACCATTGTAAAAATATTCAAACTAGAAATATCATTACTAGGGCATCCAATTCCGAGTCAATTATTTTGATCTCGCGATTTCAGCAATCATGGTTTTTCAATACAGGAATAAAAGCATATTTTCAAGTTTAAAATTGTATAGTATACAGTCAATCGGTGGCGTATATTGCTTTAATTGGAATTAATAAAACCATGGCGAGTGGACTTATGAAAATAAGTCAAAAAGACGATTATATAAAAGAGCATAAATAAGTGGAATTACTGGAACTATGTACAAATCCGCACGTTTTGTCACTCACAATCGTGGTTTCACTCAAGGCTTTGAAGTCGATAAAAAAACAATCCGACGTTGACCCAAAGGTTTAATTTTGACAGATTTCCTTCTACTTTTCCTGTTTATATACAATAACCAACCAATCTGGCAAATCGCTCAAAGACATATTTTTCAAAATCGTCTAATCGCAAAAGTAGTCAGAGTCGCTCCTTTTCCAAAACTCCGCTGCTCTACAGCCCTAGTTTCACCTGTCGGCATCTTCGGAAATTGTATCAGACGTATGCGAAAAAACAACAGACAGTTAACTGTTTGAATTGCTGGTATATAAAAGGAATTGAGCGGTAAAGAAAATCAACCCTAAAGTCAGGGGCTAAATATATATCAAAAATAATTTATAAACACCATAAATAGATAAACGAATGTTCGTTTAAGCATAGTTCTGACGATGGCGTGAGCCGAAATAGCTATCAACTATATCTTAAAAAAATAATTTTGTAGAACTAAAATACATTAGTATTTTTTTCACCGTGTTATAGTGGAGTTCTACGAAGTGAATGGCAATTCAATCAATAATTTATAAATCCACCGATTTGATTATGACATTCAAATTTGGCAAAAATGGATAATTTTATAACCAATATAGCCTAATGTGAAGGGAGGTTTTTGCAATAGTCTATTAAATGTAATTGGTTAATTTAACACACATTTGAAATGAGTGGATTTTGGTAACATCAAATATCAGATGAAAAAAAAACCAAAGGCATTGAGACTACAAACTAAATTTAAGCATTATAGAAAAATATGTATGCAAACAAGCCGAGGTAGTTGTCAAAAAAGTATTTTATTTTAAATTTATTTTTAAAATACAGGGATTTTTTTCACCGAGACACCGTAATTGGAAGCCTCTTCCATTAGAAACCCATATAATCTATTTCTAACTTTCGAATAAGTACAGTTTGAGAATATAATATTACAATCGGCGTAGTAATCATTTCCAATAAAAACTGAAAACTTCTTACTTTTTAATTTGGCTTCGAAGCCTTATACGTAGTTAAGCGGCTAAATCAGTGTGCAGGGATAAGAAAGCTTTCGTTTTTATTGTTTGTTTTACATTTTATCTACGAAATAATCAAGAGATATGAATATTTTTTAAATGTTCAATATTCCACCCACTTTAAATAGTTTTCGATCGTTTCATTGCCAAATAAAATTACTAATTCTTTAAACGAGGGTTCTGTGTTGAAAAAAACAACTCCGACTAAAAAAAGTTTAATTTCGTCAGGTATTTTCTACTTTCCCTATTTATGTGCATTTAACAAAGGATCAAACAAACAATTTTCATGGCAAATTGTTCAATGAGATATTTTTCAAAATCATCTAATCGATACACAGAGAAAGGAGACTAATTTCAAATCATTACAACCGTATTTAATTACAAATTTGAATTGTTAAAACTTTGTACAATACCACGTGTGTAATCATTAACATGTGGAATCGTACAAAGTTTTTAACAATTCAAATTTGATATTGAAATTCCATCAAGCACCTTCAATTGATATTATAAATTACTATAATATATAACGCAAAAGTAAAAGAATATTGATAAAAAAATCCTACAATTAATCCATAATTTTCAAAATACTTACCTAAATAAAATTCACATATATATATATATATTGCTTGGAGCATCGAACCGTTCCTGATCAATCAATGGTGCGAGCAGTGTTGTTATTATATGAAATATATATTTCGCAATGGTAACTATTATAAAGAATCTATATTAAGAAAATATAGCTTTTAAGCCGTCATTAATTGAATTGCCATTTACTAGGTAGACCTCTATTAAGACACGGCAAAAAATAGCAATCAATTTAAGTTGCACAACATTTATAAGATATATTGATGATAGCTATTTCGGCTTAGGTCATCATCAGAACAATTGTCAACGGTCACTTTCTAGAAGAAATGTGTTATTATTAAAAAACGTGATTCTTATTAGTATTTCCACAATTTAATATTTTTATGACCGATTTGTATCAATTACAGAAAATCTTGTTTTAATATGTATCCATTTGATTGTTACCGTTATAGCGCATAAAAACGTTAACCGTCGCTATTTAAATTTGTTTTGTTCAGATTCGCATACCCTAAAGCTAAATGGCTAACCTTTAAACGTGATTACCTCCGTTTCAATTACTCGTGGGTTACGCCACTTCGGCTCTGAGCGTATAAACTACACGTAACTATCCACTCGGCGTCTATTCAGGCCTCTCTAAAATACGAGATGGGGACACTATCTACCGGTTGTGAATCGATTTTACGCTCGATCGATCACAAATCGGAGCGCCTCGGCAATTCCTTAGTCGACACACAATCATCAATCTTCTTTGATTGTATTGAAAAACAAATAGGCGACAGGAAAACTGTAAGGATTTTTTTTTTCGTGTTTTATATATAGGGTGGCTACTAAATCGATGTGTACCATCGACGACTTTACTGCGGATTTTTTTATCAAGACCAATAATCGAATATACCAACATTGTTTGATTGAGAGAACTTATTGATATCGATTGAAGGTGCTTGATCGAATTTCAATGTCGAATCTGGATTGTTACAACTTTGTACGATTCCACATGTTCTCTCACCAACGACCCGGGTTTCGCCTTTCGGCACCTTTTATATTCCATCATTAGATGATTGATCGTTACTTGCCAGATTGAAATAAGAGGTATTTCTATAAAAAAAAAACATTTATGTTATAATGTTAGTTAATTAATACTTTTTGTAAGACCCTTTCAATAATGACTCATTAACAAGATCGTTAATGAAAATTATCACAGGCAATTCTGTTAATCATTATTAGATTAATATTATTAAATTTGTTTTAGCTGCCATTTACTGCTTAACTTGGAGTGTGTGTTATCATGTAATTAAAACCTTTGGTATATAGACAATGCTAACTGTTTATTGTGCGTCAGTTCTGTTGCATTCGTGTGAATGCCTGAAGATGCCGAAAGGCGTAACACGGGTCGTTAGTGACAAAACATATGGAATCGTACAAAGTTGTAACAAAACAAATTAGTTTGCTTATTATTGTTTTCAGGATCGTGTATGAGGAAATAAAATAAAACAGAAAAAAACGTCGCAAATACACCCTACCCTGTTGATATAAAAATAATTTAATCTTGATATAAAAAAAACACAGAAAAATTGGTTTTGCCTTTAAACACATAATATAAAAAATTAAAAAATCGTATTTAATTCAGCTCTACATTTTTTTATCAGCCTGTTGTTACAGTGAAGACGAGCGATTCAGCTATTTTAATCATCCTGCCAACAAGCGGAACCTGATTGAACGATAATGTCTACATTCGCAATATCAGATTGAAGGGAGTCGATCAACTTTCTGAGAAAGCACTACCGGCAATAATTGCTCAGGTATCGTAACTGTGAAATATACACTCAATTAAATGTGTTATATTATATTATGTAACAGATTGGGCACAAACAGGTTCAATGAGGGTGATAAACGATATCAGTTTGAGATAAGTGATTAACCAAACATGAAAACATTTTCGACTGACGAATTTAGCATGTCGTGTGTAAGTATTTTGTCATGAAGATATTCTCAATCAACAAACAAATATAAATCTTTCATGGCTTCTCAGACCATCCCAAAAGGTTAATGCATTTGTGTTATAAATCATCTCTGTATAGTATTTACGTTTATTCCCAAAAAACCCAGATTAGCTTACACTTAGAGAAATGCATAAAATCATTGAACTATATATTAGAATTTATTGGCATAATATGAAACTAGTATGGTGTACCTTTTCTACACGTCTACATTTATATACAGTGAAACCTCGATTCTACGTTTTTCAATGGACCGTAAAAAAGAAAAAAAAATACGGGAAACGATGAATGGGGAAAGCTAATAATTCTAAAAAAATATAAAGTGCCTCCCCTTTTAATTTCTAAAAATGGAGTTCTACAAAAATTGCGTATGAAAGTATGAAAGGGTTTTGTAAAAGTTTTTTTTATTGAATCTTATTAATTGAAATAATCGAAGTGTTTAAACTCCTTTCTTTGAAATTATTTATTAAAGAAAATCTCAAGACATTAATGTGCTCAAACTCACAAATTGTATTGTGTAGAAAGATTTATCTACCAAAAACAGTCAAACGGGATACTATTGTATTTGAGGAGGGACCATAATATTTAGACGATGGATCGAGGAAATCGGTAAATCGGGGAACGGTTAATTCAGGATTATTTAACATTGCTCTTATAGGTGTTTGACTGGACTATAGAAAATGGACGATCCATCAGGGAAAACGTATAATGCAAAAACGGTTGATCGAGGTTCCACTGTATACGTAAATGTACGTTCAAAGATAGTTTTAATAAAGTGTAAACCTAAATAGTTATCAACTATATATCTTATAAATTTTGTAGAACTTAAATACATTTTATTATTATTTGCTATTTTTTTACCGTGTTAAAATGCATCTCACAATCAACAGTGAAAGCAGCCAAAGTGACTCCAAAACATTAGCGGTTAAAATTTTATCCGTGATTTTCAAGGCTCGTATTCGCATAAAAAAAATCGGGTGTTTAATATTACAGATGTGTGTTCAAATGCATGACTGTATAAACGTTTTCAATTCTCGCAATCCGCCAATTAAATACGGGCGTAGAAACGATTTTGGTGATCGACATTCTTTGGATCGGAAAATGCACTCTCGAACCCCAGTGAAAAATGTGTTCCGGTTTTTTGATTGAAAAAAATTATATTTATTGGATGATAACTGAAAATTCTAACAGCTTTCAAACATCGGAACGTTTTCGCAGTACATTTGATATACGAAATTATTCAAAAATATTTCAATAAATTTATAAATCGTCAATGAGCTTTGAATTTTGTATTACACGTTTAAAGTTAGAAACTTCTGTCGCATCCAGGTTAAGAAACACTGACGTAGACAAAATATTGCAATGTCGTATTTTCTGCATACTTAAGTGTATGCAACCGAGCCATCAGACATTCAAGACAAAAAATTGTAAAGCATGAAGAGTGTTAAGTCGTTGTGGACTGTGGACTGTGGTGAGTACAATATAAATAATTTCATGCTAAACGAATTAGCTAAATGGATTCGTAAATTTTTGATCAATTGCAATTTGAATTTGAATTTTCACAACTTTGTACGACTTGGGCATCTTTAGGCATTTTATCACACGGATACAACAGATACCACAGAGCTGAAATTCGTTACTCGCATATGATTTGCCGGAATCCAGGTTTACTATTGTATTTTTCTACACCGACTCTACATCTTTATTCTTTTAGATTTTTTTTTATATTTTTTGAATTATTTAATGTCGATTCCAGAAAACGGCATTATTATTTAAATTATATACAGTAAAAAGAGCGATACAATCAATATTCAATAAGATCACCTTGTTTCGTATTATAGATATCATAATTTTAAATATAACAATAAAAAAACACGATGAAAAGATAGCCATGTGTTTTGTAGAACTAAAGTACATAGTTATTTTTCACCATGTTATAATGGAGTTCCACCAAGTAAATTCGAATTCAATCAATAAAATAAAAACACATGTTTTAGTATTTATTTCCACAGCATATTTTGTGATACGATCAGTTGATAATGCTCGCGATGAACGAAACGGTTCCTGACCATGAAATATATTGTGAAAATAGATACTGAAAAATGCGTTCTTATTATTTAAAATATCACGCCTTTTCATCGAGAAGTTAACACTTCAGAAGTAGTAGATATCAAGTAAAATTATGTTTCATTAACCGTGGTCATTTACGACTAATCCGACCAAGACATAAAAAGTCTTGAATAAAATACTCGTTTTCTCACCGATTTTTTTATTACATTGTAAGAATTATTCAAGGAAAAATTAAGCTGAACATTGTCAGTAACGAAAACAAAAGTACCAGGCTGGCATAAAATGTGATGGGCATCGAGTGAGTCATCGCAGATTCGTATCACGTAGGGCGGGAACGGCTCGTCGACACGCACGGCCGGCGGATTACCCGCGGCGAACAGCGTCTGCCTTAGTGATGAAGGACGGTACAAATTGAAAAGTGATCGGAGGTTGTGTCTCACCACATAATCTCTTATGCAGCCCTGATACTCGGGCACCGAAAATACGCCTGGAATACATTACCGGACTAATACGGCGTAATGATGAAGACCTTCTGGTCTAGAAGAAGCAGGCGTAACTAACAAAATCTTTTACACCGTTCTAACAATGACTATAGAAACAAATTTATTTATATATATACGGTACAAGATTTACAAATTATGAATTCACTGCTTTTGCAAAATTAACATATTTGAACATAAAATTTAACAAATACACAGCAAAACAATCAACAAGGATTGCAAAAAAAAGTCAATCAAGTAAGCTCATGAAAAATCTACTTTAACACATTAAAAAATAATGTTCGCCTAAGCTCACTTTCGTCAACATCCGAAGCAATACTATTAATGTTCTTGCCAGTGGCACCCCCATTGGCAGACTGGTTCGGCACTTTGGAAGAACAAACAAATTATGTCCACGATTTCTTAAAAAACTATCCGGAACACACAAATTGATATGATTAAGGATGGCAGAATTCTCATTTTGGCCTCGAATTAGTCGAAAGAAATAGGTGGCTAGATACATTTCTCCTCAATTTTTCAAACTATAAAAAGTGAGCATACCTAAAAGAAAGTCAGTTGGATAAAGCCACGGATAGAATCCATATGCCCTCAAGTAAAGAAATCTCAAGAATTTCTTCTGAACCATTTCCACCAATATTGATAAGCCGCCACAACTCTTTTTAACTCTGACATTTTATTTTCTTCTTTTAGATATATTTTGTAGATATTCAGTTAAAATATTACAACACGGTGATAAAATAGCAATGTATCTTAGTTCTACAACTTTTTTTATAACATATAGTTGATAGCTATTTCGGCTCACGCCATCGTCAGAACTATAGTAATACTATATCTCAAAAATGTTGTAGAACTAAAATACATTGTATTTTATTTACCGTATTATAATGGAGTTCTACCAAGTAAATGCCAATCATATCGGTAAAATTTTACAACTTTATAATATCTTAAAGCGGATTTGTTAACTCAGAGTTACCCAAACTTTGCGCCGTGCGCAGCGTGAAAATTTTCCTTTAAAAAATATTATTAATATTGTATTATTACTTTGTAAAATGTAAAGTAACGTAAGGTTTGCCATGAGATAATCAATGTTTTGACTGGTGGCGCCACAAAAAAATCTGATATATTAAGGGCGCCGGAAACCGAAAAGTTTGGGAGTCCCTGTATCAATACAATATAACCAGTTGCTAGTTAAATCATTACCATTCATTGTTTTAAAACGGTAGTTATGTAAGCCAGATAAACTTTTAACTTTTGAGCAAAGCAACTGCAAAAGCGATACGCCTATTAATAATTTAAAAAGTTGTGTTATGAATATATAATATCTTGATTAAATTTTATTTTTTCTAGAAGCTATTACTTGAGAATAAAGTTATGAAAAATTTCAGCTTACTAGTTAGTTCCAAATGTTTTAAAAACTATTTCATATCAACACGAATATTATTTTTTTTTCAAATCGGCTGATTTTAAGTGTCCGGTAATCTTCATTTCATAGAATATTTGTTTGAAGGCGTGTTCGATACAAATACGCTTACATGTATAAACCCTTCTTAAAGTTGAAGCAATGAGATAATGTTGATTGTCTTGAACAGATCTTGAAATTGAAATTTACACAGCAGCCAACAAAGCAGGATTTAATATGAGAATATCACCAAAGCAAACACGTGTTAAATACCGTAATAGGGAATGCGATGCGAAAAGAGAAATAGTATAAAAATAATACGAACTCCTATATCAATCCAGAAAGCAAAGAAAGTTGAAATTTTGAACGATTCCAAATGTTTTGAAACCAACAACCCGTGCTTCTACTTTCGGCATCATCAGGCATTCTTTTAGTTATGTTGCATCCGTGCGATATAATGCCGAAATGTGAAGACCGGGTTGTTAGTGATAAAACATGTAGAATCGTACCAAGTTTCAACAAGTCAAATTTGATATCGAAATTCCATCAAGCACCTTACTTTCAGTCGATATCGATTGGTAAGAAAGATTTGGGTCCTTACATAACATCATTGTGGAAAATATATAATTTATAAGTTTTCCCTTTGAAACGTGATTGATTAATTTTTACGTTCAGAAAGAGCATCAAATCAGTGTAATTTAAATAAAGTTTCGATGACCTAAATACCTTAACTGAATGAACAAAATAATTAGCTTTCAAATACTTCAGATCCAATTTGAATAATTAGGCAAGTATCCGCGCTGGTTTATCCAAAGCTGATCACTTCTAATCTGTTAATCCTCTTATGCTATATAAGGGTAACAATGCTAGTAGTTAGCCAGCATTTACCGAAAAAGAATAATAATTCAACTCCAAATCATGATAATACTACTCACACAATACGACAATATATTGTATGAAGAATTTAAACGATTTTTCATCAAACTGAATTTTCAACAAATATAAATCGGTCGCCGCTCTTCAGACCATTGCGAGGAGCTATTGCCTTCCCATAATAAATAATCTCCTTCCAATATTTACGCTTATTGTAATAAATTGCCGCATGTTTAGTTTCATTTACAATTATAAATTTTTTGCTTTATTGCTAGCAGGAAATAAGTTGGGTCGTTAAAACAGAAGAGAAGATGTATTGTGTACCTTTACTACACAGTTATATATAGATAAGCAAATGTACGTTTAATCCTAGTTCTGACGATGGCGTGAGCCAAAATTGCTACCAACTATATGTTATAAAAATGTTGTAAAACTAAAATACATTGCTATTTTTTCACCGTGTTAATATTCGAGATTTTCAAGAATTTCAGCCCAACCCAAACGATAAATTATCGTTATACGAAACCGTGACAAAAAACAATGATACAGTGCGACAACATGATCAGTTATTGGCGATATCACCCTAAGAATATTGTGAATTTCGAGCAGCGGATTGATTGTGTTATTATGATTTCCTAATGCCCTCAATAATAGCGCGGTAAAAATAAGCTTGAAATAAAATTATCGTGGACTCGCTAGAGCCTACGATATATTGTGCGTGGAAGTCTGGCAATATCCAACGTAATTTTATTGCCAAAAGCCTAATGTGCCGGCATTAAATATTTACCCGGAAGAATTCGCCGTCGAAAAATCATTACGGACGGTATATTGAGTATCGGCATTTTGGGCTTAACACTTAAACAATAAATTCGGCATTATTATTTGGAGAATTGCTCCGAATAAAGTAAAAAAATCCATTGAATAAAACGAGCTCTTCGAGGATATTTCGCTTAATATTTTATACATATAAAAAGAGAAAATCAGAAAATATTGACGAAAAACGTTTTTTACGAAGCGCGATATGCTATGACTCGTAACCGTAACGTAGTACTTTCACAACGAATGTGTTGTTTTTTTATTGGATTTTTAATCCATATATGGTCCCAATGTGAAACATATCACCCCCAAATGGTGATATCTCATTGGAAGTTTTTTTACGAGAAATATTTGTTACTCAAATGGTTTACTTTTTTTTAGGAAGAGGAAGAGAGAAGTGTTTTTTTAACGCGGTGAAAAAAAATAGCGATGTTTTTTTGTTCTACAATTGTTTTTTATAAGATATAGTTGATAGCTATTTCGGCTCACCCCATCGTCAGAACTATGCTTAAACTAACATTTACTTATCTATATATCGCTGTGTAGAAAAGGTACACAATACATCATGTCTCCTGTTTTAACGACCTAGTTGTTTCTTGCTAGCAATAAAACTAAAAATTGTAAATGAAACTAAAAAGGCGGTTATATCAATAAGTTTACATATGGCACGGAAATGGTCTATTACGGAGACAAGCGGCCCACCCATAGGGGTTAAGCAATGATGATCGACATATATTAGTTTGTTCGTTAAGAATCCTTTGCTGTTTTAAAGCCTTCATCTTGCGTTCTTTATAACAAAAATGCAAACACTTAGGGGCTGAGTTTGAACTTATATTATGTGATTTCTTTATAACGTGATTAACGAATCGTAAATCTGTTTCTTTAGTTAAATTGTATCGTCGCGGCCACAAGAGATTTCTATAGCCGTCGATGATTATAATGTGGCCACAGTAAATTATCACGTGAGAACTACTGTTATATACAATTACTACACGCCTAAAAGCTTGGTGGGCCGCTGGTTGACGACGGCTGTTCTTGGCCGACGATATAATAAAAACCTGTCTTAACAATATTTCGCCCCTTTCCCAACACTTACTTAAGATAAACATCAGTAATAGGCCTCACAAAACTGGTTATTTATTAGATCAATCCAAGTGACAGAAATACCAGGAGCGCATGATACTCGAGGAGGTATACGTTATATACGTAACGTGTAACCACATTTCTATCCGATACGACTAGAATGTTTGTTTCTTCAGCCGGCCAATGGCCAAGACTAAACATACATGTATTAATTCACGACTGATTAAACCGGGTTCAGCTCTAATCTACCGTGAATTAACCCGTTCACACCTTCGCGATCAAAACGTTCCTTATGGAACAGTTTCATATAATATGAACGATAATGCACACTGTCTATAAATAGCGAGCAAATATAATAAAATAAAATTGTGGCGATATCTTTGAATAATGATTGCATTTGAAACAAGTCAAGAAAATCAGATTTGATCTACTGAATAGTATGACAATTATTTGTTATCTCCTACGTCGCATAGTGCGATGGTGTATTTAAAGTAAAAATATATTTTTACTGATGCTACAGAAAAAACACACCCCAGCGCATTTTAACCATATCTAATCATATAATTATCATGAATAATATAACACGGTGAAAAAAATAGCATAGTTCTGACGTTGGCGTGAGCCGAAATAGCTATCAACTATATCTTAAAAAATAATAATTTTGAAGAACTAAAATACATTGCTATTTGTTTCACTGTGATATAATTATCATTTTCTTTAAATAATAAAACACAATTCCACATGTTTTGTCACTAACTACCCGGGTTTCGCATTTCGGCATCTTCAGGCATTCTGTCACATGGAATTTAAATATCAAATTTGATATTGAAATTCTATTAAGCACCTTCAGTCGATATCATAAATTAATAATACACAATTTTTAAAAATATTCACAAAATTTTATATTTTCAAGATTAATACTGGTTTCGTTGACTGCTTCATCTTTTGATAATGCTCGCGCTGCCGGATACATAGTGATATAGAATTATGGAAATAGTACTAAACAATATGGTTTATGGTTAAATATAATAGGTTTCCATCAACAAGAGACAGTTAACAAGTTACAAGTGATAAATTAAATCTAAATGCAGAAAATTATCTTCAACGTTAATTATGACTGCTAAATTAATTTTATTTTTTATTCATTGCATACAAAACAAATCAACGGTATATAATTCTGAGGACTGTCAAATTGTTTGTTTTTATTAATTAATAATACATGTTTGATTTTGGTATTAAAGTATATCAACGGGTTAAATAATTTTAAATATTGAACAAATAATTTTAGGGAGCGGTTAATACGAACGGCTAATTGTCAAATTACATTCAAATACACTCGATGACACGATAAAAGAATCAATTTTGATACTCAATTAAATTTTAAGTGCTGGTTGCGTCCACTTTTAACGTTAATGTAATCGGTTTAGCAGCGGCATAACTAGTTTTGAATTAATTTATAATCACTATAACTGCCCATAGCGGTGAGCACCACAAGTAACATCGGAATTTACCATACCCGATACGCTAGGTGCAAATACAGAATGATATCGTAAAAAGTAAAACGAAAAAGATTACATAAAATCACGACAAGTTTTAGTCAGTTTTTGATCATTTTTAACTGTCAAAAACTATAGTTGACATATATACATAAATAATAATTTTATACCCTACGTCATGGGTCACTTATAAAGAAGCTTTTGACCGCTTTCCCGTCATACTGTTTGTAGAATGAGGATTTAGTACAGTTATGAACTTCACCACGAAAAAAAAGGAAATCGACTAGAAAGTAGTACGGTTATTAGTAAGTTATAATATCCACAAAAACAACTTAAACTATCAAAAGTATTTATTTATATATTGAATCTCTACACTATGATTAAATTTTTTCTATTATGCAGTTTTGTAACGTGGAGTTGATGGTCAGGTTTTTGATGAGATCTATGGACCAAATAAGTTACTTACACAAGTTACTAACAAAATAACGGTTAAAGTAGGAGTTATTTGGAAAAACTGATTGCGTTAAAGACAATTCAACGAAAATTCTGCAACGATGACTGTTCGGGTTGAAACTACCCCCTGACAGGTGCCGGGCATAACATTAAGAAAATTGACAGCTTTGGTTACTTGGGGTTAATATCGTGGGAGATGATATTCCGATCGGGAAAAGCTGGAACAATTTCTAATTCAACACTACTGTATACTATTTTTCGAAAACTAAATAAAAGTAAGATAATATATTATACCTGGCCTGGAAATATGTTCCGAATGCTTCAGAAAAGCTTGGAACTTGGAAAGGAAGGAATAGAATATCACATGCAATCATAACTTCAAACATAAGTCTACAATTCCATTGACAAATTGGCTGCAAACTGGCATGATTTAATTATATCCAAGTCCAACACCGCGAAACTTTGCTTCAAAAGTCGTTAAATGAATCCAATTTACAATACATGAATTCCACATTCCAAATTCATTCCCTTGATATATTGATTTGAGACTTGTTACAAATACAATAGAAGTACATTCTGAGACGTTGAGTATCATGAAATCGGATCATCGGTTTGAATCTCCGGGGCTTTTCTATTGATTGATACAAAATACATACTTTCAAAGCGATTTTGTTACATTGTAGTTCATACCTGAAGTGTTTTGTTTGTGTACATGTTATTAAAACACGAATTCGGTGTCGTATTACGGATCAGAAAGTATTACCATAAATATTCAATAATATGATTACGGCAATTTTACAATTCGAAACACTAATATTACAATGAAATAAATTCTTAGTTTATTCGTTCAGTACATCTCCTGTATTATAATCAATAACAAAAGTGTTTTTGTGAAATAATATTCTTTAAAACATTATATTTTTAGACGGGGGTGCACTTTTTTCAGCGCGCAAAAAACGCGGATAATAGCCAAATGAATGATAAATTCCTTGGTAGGAATTAAAACATCATTTTGGACACGGCATTTTAATACTCAAAAATTATCAAAAAAACTAAGATAATGAGTCGCCTTACAACATTTTTTTTTTAATAATATACTTTCTTTGAAGGTGAAAATTGTCACTTCTCGGTGGCATTATTTATGTCTATCGGAAAGTTTTGTCCGTTTCTATGATAGAATTTTCGACAAAATGCGCATGCATAATGTATGTATGTATACCCAATGTATTAAATCAACTATAAACAAATTAATTCACGTTTTTTTAAGTGTGAAGTGATAGTGTACCCATGTCTACTGACAAAGTTCATTTACGTTACTATATTCTATACGAATATCATCAAGGAAGAAAAGCTACAGAAGCAACTAGAAATTTATTGAAATTGTTTAGCGAAAGCACAGTTTCTGAAACAGGTGCTTATCAGTACCTGTTTCGCTCATCGCGAGCAATTTCAAATGAAGAATTGTGGAAATATTACTAAGCGTTTAATAATTTTTTTAAAAATGTAGCTAGACAATATTATGAATTATTTACAAAAAATAATAAATTATACTGAAAACTCGTGTCTTATTAATTTGAATGTAATACGTTTCCATCAAGCAGCGTTAGTCAACATTTGATATCGATGAAAGAAATTGCTTATCGGTGTTTTGAAAATTTTAGAATGGCAAATAATACGACCTCGAGTTAGAGTAAGCTTTTTCTTATATAACTCCCTTTTCTATAGAAATATGTTTTACATAGAAAATGTTATATCTAATATATATATATAATAAAATATTATATTTTCATCATTCTATGAATTTATATGTGTATATAGATTCATAGAATGATGAAAATAAATATCCATGCCAATACGGAAGGTCCTTAATGGTTCAAAACCCGAAAATTTACTCAGAAGCCTGCCTATTAAATTTTGAAAGCTTTATTATCTGCCGAGCTTTCAGTAGTGTGTTTGTACTTACAGCAAAGCAAACACACTAGTCCTTAATCTTTTGTATATATCTCCGCGATATAATCTCGCGATTATCGGTAACCGAAGGATATAGGATTACAACATCGTGTATATTGAGATATTATCAAGATAATACCTTTCTCGGTACTTCAAACGAAATTTGTAACAATAAACAGAATGTGGATTTCACATTTCATTTCAAAAAAACATCGGGTTATGTTTTGAATGTAACTAGGCAGTTACACAATGTGTGTTTCTTAATATTTTCAGTTCCTATCAATACAAATAATCGATATCAAATTTGAATTGTTCTTTATACTTCCACATATTTTGCATTTTCAGGCAAGCTAGTATATATAATACATGCAAACATCTGAACCGACAGTTAAGTGAGTTTACTGATTGAATCGTTATTTACTTAGCAGAGTATTGTTGTAATAAGGTAAAAAAAGACAATGCATATATCTTTAGTTACTTTCATATGGTTTTTGATAACTGTTTTAGCTTACGCCATCATCAGAATTATACTATAACACTTTTATTTAGCTAAGCTTAATACACAATCAACAAATATATATAAATATATAATATAGGTTCACGTATTCAAACACCATAAATTAATTGATTTAAAATATTTATCTATTAATTATTCTAAAAAGAAATATAACTGGAATAGTTTAGTCAAAAGATCATTAATATAAATTCAATAATAGTGTATTTGTACGCTTATTCCTAGTAATGATTTAAGTAAAGCATATGTCTTTAAAATTTAATCTACAATCAAATAATTCAAAAACATTACGTACAAAAAGAAGTACCTGGTTTATCAGTATACATTTGGGTTATACACCAAAAGTTGGGTTCAAAAGCTTCAATACATTCCAACTAACATCGAAACCTTAATTATGTATAGAGTTAACATACATTACTCCTCACAACATTCAAAAGCAGACTTTTCTAAGGGCACCACGGAAACAGCCTTGTCAAAACGAAATACCAACTTAATTAAATTTCAAACGAAAGCTCTGAAAGCTCGTTTTGAACTTACACAGATTAGTTCTGTGATTTTAGTCGATTCAGAAAGCGGCGGAGGGAGGGGGCGATTCTCACGAAAACTCTCGTCACAGTACAGTAGCATTAAGGCCGTGTGACACCTTGAATCCCGAGCGATATTGTTACTGTCATATGGCGCCGTAGCAATATTATTTTATCAGACGAAGAATATTTTTTTCTCCGAAATATATGGGCCAAAAAATGTATGTATTTAATAATATGACGATATTAAAAAAAGATAAATGCCGTTGTATCATATTTACAATGTTATAAATTTATACGAATTTTACAATAGACAGTGGAACCCCTAAATACACTACTCCGAATTACCCGCTGACTTTAAATATTCGCGCAAATCCCCCAATTGCACGATCGCTTGGCTGCACACGCAGCCAGACGGCCGTCTGTGCAGTGCATACAGTCTTGGTTGTTGGTTAGTTGAGCGACTGTCTGTGTGCTGGGTTTTGCGAGCTGTATGCATTTTATCACCCAATAATTCAATATTTCGTCCAATTATAAGAATAATCTTAGTTTTGTATTTTTCGCAGAAAAAACAAAATCCCTAATTTTATATGAGATTCACTCCTCCAATTACACTACTCCAAATTACACGGTCCCGACTTAAGTATAAATGAAGGTTTTACTGTATTTCTACGGAAAATTTGGTACAACATGCTTGGAAGATATGTACTAATTACAAGCCAAAAAAATCAAATGATGCATTGTAATTTTCCCTCGACGTAACCAACTCGACCACGTCCAACTAATCGCGCTGCTAAATTCACGAAAAATGTGATCATATCATATTGCCGCATTTACGTTTTAAACTATCAATTTCTATCTGGAAAAATCGGAAGAAGTTTGCGTCGAAATAATCATGGCCAGGTTCGGAAATCAGAAATCAAAATTCTTGCTATCTTAATCCGCCAAAAATTTTTCGGTAAGATCGCCTACATCAGGATGAAGATTCCTATTGTATACGCAATATTTGATTAAATAATACAATTTTGATAAAAAAAAATATGAATTAATCGCAAGTCTTAATCGTACACCGCTATTGTGAAGCGTGTTTTTTTCATCCAGTTTTATACAAAAAAAAAAAAATACCGAGAGAATTTTAAAAATTCAACGCTCAATATGCTTTTATAGAATTTCTTTTGTTAGCAAAACAGCTGGGGCGTAAAATTTCAGAAGGCTTTTCACAGTACGTTTGATTGATTATAGGGATTTATAATAACAATTTTGTTTCTTTTTGTAGCGTTTTTTTTATTATTCTTCCGTTGTATTTTTTTCAATAAAACCGAAATAAAAGTTTCGCCCACCTTCTCACAGACGCGAATAAGATAATTGATATCGAGAATTTGTAATATGTCTAATATAAATATCAACGAAGATTAGATTATTATCATTGATTAATGTACAATAATCATACATCGAAATTCTCTCAATACTTGGCTAATACGTATATATTTATATTAGTTCCTAATGATATAGTTTCCTTTCACGAGTTTTGAATAAAAAAGATTAACATAGATTAGATTTCAATCAACACTTTAAAAATGTTTACTGTAAATTTTTGGTAAAAGCAAATGATTTAAAATAGTATTTTTTTTATATCAATTTCACGGTTTCTTAATATCGTTTATAATATAGTATTCAATATTGTTTTATTTTTTTTAAAAGAATCCTAAAGTGAATTATTTCTATAGTACCACATAAAAAAACGCCAATCATTAACGATATCGACTGACGGTGATTTGGTGGGCTTTCAATACCATATCGAAATACCTTAAATATTTTACATAATATACGTTTCGTTACTAAAAATCTTCATTTCAGATCGCATACGAACTCTCAGTAAATAGTCATTTATATATGTCAAATTTCATTCTGACAGCTAACTGTTGAGACAGGTGATTGCAGTGTGTTGAAAGTAAACGCGTAAAAATATATGATAATTACGTTAACAACGGTCAAAGCTTTCGTGTAAAAGTTTATTTTCGTACTGAAATATAGTCTGGTTTTTCTTGTTAATCTTCGTCAGTTTGTTTGACATTAACCGTACTGAATTATTGTTTGAAGTGTTCGTTGTTGATCTTTTATGTGACTCAGTGGGGTATAGGTTAAGACATACATATCAATATCAAGTCTGAGAGCTAGAATGATGTTTATTGATAACATGTCGAGTAGATCCGTGCACTACGATAGATTTCGAAATAAGTAGTGCCATATATTTTATCACTAACCCCTGACTTACAGTATCTCTAAGCAATCAAATGAACGACTGAACCAATTATCTCATAATTGCATGTTGGTTCTAACATAACATAAATCATCCAGACTGGTTAACATAAAAAAATGTTCAATAAAAGTGTTGCCAAAAAAAATCGCAAAGGCTGCAAGAAGTGACTAAATAAATTCACGACAATTGTATTGGATAATTTATGATATGGACTGAAGGTGCTTGATGGAATTTCAGTATCAAATTTGAAGGTATGTAAAATAAAATGAAAAACTCTTTCAAGAATGACTCATTAACAGGATCGTTAATGAAAGTTGTCACCGGCAATTGTGTTAATTATTATTAAATTAGTATTATTAAATTTGTTTTAACTGCAATTTACTACTTACCTTGGGTAAGTTTTTCCCAAGGCAATTAATAACTTTGGTATATAGACGATGCTAACTGTTTATTTTATGTCAGTTCCGTTGCATCCGTGACATAGAAGCCTGAAGATACCGAAAGGCGAAACTCGGGTTGTTAGTGACAAAAAATGTGGAATCGTACAAAGTTGTAACAATTCAAAATTGTATTGGAGTTTTTTTTTATTATATTACTTAAAAATAATTCAAGTTCAAAAGTGCGTCTATTGGTGTTTTTTTTTACGTTCTACATAACTACGCCCGCATAAGAATAACGACCGAATATTATACAGTGTTTCTGGGCACCCAGTATATGATTGCATAGGCACAAAATACCGCATCAATCTTCGCTCGATTAATTAATGAAATACGAGTCCAATATTGAAACCCATAATAATCATTTTCACATTGCATTGTTGCTCCACATTTTCAATTTATTGCATTTTATGGGCATGGATATTGTGTCATTGGTCTCAATTCGACCCCTGCTCCTGACTCCGCTTTCGGACGATCGCTTCGAATGTGTTATCAATTTATTTGTACACGCTGACAGATTCTAAAGGCAATCAATTGGGCGCAATTGAACCGCTGGGCTACTAATGAAAATAACAATGCCTATAAAAACATAAATGCGTTATATAATGACATATCATGTTGTCGTGAATGAAGGAGATTAAAATCTCTCCAGGATAAAGAATAAATACATCAGTGAAAAAACTATTTATTTATGATATCGGCTGAAGGTGCTTGATTGAATTTCAATTTGAAAATTATCACAGGCAATTGTGTTAATTATTATTAGATTGATATTATTAAGTTTGTTTTAGCTGCAATTTACTGCTTGCCCTGGGGTAGGTGTTTTCATGTAATTAATAACTTTGGTATACAGACGATGCTTACTGTTTATTTTACATCAGTTCTGTTGCATCCGTGTGATAGAATGCCTGAAGATGCCGAAAGGCGAAACCCGGGTCGTTAGCGGCAAAAGATGTGGAATCGTAAAAAGTTGAAAAAACTATTGTTTAATATAATTTATGATATCGATTGTAGATTCACATCGAATTTGTATTGTTGAAATTATAAGCGATGTCACATGTTTTGTTACAAACGATCCGGGATCCACCTTTCTGAATCTTCATTCTCCACCATCCATCTCCACCTCGCATTCACACCGATGCAAGAGAACTGTTTAAAAGTGTTATATTGTAGTAACTTTTATTTTTTATTTTGTTTTATTCGTATACAAGAAAACATTAAAAAGATAATATATAAATTGATTTATAATTGATCAGTGCAAAAAAAAACACGTGCCCCGCGGTCTCATAGACTGAATGACGCTGGAACAGTTGATAGTTCTGACGATGACGTGAGCCGAAATACCTATCAACTACATCTTATAAAAAAATTGTAGAACGAGAATACATTGCTGTTTTTTCACCGTGTTATAATGAAGTTTTACCAATTAAATGTCAATTCAAACAATCCACAAAAAATGCATGCAAAATGATCCAATAGTCCAAAATCAGCTTCAAGTGACTAGATTATCAAACGCCGATTATTTATTAACGCACAACGATTATTAACGCAGTTAACCTGAAATAAAATTTCAGGTTGACTGCGTTAATTGTAGCATTTCACGAATTCACAAACATTTCGGAGCAGTCAAAAATTCCAAGGAAGCGGTGAAAATTAAAAAGAAAACGAATCTGAAAGAAAACCCGCTGTTTAAATTTCTTCACAAGTGGAACAAGGGCAAACAATGCCGATCAAACAGAGATAGCTTCTGTTAATCTCAATAAAATAATCGGCCAAGTTTTTTTTTTGTCTTCATTTCCTCGCCAGACTATCTTATCTATTAGTTTATGACTCCCTTGCTATACATAGCAGCGGCACCTGAGAAATAAAAGATACGCACATGTCTTATCGCTCAGATTAAATAATACTTTAAATTAAATTATAGATTAAAATGATAATTTATGTTTTATTTATTCTACTTTGTTTCACAGTGATGAAACATTTATTTCCAATAAAAGAGGCACGAATTTTACTTCATACATATTATTTTTTCGTCTTATAATTTCGTAAAATCATTTCTAGCGCGACTGGTGACGCCACATAAATATACATATATGAAGACAATTATTTATGCAATTTTAATATATACAACAAATAATATAATCGAGTAACTCGATTCCAGAGTAATACAGTAATAGTAAATAATCAAATAAATAAGAGTGGGATGTAAGCGATAAATTTAATTCTTCCGAACGCAATGAGTTGAAATAACTATTATATATAAATTTGAATTGTTACAATCAGTCAGTTCAGTCAGTCAGACGTCAGTTCTGTTGCATCCGTGCGATGGAATACCTGAAGATGCCGAAGGGCGAATCCCGGGTCGTTTGTGATAAGACATATGGAATCGTACAAAGTTGTAACAAGCACATTCAGTCGATATCATAAATTATTATATATAATTTTGAATAAAATGAACTGTGATCGTTTTTACGCGGATCTTTCGGAACATATTAACGCAGATTTTTTATTTGGGTTCCTTGCATTTTTACGCGCATTCCGTTTATACGGATCTTTAAAAAACGTATACATCGCATAAATTGAGGGGATAATCTATCACTGTTAATGTGTTAACTGTCACTTCTTGATGGAAAGACATGATATTTTATGTAATAAAAACAATTTCTTAGTACATTTTTCCACAATGTATTTTACGATTAGCAACAATTTCACTCATCGCGCGTATTATCAAACGTGGAAATAAATAGTAAAAAATGCGTTTTTATTATCTAAAAATGGATCAGTCAATTGTGTATGTTTTAGTACGGGCATTCCTTATATAGATAAAATAATAGTTTCAATATATTTCTGCAATTAAGATAGAATCTCTGAGGAGTACGTCGCACGTCTCGACTGACCACAGCCGCTTCAATTTTTTATGGCGACTACCATTTCTGTGAGTTTTACAGCCATTATTAGTATTTATTTAATAATAATGAAAAACATATTCCGACAACAGGTAAAAGAGCAAGTAGACGGTTGGCTCTTTACAAAACGCCGCTATCTTGATTGCCAATCTTTATTACAGGCATGTATAGATAACGCATTTCACTTGTAAGTTGTAGATGCAAACAAATGGATGAAAATACCTGAAATCGATTGTAACAGTTTGTTCAACATTCTTTAAGAGTTATTACCAAAAATTTAACTTCATACTTTGTTTATTAAAAATGTATACAAAACATACGTATTTTGCATTGAAAAACTTTATATTCCGAGAAATATTATTTTTACGTAACACACAAAAAAAAAATATTGGACATTCGTTTCACTTACAATTTTAGGTGGACTAAGGGTGCTTGATGAAATTACAATACCAAATATAAATTGTTTAAGCTTTGTGCATTTTCACATGTAATGTTACTCACGACCCGCGTTTCGTCTTTCAGCATCTTCACGCTTTCTATCGCAATAGAACTGACAATTCTGGAAAATACCGGTCGAGGGTGACAAAACATGTAAAAATCTACAAAACGATAAATAATTCAAATAGGTAGGTACATCAAATAATATTTTAATATATGTAAACTTTTCAGGTGTTAACTGTCACTTCTTGATGGAAAGGCATGATATTTTAAATAATATAAAAAAAAAATATTACTTATTTCCACAATATATTTTTTGATCAGGACCGGTGACGTCCAGTTGATAATTCTCGCGATGAGCGAAACCGGAATGTGTTTTTTTTTTATATGTAAACTTTATAATTTATATAACAAATTAAAGAATAGAAATCACTTTCCGTGAAAAAATATCACCATGCATTTTAGAGGTCGACATCAATCGTTTCCAACTGTACAAATCATTGAAGATGCTTTTATACGTGAATGATTATTAACAGACATTTTAATGGAGAGTTTGCATAAAAAAACTAGTTTCAAAAATGGAATAATAAAACTATATTGTTTTTTTTTTGTCTGCGAATAAATCGTGAGATAGACGCTTTTTATAATAAATACCAATGCTCATTCTATTACCTACGGACTTCCAGTCTAAAAAAACTGGCTCTCAAAATGTTCACGTAGCGGTTAAATGTAATTGAAATCAATAATAAAACTAAGCTGTACAACAAAACACTATTACTGAAAGATTTACAAAAGCCCCGAGGTTCCAATACCAAAATGTCGATTCCCATCAGGCGCCATTATTATCCGAACATCGGGGCTCAAGTCGGCGTGCATATTTGTTGGCCATCCCTGTCGCACGCGCTGAAAAATGTATACAACCACTCTCTCGCACTCTGCGATGTCATGCAGTTTGATCTCGAGTTCATTAAATTTCATACAGGTGAAAAAGTTGCATCTCTGTCTTCATTCAAAGTTCGAAATTCAAACGTGAGATAGTTCAATCCAAATGCGATTTAAGAACGGACAGATATGATAGAGCTGTCTCTTTCGTTAAGATATTTCAAAAGAAACGTGTAAGATATGAAGAAGTAAGAAAGATATACAAATCTATCATTACGTATTAAAATTTTTGATTATCTCTCGCCAATAATCCTCAGCGATATAGTACAGAGCACAATGTCTTAGATTGAAATCATTCTGAATTGAAAAAAAAGTTGGCACATCGGCACCGACACAATGATGCGAACAAATTTTGTTTTCGCATTTTTTCTCTTTAAAATACAAAAGCCTAATGATGATTTATGATACGTGCTGTTTGCTTTACAATGGGTGTGCACTATACAAAATCCACAACATTAAGGCCGACTGCCACCGCTCCGAAAGACATTACAAAATTAATCAAGCGGATCTCGGGTTCCTTGTATGAATAAATTAAACTGCGAACAAACAAGGCAATCTGTTAAGTAAATGCTAATACAAAACCGACATAATGCGAGTGTTTTAGCATATGCAAGGATCGCGATCGGATAGAGGCGGGCGTTTGCAAAACTGTACACATATATATTCGCGAAAATTTTATTTGGATGAAAATCGAAAAAAAAACAGGTGACATGCGGTTTGATGTTTTGGTGAGCTTCCTGAAACTAAATCTCGACAAAAAAATTGTATATTGTATATAAAAGCGTCGGTACTCGAAAGCATTGTAAAGATGAAAATTTACATATTAATACATTTAAAAGAGCGAATTCGGTTTAAATAAGTACATCAAAATCATTTTAATAAAAGCTACATTGACATGACAATAATGTTTGCAGAATTAAATACATAGGAATCTCATTGAAGGTTTTCAACGATTAATTTTTTTTCCATTGATCAGAACCGGTTTCGACCACCGCGAACATTTTCAATTCAGTGATCATTGCATTTTATTTATTTATACAATATATATATATATATTATTGATTGAATTGGTATTTACTTGGTAGAACTTCATTATAACACGGTGAAAAAATATCTCTAAAATAGTTCTGACGATGGCATGAGCCGAAATAGCTATCAACTATAACTTATCCAAAAAAAATTGTAGAACTAAAATACATTGCTATTTTTTCACCGTGTTGTATACATTATGTTTCTACTACCAACCACATACTTTTCGATATAGTTTACCTGATATTGAAAACAAAAGAAAAAAATATGATTCGTATTGTATTTTTTTTACATTCATTAAAATACCAACCAATAACACAACAGTAAGTAACTCTAAAAGATGTAGTTTTCTCTAAACAGAAAGAATGTAATGTTTCGAATATTTTTTATTTTGAACGACTTTTCGAGTTCGGAATGAGTCTTCGGATTCGTTTGATTTTCTTAAGAAATCCACAAATAGATTCGCCAAACACAGACGGGGTCTTACATCCCGCCATAGCTGATTCACAAATCGTCCATCATAAAACTGAATCGAGTAGTAAATTTAGGGACATCTGAAGGGGTTTTTTTCAGCATACACATAGCTTCTTGGTAAGAAATTGTACGGTGTACTTTCAAGATATGCAGTCTTGGCCCATTGCAGATGCTATGGAGACTTGTGATTTTGGGCGGTGTATCGCTGAATTTGTAGCAGTAGCAGTTGTTTAGAAATTAATCATAAGGCGTGAGTTGTTTTGAATAACTTTCATATATAACATATTGCACTCTAGTAAAATATATATATTGAGATTAAAAAAATAACTTTTCAGTTACATCAAGCAGTTAACATTTTTTTCTGTCAATTTAAGAAAAAAAAATGTTGAAGTCATTCGCACAATGCGGAATACGAGATGTTTATTTATATTTTAAATTGTAAAACTTTAAAATAATACTTCTGTTTTACCAAGAATATATATGGGAAGGAAAACCCAGATAGAAAACCGAACACCAACCCGCCTGGGCAGCGTGGTATTGCTATGTCCAAACAACCCCCCTGAAAAAAAAAGCAGGGGGAGGCCTTCATCCAGCAGTGGATCGACCCCGGCTGACGATGATGATGATGATGATATAAATATTTAGAGCTAATTTTCATCGCAAAAAATTAAACATATGTTACACTTTTAAGCCGTAAAATTTAGATAACCTATTCATGACAATGTCGCAAAATGTTAGTTAATACGTATATTGATTGAATTGGCATTTACTTGGACAAAAGAGAAATGCATTTTGGTTTTACAAAATGTATAAGATATAGTTGATAGCTATTTCGGCTGACGCCATCTTATGCTCATGCATCTCTGTAATAAATCATATCCGGGCAGTATTTAAACTTATTGGAAGTGCTTAGCATGATATGATGTTAGGTTGTTAAAACAGAATAGAAGATGTATTGCGTACCTTTTTTACACAGCTATATATAGATAAGCAAATGTACGTTTAAACGTTGTTCTGATGATGGCGCGAGCCGAAATAGCTATCAACTAAATCTTGAAAATTTTGTAGAACTTAAATACATTGCTATTTTTTCACCGTGTTAATACGTACATGTTGTATCGGCACATGATGAAGCCATTAGAAAATATGACGGTTGTCATTTGTTTTCTAACTTATTGTATAGTTAGTTCTGTTTCAACACCAATTGTTATTTTTAATCATATTTGACTCTGTCATCAGATACTTGCGGTGAATACTTGAGAGAAGGTGTCAAGAATGCGCGAGTTTAAGAAAGCGAGCTATCGAGAGGCCCTTGTAAGGTTAAATCAAAGAAACAAGGGATTTGGCGTTGATATGTGCTGTTAATTCCCCAAGAAGCTTAAACCATGTCGGACACTTATATCGAAATGATGAAGGTCGTCGTCTTGGAACACCACTAATCATATATGGGCAGGTTTTCTCTAATTTATTGAAGGTTTTATGCGTAAAAAATATTGGCTGTGCAACTTTGAAAGGAGATTAAAATCTTTGTCTAACTTACAACGGTATACAGACATGTTAAGCGAAACGGTTATTTTTAAATAATACCAATAAACACGATGAAAAAATAACAATGTACTTTAGTTCAACAAAAATTTTATAAGATATAGTTGATAGCTATTTCGGCTCACCCCATCATCGGAACTATGTTTAAACGTACATTTGCTTATCTATATGTAGTGTAAAAAAAAGTACACGATACATATTCTTATTAAATAATAAATTACCAAATTATAAATGAAAATAAGGTATCGCACATTACTAAACGAGGTCTGGTAATGAAAATAGTCTATATATATTATAATTAAAAATTACGGTCACACACAGCACACAAATGACAATTTCATACTTACGCCACTGTTTTACTGAGACTGACATATTTAATAAACTATTGATTGAATTGGCATTTACTTGGTAGAACTCCATTATAACACGGTGAAAAAACAGCAATGTAATTTAGTTTTACATTTTTTTTTTATAAGATATCGTTGATGGATATTCCAGCTCACGCCATCGTCGGAACTTCGTTTAAAACGTACATTTGCCCATCTATATATAGCTGTGTAGAAAAGGTACACAATACATCTTCTCTTCTGTTTTAACTACATAGCTTATTTTCCGTTAGCAATAAAATTAAAAAAAATGAAAATGTAAATGAAACTAAACGGGCGGCAATTTCAGTGAGGTTAAAGATTGGACGGGATTGTTGTTATGGTTTATTACGGGTAGGCAATAGCCACTCGCAATGGTCTGAGAAGCGGCGACCGATTTATATTTGTTTGTTCATTTAAGATTTTGTGTGATGATTTATATCTATTGATTTCCAGCTGTTCCAAAGCCGTCATCTTGCGACATTTATTACAAAGATTTAAACAAATATGCTCTGAGTATAAAATTATATTATGCGATTCTGTAATGTGTAATGATTATGCGATTGTATAATGTAAATTAACGAGTGTAAGGTTTATGCGCACTGTTGTAATACATGTGCGCGCGCACATCTTAGCGGGGACACTGTACATACATAGGATTTGGAGATGTGAAGATGTGGAGGAGAATTGCAGATAGTCTTGTAGGCACCGTGTGGTGAATATAAACTCGTAATATTCGTAAATATGCGTAAACGTAAAAATTGGATAAGTTTTTTTTTTGATCTGATGACATGTAAAAATCTCTTTACATACATTAAAGTATAATTATTTTACATATACAATTATCAAAACGAACAGCGATCGAAATCATCAACACAGAGAGTCGCGGTCCTCGTTTAGCAATCAGCTGTGACTGAAATGCTTTTAGCGAACAAAAGGCAAGATTAAATAAATTTAATTGCATTCGGAACTCACTCATGTGGAATGCCGTTTGTAAATACAATTTCATTGAAGCTCGGTTACCATTACACCAACGCAAGGGTTTCAATACCGGGTGAACGTGTAATTATCGAAATTTTAGCATGTTATATTAAGTAACGGTTTTCAAAAGATATATAATAACACATTTCAAATGTTTTTTTTTTAGCTAATTACGATATTTATTTAGCTAATTATGATAAATAAAGATTGGTAACGTTTTTTTAAGAATTCCGAGCCCTTTAAAAAATATACTGCCGGTGAACGAAATCACTCATAAAAAATGTATTGATAATATAATTTATGATGTTGACTGAAGGCGCTTGATGGAATTTCAATATCAAATTTGAATTGTTACAATTTCGTACGATCACACATGGTTTGTCGCTAACGACCCGGGTTTCGCTTTTCGCCATCTTCATGCATTCTATCACGCGGATGCAACAGAACTGACGTACAATAAACAGTTAGCATCGTCTATATACCAAAGTTATTAATTACAGAAAAACACACACCCCAAGGTAAACAGTAAATGGCAACTAAAACAAATTTAATAATATTAATCTAATAATAATTAACACAATTGCCTGTGATATTTTCATTAACGATCTTGTTAATGAGCCTTTCTTGAAAGGGTTATACAACAAATATTAAGTTACTAACATCAAAACATAAATGGTTTTTTTTATAGAAATACCTTTTTATTTCAATCTGGCAAGTAACAATCAAACATTTAGTGATGAAATATAAAAGATGCCGAAAGGCGAAACCCGGGTCGTTAATGAGAAAACATGTAGAATCGTACAAAGTTGTAACAATTCAAATTTTATATTGAAATTCCAATCAAGCAGCTTCATTCGATATCAAAAATTATTCTTACAAAGCTGATATTTAAAAAAATCTTCAAATCCATCGTGTTAATTAAACCAGAAACAGACTTGTAAAAAAACCTTGAACCTGTTTTATAGCGCGAGTCAATAAATGAAACAAACTCCGGGATTTTGTATTTGAGATGTTAAAAAAACCGGGACCGTGTCTTACCGGTAATATCGGTATTGCAATATCCTTGCTGCGCAGTATCACTATGTAATAATCTGTATGAAATATTACGCGTGCATTTTGTACATCAGACAGAAAATTGTTATTTTTTTATTCGCCAGACTAAAACATACCTATAGTAAAATGATAGAGGTGGTATTTAATGGTTATTAACATCCGGTCGACGCATAGATTGTTATGCCAAGAATTCAGTGTGTATACGTACTGACCAGTATGCCAGTATAACGATACGCGAGTTCAATAGTGTAACAAGTCTTTGTACATTTATAATAACAATGACGACATAGTGCAGAAGAGAGTATCTTTATTATTCAATAACGAAATATCACAAAAATTGTTACCAAAAATGAGTGACAAACGTCGAGGGTGCTTGATAGGATTTCAATATCAAATTTGAATTGTTCAAACTTTATACGATTCCACATGTTTTGTCAGTTCAGTTCCCAACTGCCCCTGGTTGTATCCTTTACGTGAGATCGGTTCAATGAATCGACAATGTCGTGAAGTAAATTCTTATATTGCATCACTAGATGTTTAATCGTTACTTGCCACATTGAAATAAGTAGATATTTCAAGCTAAAACCCCCCTATTATATTTCAATGTTACTTGATTAATATTTGTTGTAAAACCCTTTTGAGAATGATTTATTAACAAGATTAATAGTTAGTGAAAATTCTCACAGCCTTTGTGCTAACTATTACTAAATATGTTTTAGTTCTTGTGTTGGGGTCTGTGTTTTCCTGTAATTAATACCTTTGGTATACAGACGATGCGAACTGTTTTATTGTGCGTCAGTTCTGTTGCATCGTATGATAGAATGCCTGAAGATGCCGAAAGGCGAAACCCGTATCGTTAATGTCAAAACATATGCAAATTTTCAACAATTCAAATCTTATATTTTTTTTGTCCGAAGTTCCCTTAAAATCCCTTCCATCAATCTGATATAAAAAAGAAAAATATATCAAGATAACAATAAGCCTGTCGCTAATTGTGTCGTATAATTTTAAACCTTACCTCTTCGAAACGGTATGGTTAAGCAACTCTTCTTTTCAAAGCTCTTGTAGAAAGGTTGCAAAATTTACATTTACGACCATTGTTTCAAAAAAAATCTTAATATCTATAATGGTTAAGTTATTTCTCTGAAAAATCCCGTTATCTTTGGGTATATAAAATTAATCGATTACGTATCGTGTACGATATTTTTAGGGCAGTAGACGTGTGGTCAACGCTATTTCCGCATGACTGGGTTTCGATTCCTGTAACATTTTTATTGCAAAACATTTAATTTCCTTTGTGTATTTTCTTATGATTATCAGCGGTCTTATCTCACTACTTGAACCATATCGACTGTAGAACGTTGTGTATACAAATGAATACACGCTCTATCAAAAATATTTAAACTGCAAATGCCAATCCGCTTTTCAAATTCACCATCAAAATGAAAGATTGCAGCCACATTATCGGTTTTCTTAAATACTTTATTAAAATAATACGGAATTCGGTGAACAAAATTCTCGCTAATTAGTTTATTTGAATTGTTGAAACATTACGTACGATTCTACATGTTTTGTTACTAATGACCCAGGTTTCGCTTTTAGGCATCTTCAGGCATTTTATCACACGGATGCAACATAACTGACGACTAGATGAGAGATCGACGATGGAACGCATGACGATACCGACATGTGAAATTGTACAAAATTTTAACAATTCGAAAAAGAAAAAACGCTATTTATGTTTAATGGTATTTGATTGATATTTATTGAAAAACCCCTTTTAAGAATGACTCATTAGCAAGATCGTTAATGAAAATTATCACAGGCAATTATGTTAATTATTATTAGATTCATGTTATTAAATTTGTTTTAGCTGTGATTTGTTGCTTGCCTAGGGTTAAGTGTTTTCCTGTCATTAATAACTTTAATATATATACGATGCTAACCGTTTATTTTATGTCAGTTCTGTTGCATCCGTGTGATAGAATGTCTGAAGATGCCGAAAGGCGAAACCCGGGTCGTTAGTGACAAAAAAAATGTAAAATCGAAAAAGGCATAGATGTATGTATATTTCGATTTCGGCCCAAAACATTAGTAAACGTTTTCTGTGACCCTTGGCTTTGAGTCAAGTTCGGTTTCGCTTGACGCGATAATTGTCAACCGATGATGAAATTAAGTGAAATCACGTTAAAAGTGATAAATGCACTTATTAAATTATTCCAGACAAGAAATTAATATCCAAAAATGTCATCTGGACTTAATTCAATATTATGAAAAGAATGATAACATTAAAAAGGAATTTAATGGCGTAGAGAATGTAACAAGGAAAAAATAAATCGATTACGACTTTGGTATAATAAATAATAAAAGAAACATGTCCACAACAACGCAAGACAATGACTTAATTTCGAGAGCAACAAAACCGCAGCACAGATTTTTGGAAAAATATGATTTGATTTTTATTTTTTACTACGTAAAAGGTGTTGTTAATTATAAAGATTGTGGGTAACAGAATTGGATATTAATTCTGTTCGAAATGATGATGTAGCTCGTCCAATAAAACCATGAAGACATTAGTCGGAATAGAGCCGCCCGCCGTGCGCGGGGAATGGCAGGGCAGCCCAATGCCCAATCGCAACTAAATGGTGGACCTAGAAAAAGGTGGCGTTCTAATTCACCACCTTCAAAATTTTCCACGACTTAAAACCCTTAAAACAGTGAAGTATTTTTCTATAAACTATGTTTTTATATACCATGATATTCAAGTAATTATCAATAAGCTTTGAAAATTAATAAAAAAGGATCATTTTCCTACACGATCTAAAATGCTTTGTATTTCGAAGATTTATAATTTAGTATAATATTTTTTAGTTGTATTAGTTCTAAGGTTATCTCTTTCAAATAATAAATATGTATTTTAAGCCGTGAGGTCTAAAATTTTATGTAATTCCTTTTGTTCATAAGCGATGCAAACTGTTTACTGACAGTTCTATTGCAAGTGATATAATAACTGAAAATTCCGAAGGACGTGTTTAGGATTTAATAAAACCCTTTTCATTATAACACAAGTTATCCGCACAATATTATAATATACTTTGATTAAAAAACAGAACACAGAGAAGTCTTGATACGTTCAATTGAGCTACTGGCCCCTTAGGTTAGTTCTTCTCGTTTCAAGTAAGAATTAGTTTATACAGATCGAAAGCTTATTTACAGTACCGATCATTGTTTAATAATAAATGAGTATTGATCTTTGTTTATCATTAGCGGATGTGTGTATATGATAAAAGCAAATTTTTATTAGATTTTCGTGAATCAATAGTGCAAGTAAATAAGATAAACTATAATTATAGTATGTCATAGCTTCTAAACATGTTACAGTGAATGATGGGGTGTATACATAACATCCGAAACCCGGGTCGTGAGTGACAAATTTTATAGAACTGTACATATTTAAAAATTCTATTTTGAATATCTTTTATTACGTCCAAATTAAACATGCACTGAATAAAATGTTCTTATATTATGATCCTTACAAGGGCCGCGGGCCGCTGGTTCCAGCACCCATCACCGGGCGCGCATGTCGAACAATTACAATGATAAATAACAGCGCACTCTTTGGACCACCGTGTAAGGGAACGGAACGGACCTCTGAATGAGAGCTGTGTAGTCGCGGGGTCCACACGTCTCGGCCCCTCGATCGGTCTAAGCGTACAAAAAAAGTGAACCTCAATTATGTGGATTAATATTTAATATCCACGCTGGCAGGCCGCCGGTGCACTCGAAACGCTGTGATGCGCCCTGGGCCATTTTTTGATGCGCCCCCCCAATCTTGCGGCGTGACAATCCGGATAACTGTACCGAACAATAACCCAATAATCCGGTGTATATATAAAAAGGTACAATAAACATATACGCGCGGATCCGTGGTGCAGTGGTTAACATACATTAACTTCCGTTACGCAATTCACGAGATCGAGTTCTTCAGACAGCTTTAAGTACTTTTTTTTTAATAATAAAGATACATTTTTTAGTACATATTTCCACAAATTTTTTTGATCAGGACCGGTTTCGCCCATAGCGAGCAGTATCAACTGGTAGAATACAATTTACAAGCAAGTCTATTTATACAAAATATTTGAGTTAAAGGTATCAGGTTTACAAAACCATGGGTTCAAGAACTAAGATTTCCTGTAAATTGTATTCATCAGTCTTTAATGCTCGCGATGAGCGAAACCGGTCCTGATCAAAAAATATATTGTGGAAATAAGTACTAAAAAAATGTGTTTTTATCATTTAAAATATCATGCCTTTCCATCAAGAAGGGACAGTTAACACCTTAAAAGTGAGCTTTGAGGTCGATGTATTAATTGTTTATTTTATTAAAAAAATAAGCAGCAAAAACATATGATTTAAAACATTTAATTATAGCAATACAGTGAACACTTTAAATAATAACAACGCATTTGTATCGAAAAAAAATCCACAGAGAAGAGACAGTTAACACTGAAAAAGTTATGATTCTTATGATAGTTCTGACGATGGCGTGAGCCGAAATAACTATCAACTATATTTTTAAAAAATAATTTTGTAGAACTAAAATATTGTACATTGCTATTTTTTTCACCGTGTTATAATGGAGTTTTACCAAGTGAATCCCAATTCAATCAATAAAATTATGATTCATTTTAATGAAACGATTAATCATAGAATGGGAAGGGGTAGAGATGGTTAATACTGCCAATTACTGGTAGTGGTACAGCGATAATGCGTTACACGTAAAAATCTTCCAGTAAAATCACAACCCATCACGTTTTCATCATATCTCATCATACTTTCATCAAATTTCAATTTATTGATTGAATTGGCATTTACTTGGTAGAATCCCATTATAACACGGTGAAAAATAGCAATGTATTAAGTTCTACATTTTTTTTTAAATATAGTTGATAGCTATTTCGGCTCACGCCATCGTCAGAACTATGCTTAAACGAACATTTGCTTATCTATATATAGCTGTGTAGAAAAGGTACACAATACATCTTCTCTCCTGTTTTAACGACCTAGCTTGTTTCTTACTAGCAATAAAACTAAAAATTGTAAATGAAACTAAAAAGGCGGCTATATCAATAAGTTTACATATGGCACGGAAATGGTCTACTACAGAAACAAAGACGCATCCCCCAGCGACTTAGTAATTCGTTAATATTCGTTAAGAATCCTCTGTGAAATATATTATATAATTGGCAATTTTGCAATATATTTCTTCGTGCAATAATTTTTTATTTGAAAGACGTATATACTTGATTTTAATAACAAATAAAATTGCAATCAATATAGCTATAAAGATTGGGCACCGCAGGATCTTCGCATAAATGCCAGGTGAGGGCATAGACAAGACACGACCCAAAAACTCATGACAACCCATCCGCACGTGACGAATTCCGTGCGTTATTTTTTAAACTCAATAATTACGATAGTGACCCAAGTATAGAATTAATTATTGTCAGTGTACCCAACACCGAAGGTGAGCACGATAGGCGTGTCGTGAGTGTGTGTGTGTTTTTTTAATGATTTCCATATTACGCAGAGATTATAATTAACGTAAAAAAAATGTAGCCATTCATGTTCACGCAATCAATGTACAGTGGGCGATCGGTTAACGAACATAAACTGTTCCAAGACTATGTTCGGCATCCGAATTGTTCGTTAAGCGATAATCGAGGTTTTACAGATAGAATAAGTGGATTAGAAAGATCGTTTTAGTTTGTTATCCGGATATGGGTTCCGATTTGTCCGAACTGTTCGTTAACCGATCTCTCACCGTATAGCATAATTCAAATATTAATCTTAGCGAAATGAAAATATGCGAAAGTTGATACTACTCGAATGTGTCTTTTATCTCTATTACACGTTGGTATTTGTGTATGAGCAAGTAGGATAAAAAAATGATGTCATTATGCTCCTTGAGATTGAAGAACAAAGAGAATAATTCACAGCACACACCTGGTGCTTGTCTAGTAATGGAGTACTAACAAGTTAATGCCAATTCAGTCCAAACATATTTGTGGACTTCTGTTTGAAGATCAAAACGACTTCGATAACAGGTTACAGCGCTTTTTTTTAAATCCAAGTCTGTCCATCAAATGTATGGCAAATGACAATCTAATGGAGGTATCTCAAACGATTTTCTCTACGAGAACTGCTTGCTACTTAGTTGCTCAATGCAAGTTGCTTTAGACAGTATGCAGGACAAAAAAAGTGGATTGATAACCCGTTCGCTGCGCCCTGTTTTTTGAGGATCGGAAGGGTGGGTGGGATATTTTTAGACATAACAAATACCTGTCACACAGAATCGGTTGAATCTAACCCGTTAAACCTGTCATGAAATGCTACGGATCCGGCGCTAAACTAATTAAAAATAAATAATTTTCACTGAAAAACTTTCTTACAGTTTGATTTACTTTATGAAGCTGATTTTATTCGATGAAAGATTTCCCCAATGATGAAAAATAAATACGAATTGCTTTTCGCCAGTTATAAAATTGTGAAATCCATATGTCAAATAATATAATTCCACAATATATTTTACGATAAAAACCGGTTTCGCTAATAGCAAGAATTATCAACAGATAGGATACAAATTACACAGGTAAGATTTGTTTTTAATTTTATATCATATCAGTTAATAATGACTGGCGATCAACGAAACCGGTATTTTACGTAAAATATATTGTGCAAAAGTACCAATAATGTAATTTATGACATCAACTGAAGGTGCTTGATGGAACTTTAAAATCAATTTTGAATTGTTACAACTTTGTACGATTCCACATGTTTGGTCACTAACGACCCGGGATTCGCCCTCCGGCACCTTCAGACATTCTATCACATAATATATTCTACCACTTTGTCAGTTCTGTTGCATCCGTGTGATGGGATGCCTGAAGATGCCGAAAGGCGAAACCCGGGTCGTTAGTGACAAAAAAAAACATGCGGAATCGTACAAAGTTGTAACAATTCAAATTCACTAATTGTGTTTTGTTATTATTTATTTGATTTACTCAACGAAATATCTACTTGATCAAGAATTGACTGTTGGCTAATAAGTAGATAAAAGCTGAGCGAAAAATGTCACGACGCTGTCTAAAAAAAACATTTAAAACATTTTTTTTGTTACACGGTGAAAAAAATAGCCAAGTATTTTAGTACAACAAAATTATTTTTAAAAAAATATAGTTGAAAGCTATTTCGGCTGACGCCATCGTCAGAACTATGCTTAATCTAACATTTGCTAATCTATATATAGCTGTGTAGAAAAGGTACACAATACAGTAAGCCCCCCCCCAATAATGAGCTCCCCGCTAATGAACCCCCCAATAGCATTTGCAGCAGGTTTTCCAATAATGAGTTAAATCCCCTGAATAATGAAAAAAACATGAGAATATATATTTGAAATAGAATAATAAATACATTATAGCGAATTATTATATGTCTCTAAATTCACATGTCTTGATAATGTGCACGACTTAAATAATTTTGAATACGTATATGCTTAAGTATTATACATATTTATGATCAATCAATTAATTAAAAAATAATATGTAATTCCGAATTTCAAATAAAAAAAATCAATTGAAAATCGTAACCCCAAAAAAATGAGCCCCCCAGTAATGATCCCCCTATCTCTTCATTATTGGGGGGTTTACTGTACATCTTCTCTCCTGTTTTAACGGCCTAGCTTGTTACTTTCTCACAATAAAACTATTTTTTTTTTGTTCATATTAAATTAAACGAATAGAAATATTGTACGATCCTCGGTAAGCATTAATGTTCCAGAAATGTTTTTCTTTTTTTTTAGACTGACCACCCAGCGTACAAGGGAAAGGCAAGCACATTCCTAATAATATAGACGTATTCCTCTATACAAGCCAAACGTTTCGATAGAAAAATTATATTCACAAAAGATTTATTGACTCGAGATGGCCTCACGATCTTTTACTTCCACGAACTAATGCGTTACCCTGGGTAGGGACGTATTTCATTGTAATGCGAGTGAAAGGTTTCCGGTGGGTGTTTAGATGTACGTCAAACAAAAAACGGACATAAAAATCATGCAGCGGAATGAAATTAAGTGATAGGCGATAAAATTTTAATTAACGTCGTTTGATATTCGACTAGTGTCACGGAAAAAAATACAGGATAATTTCGTTACAACGAAACATATGTTGGCGAGGTATCCAATTTAACGGAAGTTACATTATTTAACAAACGCACTGAATTGCATTCTCATTTATAACAGCTGTTTTTATTCGATGTTTGTTCGAAAGCACGAGTCTCCGTCTACATTCGTATGCAAGTGTAGTGAAATTTTCACACACAAAATAATCGTCTAAATACTAAGTTCCCAACCTGGGGGCCGCGAAGGGTTTTTTAGGGGGTCGCAAACTTATACGGTCAACTAAAATTTTTTTTTGTATGCTTTTGGATTGTATGGAGGGTCGCCACCCGAAAAAGGTTGGGAATCTATGGTCTAAATCATAGTTTCTCATCCATTTTACATCCGTGGACAACCAAAAAATTGAAAAATGTTTTGCGGACCATCGACATTGGAATAAAATAATAGATATTTATAAAATTGATTTTTGTTCAAAACAATTAATTTTAAAACACAGCATGTTAATTATAAAAATATTTAAATGTATTAAAACAGACAGTAACAGAAAATATAATTTGAAAATCCATAAAATAAAACATAATATTCGATTGGTTATCGAAATAATATCACATCGCGGACCACCCAAAAATCTCAGCGGACCACCGGTCGAGAGCCTATGGTCTTAATCATAGATTCCCAAGCTTATTTGACTCATGGTCTCTCTTTCAGGCACAAAATTACACAAGGCCTAAAATGGCTGGAAATTTATCTTTTTCTTAAAATAAATATAACAGAAAAGGATAAAGACAGAAAAGCATTTATAAAAATGATTACAATGAAAAAAAGTTTTTTTAAATTTTTATACAGTAATATTAAATTGTTTAAATAATGAAACGGTGTGCCTTCTATCTCAATAATCTAACAAGGGTTTGTCTCTCTCGCTAAGCGACAAAAAGCTTCTTTCATGTCTTTGCGAAAAGGTCGCGTGCACATTTTACGTCTCGTTCTTTTATACTACTAACAGGTAAAAAATGCATTTCCTTTGATATATGCCGCCGCTAAACTCAAAAGACAGGTGTGGAGGTATTCGTCTGCGTGGGGCCTAGCGGGAAAAATGATAATTATATTTTTAAAAAAAAGAGCATTATTCGTGTCTTTAATTGATAATTATGCGAGCAAAAGTGACACATAGATCAACGTAAACAGTTATTATATCTAATGGCTACCCCTATTATTGCTTGGTTCAATAAAACTGAACAATTAAAAGAAAAAAAAAAAAAAAAAGAAAATACATTTAATACATTGATTGAATTGGCATTCACTTGGTTATAGATATATCAATATCGTATATTATGCTAGGTTAATAAATTATCAATAGTACGTTTGAACTGTCAAAAGTAAAAACATAGCCATGAATCAAACTTTTTTCAGATTCAAGAAACACAACTGACTTCCGTATTTTATAGAAATCAGAAAAAAGTACTCTTGCTTTTTAATGAAAATTTACATTGTAAAATGTTACTGTAGCACTAGAAAAATATTTAATGACACTAACAAAGGCGCTATTTCAAATGAGTCACTTTTAAAGTATCATATATTCTCGATATTTATTTAGGAAATCGTGGACATATATTGTTTGTTCTTCCAAAGGTTAGAACCAGTCTGCCAATGGGAATGCCAATGGTAAGGGCATTAACAATGTTCAACAGTATTGCTTCAGATGTCGACATATTCCATATGGACAAAAGTGAGGTCAGGCGAGTTTGCTTGGTTGACTTTCCTGCGATCCTTATGTTTTGTATTTATTTTTTTAATCTCCAACATTAAATATTTTTACATATATAGAACTCCATTATAACACGGTGAAAAACAATCGATATGTCTTTTAGTTCAACAAAATTATTTTAAAAAAATATAGTTGATAGCTATTTCGGCTCACGCCATCGTCAGAACTATGCTAAAACTAACATTTGCTTATCTATAGCTTTGGAACAGCTGGAAATCAAAAGACATCAATTATCACAAAGGATTCTTAACGAACAAACTAATATATTATTGTCCCCATTAGTTCAACCTATTACCAGGGAGTGGTCTGATTTGCTTCCGTAATGACCACTTCCGTGCCACATGTAAACTTATTGTCATAGCCGCCTTTTGTTTCGTTTACAATTTTTGAACATTTAGTTGTATTGTGAGAAAGTAACAAGCTAGGCCGTTAAAACAGGAGAGAAGATGTACTGTGTGCCTTTTCTACACAGCTATATACGGATAAGCAAATGTTAGTTTAAGCATAGTTCTGACGATGGCGTGAACCTAAATAGCTATCAACTATATTTTTTAAAAATAATTTTGTAGAACTAAAACACATTGCTATTTTTTTCAACATTTAATAAACTTTATCTTCCACTTATTTATGATTATAAATCAGGTATGGTAAACTTGTGACTTTATTTGAAACATTCATTGAATCCAAATTGAATCTGGTTATAAAAACGGTGGGCAGTAAACAGTTCGCTTATGTAATGTAATCGTACGAGTTATTTGTAAAAAAAACTGTTCATATTACTGTCGATTATTAGCCAAAATGGAAAATACACATGTCATGTTATTTTTGAATTTGAACGGATTTTATCTTCCAAGTAGACGAATATGATGGAAACGCACAGGAATTTTGTACACAGTGCATTTGCATACCTTAAACAAATTTCTAATAAGGCACGGGATTAATCCAGAAACTTTAAAATAAGGTTTGTGGTCCAATATACAATACATTCATGCCAGCCATACGTTTTTTTAAACGTCCATAATGCATGTCTAAATTAACTTACCAAAAGTGTATCCTGATGTTATATATAAACTATAATATTTAGATATGATTTGCTTGTGAGGCTCACCTGAAAGAAAACAAAACAAAAATATATTAGTATAAAAAAAAGATAACTTAAAAATAAAAATTAAATTCGAATGGAATGGATGACGGCTTTGGAACAGCTGGAAACCAATAGATATCAACTATCACAAAGGATTCTTAACGAACAAACTAAGATATGTCTATCGCCATTGCTTAACCCCCTGCAGGGTGTTTCTTTGTTTCTGTTATAGACCATTTCCGTGCCATATGTAAACTTTTATAAAGCCGCCTTTATAGTTTAATTTACAATTGTTAGTTGTAATAGCAAAATTGCCAATTATATATTTCACAGAGGATTCTTAACGAATATTAACGAATTACTTAAGTCGCTGGGGGATGCGTCTTTGTTTCTGTAGTAGACCATTTCCGTGCCATATGTAAACTTATTGATATAGCCGCCTTTTTAGTTTCATTTACAATTTTTAGTTTTATTGCGAGCAAGAAACAAGCTAGGTAGTTAAAACAGGAGAGAAGGTGTATTGTGTACCTTTTCTACACAGCTATACATAGATAAAAAAATGTTAGTTTAAGCATAGTTCTGACGATGACGTGAGCCGAAATAGCTATCAACTATATTTTTAAAAATAATCTTGTAGAACTTAAATACATAGCTATTTTTTTCACCGTGTTATAATGGAGTTCTACTAAGTGAATGCCAATTCAATCAATAAAATTCGAATAGTTTTGTAGACAAATACATAAAAATCCAATAAAATCTTCATTGTGATATGGGAAAAAAATCATAATTTTTGATAAGTATGTTTTAGGTGTAAATGTGTTAAAAAAATATGGAGATACCGTTGTGCCTTTTAAAAGAATAATAACTACATTCATAATTCACAACTCACTTGACAGTTTGCCTAATGGGGTTTGTGATAATTCATAAAGAACTTCAAATAAGCATTAAATAAATGATTATCTTTGAAAGATGCAATAAAGTCAAAAAGAAGCATTTCAAATACGAAATCAATACTTAATTAAATATCAAGTCACTGTTACATTTTAAATTGAATAAAAAAAGCTTCAGTCAATGTAGAGCTTAAAGCTTAATAAAGTTTTTCTATAAGTCTTTCTTCCATTGATTATCATAAAGCCCCTAATGGATATCTTATTATACATGGGGGATGCAAAGAAAGAATGGCTAAGGGATCTTATAGACTTATTTAATTTGGGATATTAGCGAGCGGGGATTTGAACGCGCGAGACCATAGAATAGCAGGGTATAATGCATAACGTAATTATGGTCCCCATGAGATTTCAAAGGATAAACGAATACGCAGACAAACCCTAAAAATGCTCGAATTTTTTGAGTTATAGTTTATAAAAAGAATTAAACGAGATGTAAAAAAACATACAATTTTAATCTTCCCGGCCATTTGGTTATAAATACTTGTGATATGTATAGCTTACTTCAAACAAATCACATTTTAATGCAATAAGAAACACGAATTATTTTTACAAGAGTTCTTCCTAATTAATAAAAAAACAGCGATCTATTACTAATAAATAGCATTTAAAATAGTTGGCTCACCTTAAAGCCTTTGGAATTTTCACCTATAAGCCGTTGTAATCAGTTTGTAAGAAATATACTTAAAAAATTTAGAACCACCTCCCACAACCGGGAAAAAGTTCCATCCACTCTTTATTTATAAGTTAAAAATTCGATTCAGTTCACCTTAGTAATGAATAGCATTAAAATAGAGTAAAATTGAAAACAATTCTTAAATAAGCAGAACACGTGTAACAAAACACTAATAAATCAACAATTCAACGATCAAATGAATCTATAACACTCACTTGAATTCAACATATCAGCCCCATTGTCACATGTATTGGTATCTGGGCACTAACATAAACTGGTAAGAGGTAACGCTTAGTATGGTTACGCCGAAAGAAATGATTTTTGTCACGGCTTTGGAACAGCTGGAAATAAATAGATGTCAATCGTCTCACACGACACCTTAAATGAGCAAACAAATGTATGTCGGTCGCCACTTCTCAGACCATTGGGGGGGCTGTTGCCTTCCCGTGATAAGCCCGTAATAAACCATAACAATCATTTCGCCAATAATTAAGGACACTGATAAAGCCGCCTGTTTAGTTTCATTTACAATTTCAAAATTTTTAGTTTTATTGCTATAGTTAGGATATAAATAAGCTAGGTCGTTAGAACAGAAAAGAAGATGTATTGTGTACCTTTTCTACACAGCTATACATAGATGAGCAAATGTACGTTTAAATATAGTTCCGACGATGGCGCGAGTCGAAATAGTACGTTTAGGTAGAACTCCATTATAATACGGTGAAAAAATAGCAATGTATTTTAGTTCTACATCTTTAAAAAAAAACTGTTGAACTAAAATACATTGCAGTTTTTTTACCGTGTCAGTGAGTTTAACTATTGGACAGGATGTTTGTTATGGTTTATTACGGTTAGGCAATAGCCCCTCGCCCAATGGTCTGAGAAGCGGCGACCGACTAATATTTTTTTTTTGTTCATTAAAGATTTCGTATGATGATTTATATCTATTGATTTCCAGCTGTTCCAAAGCCTTCATCTTGCGACCTTTATTACAAAAATTCAAACGCGTAGGCGCTGAGTTTGAATTTATATTATACGATTCTCTTATTATTTATTAATCTCTCATTACCACATGTCCGTATTGATAAAAATGCCAAACAAAGGCGCTAAGGGTAGAATAGAATGGCCGCGCGTGAATAAAAAAATAATAAGGTCGACTATATTGAAAAGCGTTCGTCACATAGACGAATTGATTGGACAAATTCCTTCAAAATTGTGACATTCCAGCAATTGACAGTTCCCATAATATTGAAAGCGATGCCCTACTTGATAGCGGTCCACAATGACTGGCGATTCTCAAGATGGCATTCCTTGTTTCGGTCAGGCTGAAGGGTTGGCACAAACGACTGCGTTGCATCGTGTGAGATCAAATTTGCGTGCACAGTATATATTATTATACAATTAAATAAACATCCAAGTATCATATTCAATACATGACTTTTGTTCTACTCTCACAACATAACGGGAAAATAATGGTAAAACGTACAGCCAGAAACAAGGAAATCATTGCAGAACATATTTATATTTTTACATTACGAATTCGGCTGTTTTTTTAAAACTTTTTCTGTAATAAGATGTTAGATAGAAGGAAAAATACAATCGACACACTGATGATTCTGAAGATGGCGTAATATCGAAACAGTTTAAAAATAAAGTTATGTTCTTACATCACAACACGGTGAAAAGATAGCAATGTATTTTAGTTCTACATTTTTTATAAGATATAGTTGATAGCTATTTCGGCTCACGTCATCGTCGGAACTTTGCTTTTTTTTCACCGTGTTATAATGGAGTTCTACCAAGTAAATGCCAATTCAATCAATATGTATTATTCTTACATGTTTGCCTGTTAGTAACTTATAAAAATAATGTGTCTACCAGTACAATTAATAATTTCGTGCAGCATAGAATTAATTGTGCTTGAAGAATTGACCATGATGTAATCGATGACATAGCAAATTGAATTTTTACATCAAGAAACGTTCACATCGCGTTGGAAGTGTGAGTGGAGTAAATTCAATTGACGTGGTGGAAAAATAGCAATGTATTTTAGTTCTAGTAAGAATAACGTATAGAGTTGGTAGCTATTTCGGCCTACACCGTCATATTTACCATATATGAGGGCGTAATGGAGTTCTACTCAATTCCAATTCAAAAAAAAATTAACACATTAAAATTAAAGGCATAATCGCATGCTATACATATTCATATATATATATATGCATATAATTTATGATATCGACTGAAGGTGCTTGATGGAATTTCAATGTCAAATTGTAATTGTTATAACTTTGTACGATTCCACAAATTCATCACTACATGTTTGACAGTAGGTATCTATATGAAAAGAAAAAAAAACAATTTATATTTCAATGTAAGTTGATTAATATTTGTTGAAAAACTCTTTCAAGAATGACTCATTTACAAGATCGTTAATGAAAATTATCACAGGCAATTGTGTTAATTATTATTAGATTAATATTATTAAATTTGTTTTAGCTGCAATTTACTGCTTGCCTTGGGGTAAATGTTTTCCTGTAATAAAATAACTTTGGTATACAGACGATGCTAACTTTTTATTTTATGTCATTTCTGTTGCATCCGTGTGATAGAATGCATGAAGATGCCGAAAGGAGAAAACCGGGTCGTTAGTGACAAAACATGTGGAATCGTACAAAGTTGTAAAAATTCAAAAAAAAAAAACGTACATATATATATGTATACCCTTAACGAGTGTAAGTTGTCGAGAAGTCGTGTGGTTAAGCAACGAGATTATGCCATGACCCTGCAGTTGATTTACCGCCTCGGTACGGCACACTTACGAAAGTCGCCCTGGCACATCGATACAAAAGCGATTTATTTCGATGCGGTTAGGTAACTGCGGTGAAACAACGAACGCGGTCGTCGAAGGCGGGGAAAAAAGCCCTTCATAAATGACGATGATGATGATGATGACTTTGTGATATTTTTCGACAAAGCATCACGCACGGACATACAATGAACCCGTGAACAAACTGTTAATCTCCGAACACTGGAGGTGGACAATGGAGCTGTGCCGCGCTTAAATCGGCGTTCAAATTACTTGGAAGCTTCCGCGATCAATTTTGTGCCAACCCTTATTAATGACATTCGGCTATTATTTCGGAGAAGAGACAATATACCTTCGAATCGAAAAGACTTTTAAATCTTTATAAATAAACTAAAAACTCCCTCATTTATTTATGGTTTTACAAACAATTTACAGTTCACAGCTAGCATAACATTTTTTTTAATTCACTTCTCATTTTGTGTGCCATAAAACGTGTAGGCATGTAAACAATGATTTTTTTAAACGCTGATAGCATACGGTTGAAACCAATTTAACTTGCAATCTCTCATTAGATTATAATGGTTATAAAATTGTTCTAATAAAATCAAGAGTTATTAAAATTGATTCAAACATTAATTTAACTGCTAAGATTATGAGTCTATATTGTTCGTAGTTTGACACATAACCGTTATAGGCGTTTACCCTAAAATGGGTTGTGAATGATATATTATAGCATTAGGAAATGTATGTATAGTCCGAACGATTTAAACTCGATTTTCAAATCTATTGATCTTCTAATCTTAGAAGTTGATATTTATATACCGATATATCTTGAAGTGAGTATAGCGTATTTTACTTTTAGGGACATAGAATGACAAGTACAATTGCTCTAATAGAAGTAAAAAATTTCTTAAAAGAAATCGACTTACCACATATGAATGCAAACAATGTTCATTCGACAAATGGTTTATTCAAATCGATATTGTTACATTAAAATTTACGGGGCCCAATAGTAATATGTGACCAATAAACATTGTGTAAAAGAGAAACATTTAATTCTACATGTTCCACCGTGAGTGCCTTATTGTTCTTAAAGGGTAATTTCGCGTGGGAGGGCAGCCGCTGGAGTGCCCTCGGTCCCACGGCCGATCAAAGAAGAGCGTTTTAAGTGGGCCACTACACTTCGAGGCATTCGGCTCTTTACGACACCGTTTCCGCGTCTCGCGGAGCGTCGATTAACAAAATATTTATTCATGATCTGGCCAGCAATACACGTTAACTTTTTATCATAACGTCGTTTAGTTGTGCCGTAAAAAAAGCAATAAATTATAATTGTTTGCATTTTTACGGAATGCGTCACGACAACCAGTCCAGAGTAACGTACTCTGCCTAAATCGAGCAGAGACTTGGAAGATAGAAAAATATCAAAAACAACCACCAATCCACTTAAAAAATTGGTAATTTCACTGTTTTATTCGAATTCTCTGCGTCGATGTAATATACAAGGTAACAAAAATTGTCCTTGATATTTTTTTACACGTTAATCAGTTCAAAAAATGTATTTTCATCACTCTTTCCCCAGAACCCTATATCGAAGGTTAGTGACCACATTGCTAGATGGCTCTCGATCCTAGACCAGTACTTGCTAACCTTTTTCATGTCACGGACCCCTAATCTGAAAAAAATATGCGGCCCCCGAAAAACATATTTTATTGGACAAATTTTCACAAATAAATATTTTTACTTTCTACAAAAAATTTTCGCGAGCCCTTGCGAAAAACCTGTACACCCCCAGGGATCTGCAGACCCTAGGTTGGGAAACACTGCCCTAGACAAGCATCTAACCTCTATTTCTACATACGCCTCAACTGCCAAGCAGATTGTTTTTTGAAAGACTCGCGTTTATTTCTTTGCGTCGGTGTTACCGAGTTCTTCTACATCACTTTAAAAATGCCTTATATATTTAGAAAGCTGTTGCGTAATAATTATAATAATATATATATATATATATATATATATATAACAGCGTTATTATTTAAATTGTTTTTTACACGACAGCGGTTCATCATATTTCAACTGTAGCGAGGGGCGACTGTCTTTAATTAAGATTTAAAAAAAAAACATTTTTAATTTAATTTTTGCTGGATATAACTTTAGAAATGATCGGATATGAATACTGACAAAGCCCCCATGGAACAATAGCTGTCAAGAAATAGCAAAAACTAATCACTGAAAATTTGATAACCGCAATGAACAATGAGATTTCTTTATGTAACTATATATCGAGTAAATATTTTAACCCAATAAGTTTCAACACAATCAATAAATTTTTACTTCTACTCAGTCTTATCGATAGACTAAACATATCACTTGGCATATAAACAGGACATATCATAACTATTATGTATTCATTTATAAAGTGTCGATTTAATTTAATAATAATAAACAATAATTCAGATCAGTGCAGACGATTTCTGTTACCCAGGCAAGACATAACATAATATATTGCTTCATTTAATTATTATTTTCTATACGAATATCTTAATTAGGAACGTAATGAATCTGAAGGTTAATGTATCGAGAGAGCCAGGACTGGTTTTTTGATGGCCCGCATTCACACATTAACAACGCTATTACTTACTTTACAAATTACAACTTACAACTTACTAATTCGGAGTGGGTTCCGAAGTAATTCGACGGCCTCTGGCGGAGGGAAAACGAAAACTCGAATATATATAACATATATAAATGATTTTAGTGAATAAATATATGAATATTATTCCATTGAGTTCCAAAATGATTTGTTCATTTGATACGTCTTTTTCGACTTTTTAAACATACAACATTTTCATTTCAAGAGGCAACAGTCACTTATTTGGTTCAACTAAATATTTTAATTCACATTATAAATTATTCAAAACGCAAATTAAAAAAGGCCACACTATAATAGGCAAAAGGCCGCAGGTTCCCCATGCCTGATTTAAATCGTGGATTCCTAAACATTTTTGACTCGAGGTTACGTCTTCCTAAAACAAATAATAACTTATGACTTCTTTTAAAATGAAATAAAACAGATATCTATAGTTTATGATATAGACTGAAGGTGATTGATGGAATTTCAATATCAAATTTGAATTGTTAAAACTTTGTACGATTCCACATGTTTTGTCACCAACGACCGGGGTTTCGCCTTTCGTCAGTTCTGTTGCATCTGTGTGATAGAATGCATGAAGATGCCGAAAGGCGAAACCAGGGTCGTTAGTGACAAAACATGGGAGTCGTACAAAGTGGTAACAATTCAATTCATTCCTAACCCCGTGCCCGCGGGCACCATGGCGCCCGCGGAACAATTCGTGTGTGCCCGCCACTATTTGAACGTAACAGATTTTTCGTAACAGAAATAAAAATGTAAATTATTTATAGGTATTTGTTAGAGTTTTAAGTTTTTTTGTTTGTTGAGTAACTAGATTTATTATATAGTGACAATAAACGTAGAGATCTTTTTTTTATTTAATAATCACGTCTAATTATCAATACCTGTAGAAAAAAATGGGTTATGCCCGCCAACCTATCGATATTTTAGAATGCGCTCTAGAGTATAAAAAGGTTGGGAATCCCTGCCTTAGAGAGTTTACATGCCCCCACGTTGGAAAACTGCGCTAAAATGGAAGGGTCAAAATAATCAAATATAATATTTTACTCTGTAAGAATTTTATTGATAGCTATTTCGACTTAAACCAACGTCAGAGCAAGTAGCCAAACATACAATTTCAAAAGAGATAATGAATGATTTTACTTACTCCAAAACCGTTGCGTTTATCACATTTAGTTATTCATCTTGGTACGGTATTCTGAGCGCGATTCTCCAATCACAAACGTCAAGTCATTGATTTATTGTATTGAGTACAATCGCGGACTTAAATAATGGTAATTCATTAGTTTTTTTGTGGCAATATTTATGTCTAGCAATAAACAATACATTCCAATCAGTGTCAACGCCATGTTGGATATAATAAAGTTTTCGGAAGACATTTATTGCGTTTTAATTAATGTTATCTGTAGCGTGGAAAATTAATTTAGATGTTTATACTTCTCTATGAATAATCGAATTTCTAATTATTATATTCGACATCTATTAAATGTTTAATGGTATATCAATAAAAAATGTCTTTATCGACAATAATTATTTAACCCTTTGCACTCGAATGCCGCCATAGAGGCGGCATTGTAAGTTTTTCGTATTACTCGGTTTATAAAGTCATTTTTTGTAAACTTTTGGCATTTTTTATACATCGATTTCAACTAGATCACAATAACAGATCATTGGGGAGTCATTTGCTGATAAAAAAAAACATAGCCAAAGATAGCCGGCTTGCGTAATATCAATACGTGTTGCCATCGAAATGCATGGTGGATCCCGAGTTCGTACTTCAACTGTTCCTACAGAAGACCGTCTTGCAGATAAATTACATATATTACGTTCAGGGACTAAGAAAGACTGTGCAGTATGTTCAAATAGAAAAGTTTCTGGCATGAGATCGGAAACACGGCTGTTTTGCGAGACCTTTGTAAATAAGCCAGGATTACATGTTGGCGATTGCTTTGTGAAATACCATAAAACGAAGAATTACAAATTAAATAAAAATATGTACATTATATTCATTATATATCTATTCTACAGAAAAAATATAAATAAATATATTTTTTTAATTTTATATACAAATATATTTCATTACTTTGATGCATGTAGCGAATACGATTTTCGCACAATAACGCGTCGAGTTGCTGGTAGGCACATACGAAAAAGTGTTCGAGTGCAAAAGGTTAAAATAAGATTTGGATTAACGAAAATATTGACGCTTTATATTACGCCTCGCAAGAAAAGTGTCAAACTTATTCACATCACAAAAGTCATTTTTTAGATTACTATGCTTATATAAAATTCAATATTGTTTGGCTTGACATAATAAAATAAAAAATAAACTTAAATGCAGATCCACCAAAAAACGGCTACAGGTTAAAAAAATAATTCCCAACGCTGTTTTCATAGTTTGAAGCTACCTCTCCTTATCGTCTAAAAGTTATCTCCCGAGACTAGTTCTAAGCACAAGTTTTCAGTGTGACAATGAACATGAAATTGGCATCTGAAAGAAGTAACTAAGTATCGGATGGATAGTCTAAAGTAATATTGACTAAGTCTTGCATATAAATAAAAAAAAATAGCTTTTATTAAACCGATTTTCTATACTGCATATTATAAAAAGGCAGACATTGGTTAATTTTACATTTTTGGAGCGAACTACTCGTGTAAACAAACCTGGGCCGTGACCTTTTAGCGTTTAAGTCCTACGACACAAATGATACTATCAACAGATATCAATTGTCACACGAAATTTTAAACGAACTGACAAATATAAGCCTTCACCGCTCCTCAGACCATTGCGAAGGGCTAATGCATTTCTGTAATAAATCATCTCCTGCCAATATTTAAGCTCATTGAAATTGCCGCCTGTTTAGTTGCATTTAAATTTAAATCTTAGTTTTATTGCTAGGAGTATATATACGCTAGGTTGTTAAAACAGAAGAGAATATGTATTGTGTACCTTTTCTACACAGCTATGTGTAGATAAGTAAATGTACGTTTAAACATAGTTACGACGATGGCGTGAGCCGAAATAACTATCAACTATATCTTATAAAATTTTGTAGAACTTAAATACATAGCTTTTTTTCACCGTCTGATACTATCATCATCGTTTCACAACTGATTGATCGTGTTCCCTATTTCCATCAAAAATATATATAATAGCAGAATCAGGGCTTTGCAGCACATAGCGGTAATTTACATTGTGTATTATCACAATCCGTGTAAAAGATCTGGCCGGTTATGGCGAAAGAAATAAGAGGCAGGCGGCTTATGTGTGGTGTCGTAACAGGGTCTAAATGGACGGCCGATTAAACTCGATTTTCTGCCCACGCTTCATCATCCAATATGGAAATCAATGCAGGTTTTGCCGACACAGCGACATGTAGCGCATATACAAATGTTAGCGCATATACACTTCTAGATTATATTATATCGCTCGGCTATCATACACCCGATTCCATTTTACACGGGCATACACAAGGCTGCAAGTGCACCAAGCGTACAAGATGAATTGAACACAGAAAAAATGATAAAGATTCAATTAATTTATACGACTTTCTTAATCGTCTTGCATTTTTAATTCTCCACTAACCGGTTCGGTACCACGAAATTTTTATCGGAATGAATCGTTAAGTTCCCGATCGGACAATAGTGAATACAACATTTAAAAACCAGGGCTGAAGATAAAACAAGACTCCGACTAAAAGAAAGTTCAATTTTTTCAGGTTTTTTCTACCTTTCCTTATTTATGTATTGTATAATGAAACTAACCAATTCGGGAAATTGCCAAAATTTACTATATTAGGAATCAAATGACCACGATATATTTCTTCTTGTTATTGAGATATTTAAAAAAAATTCTAATCATAAAAGTAATTGGAATTCGTATTTCACGACACCGACTCCGGCCAAAACATTGCGACTGCAAAATCCTATTAAAAACTAACAACAATTTGATTGTCATTTGCTTTTTTATAGTTAAAATAAAGATTATGATTGAACACCTGTCCGATTTTTTAAACCGTGTAAGAAGACGATCCTAGTAACAGTAATTTCCAGTTTTCCAAATTCTCGAAGAATAAATGGAAAAAGTATGTGTCATGATGTTATTTACAGTGAAACAAGAGAATAGTTACTATTTAAGAGTTTATTTTCAAAAGTTAAAGTTTTATAAAAGAAGAGAAGCGGTTGGCAAAAAAAATAGACTCACCGCCTGATAAGATAAAAGCGCTACCCCTCCTTCTTATTGGACGAGGAAAATCTTACAAAAACGATTTTGCAATCTCACAAAAATATACAGTACAACAGTACTAGCAGGGCCGAAGCGGTCGGTAAATGCGACAGTCGGCCCGTTCGCTCATTGTACCTACCCAATACGGTTTACTTTCCGTAATGAAGTATTGATATTGAATATTAGTGGAATAAGCGGAGCATGAATCTATTTTTAAGCTAAATGCTCATTATTTTAACATCTTGGGGTCGTGCTCAAAATGCGGTCCGCGAGTTATTTAGAGTGGGCAAAACAGATTTTTATATCATTTTATTGACGTCTGATCATTGATTAATTTTACGCTGAACATAAGACATAAGAAACTATGCAATAAAACTAATAAACCCAGTTACAAGAACAAGATCGATGTTATCTTTACGACGTGGTTGTTGATTGCCCAAAAAGCTGAGCGATCAGTGTGTTAAATTCCCTGCGACGACACTTAAAAGCGGTTTTTATTACCCCTGCTCTGAAACTCTTAATTAGTGACGGTTGAAAAGACATAGATAAGAAAATGGAATGAAAGTTTGGCGTTGAAATGAGACCCCAGAATTTAAAAAAAAAGCCTACTAAGACTGCGATGTTTTATTCTTTCCATTTATAAATACAGTAGGTAATCAGTTTACGAACGCTATCTGTTCGAAGACTAAGCTTGCAATCCGAATTGTTCGTTAACCGATCATCGATTTACCATAATAACATTGTTTCGAATAAGAAATCTCGTTTCAATGCAATATTCGAATATATTTTCGTTTTCCAAACAAAAATCTTTCGTGATAGTATGTCAATTTGATTGCAAATGTTATTTTTATAGGAATGCAGACGAAGACAATTGTAAAAATGATTCCTAAGTGCTGAAGTATTTGATATATTTTTAAATAACACAAGTTTTTATGTATTTTTGTAATGTAAATAAAGGATTCAAGTATTAACTATTTTCACTTGACAAACGATTTCACGCAATCACACTTTTCAAATACAATTGATATGCAAAAGAATACGTGTTAAGTTACATCAACAAATTAATTCCGCTTCTGTGGAGGCGTTTGAGTGTTAAGGGTTAATAAGTGGCAAAATAAAAAATAAGATAAAAATATTAAAGAATTGAAATCTACAGATTTTAAGATATATTATATTTACTGATAGATATTCAGTTTATATCGTCGTTAGAACCGTAGTTCATCTAAATTTTAGCGTAGCTTTACATACAATTTAAAAAAAGGTAGACAATAAATCGTCTCATTTATTCTAGCAAAACATTTAAGCTAAGTGCATATTGAGTAATATTCTGAATCCTCTCAAACAAAAAGAATTTAATAGGTGTAATCAAAGTACAATAAAAAAAAGAATATTTCAGTTAAATTAATAAAATAAAACAAAGAATCAATAATGCCACATTATGAACACAATTTCAATATTATATCACCCTAAAAGCCGAAGGACGTCTGTGCTAAGTTCATAAGGTATTACTGAAACCGGTATTATTTGAAATACCGGTTCTGAAAATAAATCAAAATGGAAATGTCAACGTAATTAACGGCTCAAATCAATATTGTCCGCGAAGGTATGTGAACTTACAGTAACAGGCGATTGGTCATTTACCACATGCATGCTTCGAGCCAAACGTTAATCTTTTCGGAATTTATACCTATTACCGAAATTGCGATCATTTACATATTCATCATGCGGTGACACAAAATGACTGTGATATTTACATAGGGTGATCAGATTACTAACATAATCTGTACCAAGAATATGTTCGCTATCCAAATTGTTCGTTAAGTGGATTAAAAGATCGTTTTAGCTCGTTATCCGAACATGTTTTCGTGAAAAAACACAAAAATATTTCGTGATATAGTGTTCGTTGTCCGATAAGTTTGCAGGCCGAACTTTTATTTAAGTGGTCACCCACTGTATTATTATTTTCTAATTTTGTATTTTTAATCGTAATACAGGTTATCCTCGACTTACGACCGAAATACGTTACGTTCCTGGACTTTTGTCGTAAGTCGAATTTCATACAAAATATGAATGTACTTACAGGTGTAATTAATTATATTTCTTTATTGTTAAATTTATACTTATTTATTAATACAAAATAAAGCATTTACTTCATTAATATTTAAAATCCTTCGTCATCTGTACTTATCGTATAAGCACAATCCATCGGCTCATCATCAGTAGTGAAAGAAGAAGCCGTAGTAGTCTTTTTAAAAGACATCCAATTTTAGTTGAGTTGTTTGTTGATTTTTTCCCCTGCATATTTCTTTACAGGAAACAAGATCTTCCTGAATACGGCGGTTTATACTCAAAAATCATTCGTTGTCCGAATCCATTTTTGCAAATATTTGCATTACTTGGTCAATTTGAAGGAATTATACACCCATACCTCGCTTTAGGGCCTAGATACGTTCCATGAAACTTGGTCGCAAAGCGAAAAGCCGTATTAGGAATCAATTCTTCTAATACAAATTCATACAAATTCAATGGGATCGGTTCCAATTTATTTAAATATGTAACATGGTTTATCATTCAAAATGCATTTTATCTTTTTATTTCATTTAAATCAAAAATACATACATAACGAGTACGAATGGTCGTAAGTCGAGGCCTACCTGTACTGTTGTGTACTGCATGATAAAAACGATGCGATCATTTGTGTAAACAAAAAGAAGTAGACGAAATTAAAATTACATTACATTCAATGAAATGTTATCGTAAGGTTGAAAGATGGTTGCATAATGAAGTTATTGAACACACATACCGAAGGAGTAGTACTGCCACTTAAAGAAGAAGAAAAAGCACATATTTATTTTTATTTCATCAACATGAGAGAAGGGTCATTGACGATGCATGATAAAAAAATAATAACGCATATAAACCTTCACACTGTGACGCTCCACAAGATTGATGGGCCCTTTTATGTGGTTAAAAATTCACTATCAATTATGTTCCTACTTTTTACATACACAAATGCATTTGGGAGCTTTATCAAAATAAACATACTGACCGTAAATTTCGGGATGAGAACACGGAGGCAAAACAAAAAAAAATGTGTATTTTGTGACACAAAATCGAGGAGTTACATTGATATCTAAAATAATTTTAACTATTGGAAATTTTGTGTTTTAAAAGTATTCTTAAAACATGGTGAAAAAATAGCAATGTATTTTAGTTCTACAATTTTTTAAAGATATAGTTGATGGCTATTTCGGCTCACGCCATCGTCAGAACTATGCTTAAACGTACATTTACTTATCTATATATATAGCTGTGTAGAAAAGGTACACAATACATCTTCTCTCCTGTTTTAACGACCTAGCTTGTTTCTTGCTCGCAATACAACTAACAATTGTAAATGAAACTAAAAAGGCGGCTATATCAATAAGTTTACATATGGCACGAAAATGGTCTATTACGGAAACGAAACAGCCCCCCGTAGTGGGTTGAGCAATGGCGACCGACATATATTAGTTTGTTCGTTAAGAATCCTTTGTGATAGTTGATATTCTTAGAACCACTACAACCTAGTGAGTATGTAATGAGAGGTTTTTATGCATCGTAAAATGAGATTTTTGTCTATTTATCGGGAGATTTTACTAAAAAAAACAAAACAGCGCATAACTAAATTCTCGGTTTATGTTGAATGAACAAATAAATTATTAAATTAAGTCATGCATGTTATTTGAAAAAAAAACACATACTTTCGTACTTTTTTCCACAATATACTTGATGTTCAGGACCGGTTTCGCTCATTGCTAGCACTGAAATTGCGGAAATAAGTCATAAAAATGTGTTTTTATTATTAAAATTTCATGCCTTCCTATCAAGAAGTGACAGCTAACAACGTAAAAGTGAAAAAAAGAAACATCCTGCTTATTATTCACTATATATGTATAAAATTATATATATATATATATTTTTCTTTGATAAATTACTATTTCAATAAGAATGACGTTATGAAATCCCACGTAATACCCTAGTGAAACGTTTGTTGACTGTCTTATGGCATAGAAATAATCAATCCGATCGTATCTCAAACAGGTACCAATAAATCTGTTTATGCGCTAAGGCAACAGAGTTAAATCTCCCTTTTAACAGGTCAATAATCACGAAGCAATAAAATTACAAGCATTCGAAACGAAATAATGCCATTAACTTTTAAAAATACGACCAACTCCCACCCCCAAACAGTTCAAACACTAAGAAGATGAGTAAATAATTCTATTCATACAACAACCCTAAAAGAATAAAAAAAAGAAGCAATACAGCGCCCGTGTTCCTTTTTTGAATCCTTTGTTCGTTACCAATTGAAACGCGGTATCGTGTTCCAACAGGTATCACACGAAACTCTCGGTGTGGCCAGGAATGCCAAATAAATAAAAAAAAAATGATAACACTAAAAAATTTAATAAAAAAAGAGAAGGAAGAAGAGCAAACACACGACCGAGTGCGAGAGAGAATGTGTGTGCGCGCCAGGTGTAGTTGTATTCGTGAAGGTGTAAACAATCATAGACTTTGTATGACAAGTAATTAACAATTTATTCGACCAACTCCTTCGACTATATCAGGCAATTACATTCGTGTAAGGACATACGATTCTTTTTTTTCAGGGTTGTATTAAAGTTGCCATACTTTGAAGTACTTTTTTTCATGAATGTCAAACATTTTTGTAACTAAATTAGTAATTGATTGAATTGGCATTTACTTGGTTGAACTACATTATAACACGGTGAAAAAATATCAATGTATTTTAGTTCTTCAAAACGTTTATAAGGTATAGTTGACAGCTATTTCGGCTCACGCAATAATTCTGACGATGGCATGAGCCAAAATAGCTATCAACTATACCTTATAAAAAAATTGTATAACTTAAATACATTGCTATTTTTTAACCGTGTTAAATAAGTAATACAAACATTTTATTCAAAGTCTTAGAAAATGGTTTCTGGCCTGAAGTATACACCAAAAAATGCTTGTTAATTTTTCCTAATAAAACTTTTGACTTGTAGAAATTTACTAATAACCGACGACGTTTGATGGTAGGTACAATCATATTTTTCTCGAGATAATACAATATTGATTTAATATTCAGGCCGCGACTCTTCGATTGGCACTACGTCGTGAGACGGTGATCTCTATTATAACACTAATATGATGCACAGAACCACAAATAATCTTCGCGGCTGACGACATCGATGATGAATATTAAATCATAATACGATATAAAATGCGTCGTAAAATAGATTTTTAAAACTAAAAAATTTACCATAAGGCGAATAAAAAACAATTGACGGAGTAATAACGAAATATTTTTCGAGCTCCTATTTGTGAAACTTTAATTGTCCTCTGTATATAATACTTTCCCGGGTTTCGCCTCTCAGCATCTTCAGGGATTACCGTACAAGTTTGAGTTCATTAAATTATATTCGAATTACGAGTTACAGACGATCTCTAGAAGAATTAAAATTGATGTGTGAATTGATTTTAAATTAGAGTAACACAATTTTTCGTACTATCTCCACAATTTATTTATATGATCAGGACCGGTTTCGCACATCACGAGCGTTATCAACTAACTAACTTGCGAAATCGGTCCTGATCATAAATATATTAAGAAAATAGTACTGAAAAGTATGTAATTATTATTTAAAAAATGCTTTTCCCCCATAAGTGACACTAAGCAACTTAAAAATGATGTATGAATCAATTTTGATAATTACTGATATGATAGTAATGCCATAATACATTTAGAGAAAGACAATTAACAAATCATCATAACATTAATTTATTGACTGAATTGGCATTTACTTGGTAGAACTCCATTAAAACACGGTGAAAAAATACCGAAGTATTTTAGTTCTACAATTTTTTTTTATAAGATATAGTTGATAGCTTTTTCGGCTCGCGCCATCATTAGGACTGTGTTTAAACGTAAATTTACTTAATCTATACAAAGCTGTGTAGAAAAGGTACACATTATATCTTCTGTTTTAACAACTTAGCTTATATCCTGCTAGCAAAAAAACTAAAATTTAATTGAAACTAAACAGGATGATTTACTACAGTTATGTATTAGCCCTCTGCAATGGTCTGAGGAGCGGCAAAAGACTTATATTTCTGTTATAAAATACATTATATTTTTACATGCTATTTTTACACCGTGTTATAAATTTTATTTGTTAAAATATCAATATCATGAGTGTAATGTACCGCAGCCGAGTTTAGCAAGGTCGTATTGTATTCGCCGATCGACGATAAAGAGATCAAATTTGTTTCGTATACTATTATTTTCAATATCACGACGAAATCGATTCAAGTCCGGCGCGAAAGCCTTCGGTTATTTGGCGCAAGGTTTAAGAGCCTGAAAAACGGCACTGGAATTCGAAAAAACCAAGGCCTGCAGGGTGCGGGGGGAAGTTTAAAAATCCGCGTCGACCAGTTTTTGCGCCGTCGAGAGGCAATGCACCCGGGCGCGGCAGGTGAAATGGCCAGAGGAATGCGCCCGCGAACCGAATTCCAAACGTTGCACTGGATTAAGCGGTGTCTTGACGATATCGCCGATAAACGCGGCGAAATTAAATCAACCGAGAAACTAATCAAAGGTCAAATACCTATACAAAATAACTTTATTATATTAAAGTGTATACTACAGTACCGAATGATAAAAACCTAGGGAGTCAACAGTCGTACATTAACAACTCGTGTCGTATTTTGTATTACCTAGCGCTTTACAAGTTAAGATGCCATTCTATATACAGTTGGTGATCGGTATAATCTGTTCCAAGACTATGATTAATATCGATTTAGAACACAATTTTATTATGGATTAAAAAGATCGATTTAGTTCGTTATCCAAACACAAAAATCTTTGGTGATATGGTTCTTTGTCCAATTTGTTCGTAGTCTGAACTATTCACTTTACATTTCAATCAATACGTGACTATAGACTAGTGGTTCTCACGATAAATTTCACTGTGGCCGCATTATAAACATCAGCTGTCCTATGGAAATGTCTCGTGGCCGCACCAAATGTGATAAAAATAATTTCGATATTTATTTTTTTATATAGTGCATTACACTGAATGATCTTTCACAATATACAGTTGTAGGAATAATCGACAAAATGAATTATTTATATTGACTTGAATCATGGTCAACGTATAAATTCGACCAAAATTATTATTATATTAAAACAGTTTTATTATTGAACGGCCCTTTACTTAAACTCGATTAAATGCTGGATAAGTCCGGTTTTTTCAATCAATTTTAAAATAATAATAATTTTACAAATTCATGTGTAAAAACAATTTTCTTTAAATATCAATACTATAAAAGTGTTGGTGGCCGGACATGAGAACAACTGCTGTAGACTCCTTGAAAGTGATATCTATAATATATTGATTGAATTGGATTTCATTTGGTAGAACTCCATTATAACACGTTGAAAAAATAACAATGTATTGTAGTTCTACAAAATTATTTTTAACAAATATAGTTGATAGCTATTTCGGCTCACGCCATCGTCAGAACTATTTATAGTACTTATACTTAAACTAACATTCGCTTATCTATATATAGCTGTGCAGAAAAGACACATCCTCTCCTGTTCCAACGGCCTAGCTTGTTACTTTAACACAATGACACAAAATTTTCAAAATTCTAAATTAAACAATAGGTGTCTATGAAGCAAATCAGACCACCCCTTTGTACAACGGCTGGACAAGTGGCGATCCTATTATGTTAGTTTGTTCGTTAAGAATCCTTTGTGATAATTGGTGTCTATTGATTTACAGCTGTTCCATAATATCTATAATGGAATATCTATAATGTTTAATGTATACATTTATTTTTTCACCAGGCGTTTCTCAGTGATGTATTTTAGGCCACTTACAGGTGTTGATGATGGCATGAAATCGACATATAAAGCTGTCAATATATTCCAATAATTCTTGCAGTACTAAATATTCAGATACGTTTACCTTAAAAGCTCACGTTGAAAAGCTTAATACGCTTTACCGTCCGCGTGACAACAGAGGTCATGGTTCGATTACTGCTTTACAATTTTACAGTGTCACTCCACTTTAAGTTCATTTATTATACAAAAGTTTTTTAAGCTTAACAATGAGCTATACGACGAAAATATTGATTCATCAGAACCGAGTTTCGAAAGCGACGTGAACATTTGAATATTATCGCTTATTGATCGTTTTTGTGCTGCAAAATATTCCTATGGTTGTAGGAGGAAAAAAGCTCCACAACACGCAAGAAAACTATCTTACCTGACTTGGCGTTTATTAAAAATTGAGTATTTTTTTAGTACCACTAAGCCTTAATAAGTGCTTAGCTATAACGCGTGGCTTACTTCTGATTTATAAAACGACTTAGATCAAAGGCTTCCAAGAACTATGAGCGAAGCAAACCATTCAAACGTACTTTGATAATAAATCATATAAAATCACAAGTGGGGTAAAAAAAAGCGAATTATTATCCAGGAATTTCAGCCTTTTCTGTGGAAGCGAGTCGATCAACAAAAGCTGCGGGAGGCATTCAAAATATCAGCCGATAGTGAATGGTATTCTGGTCTCACGGACAGATCTGGAAAACCGCTGACATGAGAATCACACTAACGAAAACAACGCGTGAGATTTTTTTTATTTATTAGTAAAATTATCATTACATATTAAAAATCTAAATTTGATAGATAATGCTGCTTCACATCGATAAAATGTGGTTTATTTATATAGTATTATATTTGTACTAATCGACACAAATAATACCAGAAGAAACAACTTAAGATCACAATTGAAAATATTTTTTAAATTTTATTAATACACCGTGAACTGCCGCAGGTTTGCCTAGTGAATTCGTCAAATAAGTTTATTCCAAATATGTCACAATTTTCAAAAAGTTTACGAAATGTTTTTTACTAGCATCTTCCCTATGCAAAATTATGGTAAGTTACGGAAGTTGAAGCTATTTAAAATGATTTTACTGAATTTCTATCACGAACTATCTTTAAGCTCGTTATATTTTTCTTACACAATTGGCTTGAATGCAGGTTTAGTTACAAACTCAATTACTATTTAATTTTATTAATGTTTAATCTGTATAATTGTTTGTCAATACTAGTTATTATTTACATGTTCCCTACTGAGGCAGATAAATATTTTAAAATTAATTCATGGTGTTAAACCTAATTAATAGATTTATTCTCTGAATTGGCATTTGCTTGGTTGAACCCATTGTAACACAGTGAAAAAATTTCAATGTATTACGTTTAATCACCAAAAAACCCTGATTAACTCGCACTTCGAGAAATGAATGAAATAGAAGTGCCGCATTTTAGAAATTATTTGCACAATATGAAGCTAGGGTGATGAAACAGAAGATAAGATGTATTGTGTACCTTTTCTACATAGCTATATATAGATAGATAAATGAACGTTTAAACATAGTACTGACGAGAGCGTAAACCGAAATAGCTATCAACTGTAAATGTAAAATTCTGTTGAACTAAAATACATTGCTACTTTTCCACCATGCTATCTTATAGATATTAAAAAGTCAACATCACACTATAATTCAATACAAAAATTATCTCATAATACAAGTTTTGATACTGTTAACTCTTTTATATTATCAAGTGTCAACTATAAACACACTACAAGCAGCCGTATCAGCAGTCAAGACATTAGCAGTCAGAAGGTTAACACTTAATTTCATATTTTCATATAAAGATCCTTTTTAGGATTTATAAATTATCAGATTATAACGTTCAAATATAATATGGCGGGGACTTAATGTTGTGAGCGATGGTTGCGCGTGACTGAACGGTTGTGATATAGCAATGCTGTCCACAGGCAAAAGCTTTTGACAAAAGACCAAGAAGAAGAGTTTCATTCAGACTATCGTCACGCGAATGCTCGCTCAAATAGAATGCTTCTACGACTGCGTGTCTGATGATAACGATACATTTTTAAAAATAGTAGAAAATAAATGACACGAATACTGGAATTATTTGTAAAGATTGAAATAAGTTTGGTCAACGTTTTAACTATTGGTATTTTTAGTTAGAATAAAGGAATAAAAGTTATTGTTATATAGATTTTAATTAATTTCTTTCATTAAATATCTCATTTTGTATATCCGCAATTGAATAGTGAAAGAAAATGTTCTTGGATAAACTTTAAGACACAACCGATTGAAATTTGTTGATCTATCAATTATTTCAAAATAGAACAGTAGCAAATCCGTCTCAAATGTTTACCATTAAAAAAACAAAATGGCACACAATTAAAGTTACCACTACGAAAATAGATGAAGAATCAAGTAAAAGTATTATTGAAAAAAATGTACATAATAAATAACATTTCGATGACACCGCCAAAATGGTGGCATTCAGATTATAAGAGAGAAATCAACGCCGCCTCTATGACGACAGTCGAGTGCAAAAGGTTAAATTATTGATGCTAGAATACGTGACACGATATATTGTAAATCTATTCTCAAACGGTATATAATGCTTATCTTAAATTTAGTATAATAATGATTAAAATTTTGTAGACCTGAATACTTTGACCTTATAATGATAAAGTTCTACCTATAAAAATCAAATTAAATAAATACACTACATTTTGAAATTTCGAAATATTGATGTATCAAAAAGCAAATAGATGTTTTACTACCATTATTTTGATCATAAACGAAGAAAATATTTCCGACTACATAAATCAATATTTACAATACGGGGTCAATAAATAAAAGCTATATCTGAGAATATTTTTGTTTGATAACATTGTCTACCCGTATCACCTATCTCAAATTGAAATGATACAATATTGTTTTTGAACCAGAGCAATATCGCTCGGGTCTGATAATGTATTGACTTCCGATAGTCGAGTCGAGCCGATGCTCAAATTATTTAGTTGCGAGCACCTCTCTTGCTAAACATGGACTATAATGGACATCGACTGGGGATGATGTAGATCAGCATAAATTCTGTATGTCTTTCACCAAGCTGATAAAATCGACTCATATCAATCCATAGAATTTCTCGGCGAATTTACGGTAAGCTGGAGTGACATGAAAGGCAGCAAGATGACAAGTGGAGAATAGAATATTTTGAAGGCACCATTTACAATAGCCGAGTATTACCAATTAGTAATCTTTTAAAGTTAATGCAAAAATTACGAAAATTTCTTATGGAGAATTAAACAATTTTATAGTTCATAATTTTTCTCATAATCATTTTCATGGATGAGTTTTTATTAGTTTTTTTTCCTCCACTAGCAAACAGAAATTTAAGTAAAACATTACTTGACTAACTTTAATGCGGAAAACGAATATAAATACTTTTGTTAGTAGCCACCTTAACAATATAATTAGACAGGAAACCAGGGTCCACAATACAGTTTCAGACTGTAGATAAGGGTAACAAATATATCATTGGCCCAAGGTATTTTTTATTTTAAATTAAAAAAATAAAACACATTTTGTTAGTACTATTTGAACAATTCATATATACGTCACGATTGGTTTTTCTCATCGCGAACATCACCGGTATTTTTTTTATAAATATATTGTGGGGATACGTAGTACACACTAAAAATGTGCTTTTATTATTTAAAATAAAATGTCTTTCTACCAAAAAATGACGTTTAACACCATAAATCATAGACTCCCAACCTGGGGGGTCGCGAAGGATTTTTTGGTGGGTCGCCAACTTATACGATCAACTAATTTTTTTTTTTTTTTTGTATGTTTTTAGATTGTATGAGGGGTTGCGGGTCATATGGATTTTATGAAAAGGGCTTGCCACCCGAAGAAGGTTGAGAACCCATGTCATAAAAGGGTATAATTTTTATTTTTTAGCATAGATGTAGTAAAACCAGCATAAAGCGGAACGATTCGAAAGAGAGTATCCGTCAAAATACAAACATGAACTTTCATAGAAAATAGACGATTTTTTCTCATTTAACGGTTTGATTTTTCAATCAGACAAATTTAATTTAAAAACGATGGATTGCAAAATCATCATGTTGAAAGATACAAATCAGAAACTTTATAAGCCAAAAAACCAAAATGAAATCTATAAAACGTTGCAACGGGGTAAATTTCAATACCCCTTTCCCACATTTTAAGTGATCCTGTGAAAGTAACGATAAAATATGTATTGGGTAAGGATGTGTTATTATTTATACATCTGAGTGAGTATTCTTGTCCGCGGGTAACTGATATCGAAGCATCGTGAATGATTGACAGCTTTCGATAAAATAAACACTGAGAATATTTCACTATCGCACTTTCGATTGATAAGGAATGGATGAGAAAATAAAAATAACTTCTGCTTTTTGAGATGGAACTTTATTTTTAACAACTATGTAGAAGTTCGTCGTAGTTGTGTCTGCAGCCGGGTGTTAAGAAGAGAGTTTATTTAAAAAAAAAACCTTTATTTTTATCTTCATAATAATTTTCTTGGTTTTTATTGATTGCATTTGTATTTACTTGGTAGAACTCCACTATGACACTGTGAAAAAATAGCAAAGTATTTTAGCTCTACAATTTTTTTATAAGATATAGTTGATAGCTATTTCGGGTCACGTCATCGTCAGAACTATGCTTAAACGAAAATTTGCTTATCTATATATATATAGCTGTGTAGAAAAGGTACACAATACATATTCTCTCCTGTTTGAAACGGTAAATATTATATTTTCACCGTGTTATTGAATGTTTATTAGTATTGCGAACATTTATTCTGCTGCCATTTTGTCAAGCCGACCGGCTCTCACGCCTAATGTTGATGGTTCGCGTGCACTTCAGGGGCGTCCGCATTACATGCCTCTTTATAATTTAATGTGGCGCCTCGGGTCCTGCGCCGCCCCTGCCATGTGAATTGCAATTTCATGTAACACCGCGATCCCGAAACGCCCCTGAACTAATCTCTTAGCCCGGGGATGACCGCCTTCGACGTGTTTGCGATTATCACGGCGTTTTACTTGCCCAAGAAACGCTTTGGCCACATCTACTGTGTAATAATGCCTGTTTGACAACTATGCCACTTATCGCAGATTGCTCTACACCACAATGTGCGATATCGCTTTGAGACATTCGACAATTTTGTAATAGCGCCCTGTACAAACTTTTAAGCCGTTCAAACACTGTACGAATGAAAAAATAGCAATATATTTTAGTTTTGCAAAATTATTTTTAAAAAATATAGTTGACAGCTATTTCGGCTCACGCCATCGTCAGAACTATACTTAAACTAACATTTGGTTATCTATATATAGCTGTTTAGAAAAGGTACACAATACATCTTCTCTCCTGTTTCAACGGCCTAGCTTTGTTTCTTTCTCGCATTAAAACTAAATTTTTCAAAAATTGTAAATGAAACTAAAAAATGCGGCTATGACAATAAGTTTACATGTGGCACGGAAATGGTTATTACGGAAGCAAATCTGACAAAGTGGAGCGGTTTAATCAGTGGACTAAACAAAATATTAATTTGTTCGTTAAGAATCCTTTGTTGATGTCTATTGATTTCCAGGCAACACTTAGGCGCTGAGTTTGAATTTATATTATGTGATTCTTTAAACGAACATTTGCTTATCTATATAAAGCTGTGTAAAAAAAATGTGGAACTAAAATTCATTGCTATTTTTTCACCTTGTTAAAGAAATCACATTTACCTTCTATCAATAATTGAACCACTGTTTTGACTATTCAAAAAAATCGTTCGATTTTCAAAATTCACCAATAACAATTCAAATATAAACAGCCATAAAAATTCTTAAAGATTCTCAATCGCATATCAATTTTATTATACATATTTTTTATCATTCATCTAATGCGCTATGTTTGATTTAATTAACAGCGCTTTTGAAACTGACATGTTTATAGAGGCACATTGAAATCGCTTACGTGCTATTCTTCTTCACCAACATACGCTTGGAATGGAGGTTGTAAAAAAAACATAATCGCAAATTAAGAGCTTTTAGTTTTCGTGTTTCTTATTATAGGCCAACCACCGACTAGTGGCAGTTGCATAATAAATATAAAATAAAGTCGTAAATAGTTTACGACAGTAATAAACGAATCGATTCTTTTTTGATATCGATTGAAGGTGCTTGGTGGAATTTCAATATCAAATTTGAATTGTTACAACTTTGTACGATTCCACGTGTTTTGTCACTAATGACCCAGGTTTCGGTATTTTCAGGAATTTTATCACACGGATGCAGCAGAACAAAAAACATTTAACATCGTCCACATATAAAGAGTTAAATGAAGGAATAACACAGACCCTTAGCCAAGAACTAAATGATAATTAAAATAAATTACAATAATATTGATCTAATAATAATAACACATAATTGCCTGTGATAGGTTTTACTTACGATATATACTGTAAATTAGTGATTCATTAAAGGATTCTACAACAAATAATGCAAATAAGCATGTCCTTGTTTTATTTTTATTTTTCAATACATACATGTCTATTAACACGTCAGATGCTGAAAACTCACCTGGTGCGTAATCCATTATATTGAAGGAGCGCTGATCAGGCGAAATCCGGGTCGTTAGTGACAAAACATGTGGAATCGCACAAAGTTGTAATAATTAAAATTTGAATTAATTCTTATTGCAAATATAATACTACGAAAATGTTAATGCAATAAATTGATACAGATTGCATTTATTTAATAATATGTGAGGATTAAATTCAAGCATATAAAATAACCATCATACGTATATCACGATTGGTTGATCGTGCTATACGAGACAGTATGGTGGAATACATTTTAAACTGATACCGTATAAAATTAATAAAACGAATGAAGAAAAAAAATCGATTTATTAATACGAGACTAATGGATTCCTTACGAAAATCGCTTTATTATCATCGCGTCTAATGGGCGGAATCCTATAATGTAATCTTATGCGATTTAACACATTAATTAACAACGCGTTGTTTGATCATCATATTCAGTGCTAAAACATTCCATATTTTTTCTATGTTCTAATATCCCGGACCTCATTGACGATCTCGGGATTCGAATATTTTCAATACGGTAATTTTATAGGTTAAATTGTTTAATTAAAATTCAAATTGTGGCTATTATTGCGTTGGTCCGGACCAATGAGCGTCGGTACGAGACCAAAGATGTAAAATAATCAGAAAAAGGATATTTAAAAAAAAATATTCAATAGTATTCGTCGACGATCACACATCACACGGATACAATATAACTGACACACAATTAACAGTTAGCATCGGTTATATACAAAATAAATTCATTACAAATGAAAAGCATCCACCCTAACTAAGGCTGGGATCCAAACATACAACTGAAAAGACTTTGATTGACTAAAATGACACTCAGTTGCTTTTGATAAGTTTTTTCAATACTAAAAACTGTTTATGAGTCTTTCATGAAAGGATTCTACAACGAATAATAATTAACCAGCATCAAAATGCAATTGAATAATCGAGATACCTAGTTTTTTCAAATTGGTGGGTAAAGATGGGAATTTAACATCGGGTGACGTAATATAAGAATTCAATTTATGAGATTTTCGGTTTACTGAATTAATCTCACGTAATGGATGTAACTGGGGAATTGGGAAGATTTAGCTGGTCGTTAAGATATAATTTGAATTTAACTGACCTCTGATTATTTTTAATAGTTATTAATGATATATTAACTCTATGCACTCGAACGCGGCAATAGAAGCGGCATTATTTTTTCTCTTATAACTGAAATAGTGTGTTTTCTTTCATTATACATTTTTTAAATGGGACATTTCATAATTTGCTGCCTACTTTAATTGTGTGCCATTTCAAATAGATTGACACAAAAAATAGCTTGAACAACGGCAGTTATGAGATTATTAATATTTTTGAGAATCATCTACCGACACACTAAAGTCAGTTTATAAGTTAACAGCCAATGTGTTATTAAGATCCTCATCAATAATCGTAGTAATATTATAATCAATAATATACATGTGTGACCGCAATGTGTTAAAGCATAAAGCACTCAAATCAATTATGTATTATAGTGGAAGCTCTACTAATAAAGATGTTGAAACTGGCAGGCAATCAAATATCCGGCAGTGTAAATATTGTATTAAAAAAATATTACGAACCGCTAAAGCGTTATGTGCCTTTAATACCACACTAATCGCATCTTATCTCAAATCGACTACATGTCATTTATAAATGATTACTTTTTTAAGAATGACAAATCTCTGGTTTGAAAGCATTAATGAATTTTTATATTTACAAAAGTAATATTAAAAAAGTCTATCATATTGGAGTTACGTTGGCGTAATAACGGCGGCTTTTTGGTATAAACTAATTTTGAAAATGTAAACATGGACCGTATCTCAATACTTCCACTAATCTGTACAGAATTTATTTTAAAGAATCATTGGCAAACATTTGTCGGAAATATGACAGCGATAAAATATTATTCAAAATATGCGGGTTGATTATTTTGGCTAAGGATATTCAGAAAAAAATAACGGAAAAAGACGTGACGGTAAAACAGATTATAATCCCTTTTCATTTCCGTACAAAGTATTCTTGGAAAAGCAATATATACATATAAATGTTTCACAATTCTTCAAATCGTCATTCACTGAATACTTTAGTAAATTAGGTAAGGGAGGGAACCTTTGAAAGTCGACCTTATGTTTTCAACCGGCGAAAATTGATAAGAAAAATATACAGACGAATGATATGTACACGTTTAGTTATATTATAAGTCAGGTGGTTAGTTTAGTGAACAGCGTACAGTTTGGGTAGGGTTTTTGTGACAGAAATACAGATTTGTGATCGGTTATTTAGAGGTGACGTAGCGTCGTACTGAAAGACTAAAATAATGTGAAATTTTGGCGAAGAAATGTTGTATTTATGGAGAAAAAAACTTTATAAAAAGATAACTAGCAATAAACGTTTTGTTTAATATTTAATATATATAAATTTTAATTTGGTAAAGTGGTAATATTATGTGGCGAAATATAAGACGAAGAAGATATTTCAACTATCGAAAATTATGTGTCAAATTTTTTATTTTACTTTGTTCTGATTATATGATTATGATGTTTTTAGATTGTTTATATCTTGCTGTTAAAGTGTAACGTAGGGAAATAACATACATAACACTACATGCGATTGGGCGCCACTGTTTGATACTGCATAATTACTTCACGCAATAAATTTAAATATTTATGTCAATATGATAATATTTCATAACGATACGTTTTAATTGCTTGCAAAGTGGTTCGGCAGATGGCGACACGCAGACGGCATGAAGAGTGTTAAGCAAAATGCAAAAAATTAATATTTTTTCACAGAAGAATATTTTTTTTGCAGCCAAAAATATGCGCTTCTTAAAATTATGGCGCACCATAAATCAGCAGGGCGGCATAATAATACGAAAAAGGAACAAATAAAACGGGAACATTTGCACGAGAGCTTTGAGCTTTATGGCTGATATGAATTCCACATGCCGTTAAAGCTAAAGCGCAGTGACAAATATTTGGTCATGTTTCATATTTCTTATTTAATTAAAACTGACAATACGTATTACCTTGACAAACTTTATTAGTAACTTCTATGAGGTATGGAATGGAAAAATTTTTGGTATCAAAAAACGAAATTAAATCTTGCCAAGATGCAGTATTATTCGAATAGTAATCGTTTGGCAAACTTTTCCTGCGATAAACTACTTTTTTCGGAGGTTATATCATTATGAAGTCAAACATGTTCGAATTTGTGGAAGTATATAAAATCATTCCAGGATTTCTCGTACAGTGAAAAGTCAGTGAGCCGCGGAACATAATTTAGAAAACTCTGGCATAACTTTTTGGTATTTTCTTTATATTGAATATTTTATGTAATTTATAAGAAAGTTTTTAACATGTGAAGTCATGTTGAAAATTAACAAAACTCATATGTGATAAGGATAAGTCGTTGACATTTGAACGGTGTAATGGATGTTCTTACGTTAACAGTTTTTGAAATATTAAATTAATTTACTAATTTTGACATACAAAAACGGGATTGTTACAGGTTGAATTACATTTGATTATTCCTCATGCAGCGTTACTCAAAATACAACAAAGATTCTAAGTTTCCAATTGATGTTTGTTTTATTTTCAACAAATAATTGACAGTTAATTCCAGTCAAGTGATCGAATAACGAAACTGGAGCGTACGAGATCGTCATACACCATTTAGTTTCATTAGTAAAATTGATCAAAAAATCATTGCATTCGAGTGTCGAGTCGGGGATTCAAACCATTGATCGCGTAGTAGGTCAAAATCCAAACGCATTCAATGACCTATTAATTGAAAAATGAAGTGGGCTAGCTGATATTTTCTAAAAAAAATAATTTCGTGTATAATGAAGTCAGCTCTGTTGCATCCGTGTGATAGAATGCCTGAAGATGCCGAAAGGCGAAACCCAGGTCGTTGGTGACAAAACATGTGGAATCGTATAAAGTTCTAACAATTCTAATTTGATATTTAAATTCCATCAAGTACATTCAGTCGATATCATAAACTATATGAATTTTCTACTAAACGATAAAAGAAACATAAAAGAGTTAACTATCACTTCCAGGTGAAAAGGCATTATATATTAAAGATTAAAAACACAATGCTTATGACTATTTCCATATTTTTTTTTAAATCAGGACCAGTTTCGTCCATAGACATCCACATCGCCAGACTGGTCTACAGATTAGAAAAACTAATAATTTGAGTGAGTCCAAGTGATTCACTTCTAGGGAATAATAAACATATGAGACATATCGGTTTTATACTACTGTCACTAGCATGACATTTAAACAAATCCATTTTCGATGGACCATCGTTTGTGAGCCTGTATATTTCATCATAACAACCGGAGCTGACCGTATTTGGTATGTATGCAAAAACTTGCAGCACTCGATAATTAAGCATACTCAACTCTCTCCAAAGGCCAAGAATGGCATCGCAAGGTGTCCCAAGACAAAAAGAACAAATGACATTTAACCCCGACCAGTGTACAACGTGGGTTTTGTAATTAGCTTTCTTGGACGCAGGCCAATAAATAAAGCTCGCGTGTTATAAATCACATTTCAGAAGCTTTAAACCAAGTTTTTTTTATGCAGTTTTAACAAATAAATCTCGTTGTTTTTCATTGTATACGGGCATGTAATTAATGACATAAAAAAGTTAAGAGTTAAGAGAGCTATTATAAGCTTAATCGAAAGAGGTGAATGCATATCAATATTTTTATGTACGCAGTAGCGTAGCGGGATGTACGTCGCATACTCGCTGATATAATCTGATGAAATCAAAATATATAAAAAAATAATATTCGATACGTTACGTTGTGTATTTACCCCTTTTGGGTCAAAGATGCTTATCTCGATTTCGGGAGATTTTTAATGGCTTTCAGTATTTACAATGTTACGATATCAATACAATCAAGTGATACAAAAAAGTTCCGTGTTTCTATATATTAAAAAAAATGTAAAAGATTTGATGACTATTTGGACTTAATTGTAAAGTAACGAAAAATGAAATACGTTGCTTTGACAATAAGTGGGCGAAACGTACACATGTGAAGTAATTTGCTAGTAACTCAAATGAATTTTCGTTTCAATTACACATTTCAAATTCATTCAATAAACGTAATAGACAAATGTGGCACATACAAACACGCTCGCTCTGCGCATGCGCGGCCAGAGATAGATTTTGTACCTGTTTGTACACATGTAAGTTTTTTCGTGAAAAACTATTAAAGTTTGATTGCACTAAAATATTACTGATTCAATACATTTTCCGCTGTTCCTTATGTATCACTTTTTGTTCAAATAAAATAAATTGGATTATTCTAGGAATAGAAAACTTGCGACACCTATATAGGCCAATAAACATAAGAGCAGAGTCGTGAACTCACAGGTTGTGATATAAACTTGACTACCAAGAAAAATTGATGTAGACTTTTACATCCTAAACAAAGCAAAATGTATATGTTTAGTACAAAATTAATCAAAAGAACAATCCAAGGGTTTCAGATTGTACGCACCGGACTGTAAACATGTTTTTCTTGGATTAATATAAATCTTTTTCGCGAGCCGTCCTTTGCGTATTTAATGAAGTAGAAATACGACTACGGAGAAATTTCAAAGCCTGGCTTGTGTTTCTTTGTTCAGCTATAGAAAAAAAGGTTTTGCGTAGTAATTAGATGTCTACATTATAAATTGAATCGAAAGAATGCCATTAAAATGGGCATGGTACGCCAATGAGATTAAAACCTAAAAATTGCTTCGAGCCCGTTAAGCGAAATTAATTAACCCATCACTATTATAGATAGAAACTCGTGGTGAGTTTATCAATCTTGAACGTTGCGCTAGAGATTATTATGTATCTACAATTTAATTACATGTAATTATACAAAGCTGAATAAGCAAGCTTATACCAGCGAAATACGGATAATGAAGAAACTAGAAGCTATAACAGTGGTTTCAAAACTTTTATGTCATTAAACTTTTCGTTGAATCACCAAGAAACGCAGATTCACGTCATTCGTTACAGTTGATATTAATCGCTCATAACTCTTTAATTTTTTAGTTATTATTTTATTTAAAGGCACTCATTGCTGGCACGAAATGCAATAATGATGCACTTATTTATTTATGGCTGACAATCCCGGCAATTTTGAAGTAAGGCCATTTTAGTAATGGATATTGTATGGCTTATCCCAAACACTGAATAATTACGAAACAAATGAACAGTGGTATAAAAAACAATTGAACACTCAGCTTCTGTCGATATTTAAATACCTTAGTTTTATAAGAAGTTTAAAATCTTAACCCTATGATTGCTAGCGCCTCAAGTGTATACACGGCTGATTTTACCATGCTGATAGTTGATATATGAATTGACAATGTTAAAACGCTAATTTTTGACTAAATGCATTGCGTGATTTATCCTGACAAACTAAACAATATTTGTTTCAAGTGTTTAAGTCTTAGTGTATCGGAATATCCTTTAAGCACCTCAAAAGGAAACGGGTTTAAGTGGATTAACAATAAACAGAAATTATAAAACATATGGCGATAAAACTAGAAGTAATAATAAAAAAATATTGTATCATTCACCATTATTAAAATATACCTATCCACCAAGTGACAGTCAACATTTAAAAGTTCTTCGATATAATATCTGGCTCCGTAATTACTTACGAATGTATTTTTAATGTAATGACATTTCGAATGTACTTCTTCTCGTCTCACAGTTTTCGAATCGCTGAACTAGAGGAGTAAATAAGATTTCTCGCAGGAATAATTACGCGAGTAAACACATTAGATATTAACTGTTAACGTTGAGGCCAATTTCACTTAATTATATCGACTGCCAGTTGATGATACCAACTTGATTGAATATCATTTTTGAGCCGATCAAACACTGCCCACGTATAAGTTATACCACTTATAGCCCGGGTTTCACCTTTGAGTATCTTCAAACATTTATGTTCACGGATGACCTCGAACTGACAGTAAGTCTAGGAACTATTATATTGAAGATGACCTGAAGTTGTTTTACAGCTGATTTGATGTTACATTATGACTAACACAAATACAAAATGATTTAAAATATCGATTGAAGGTGCCTGATAGAATTTCAATATACAATTTGAATTTTTGAAACTCTCTGTCACTAATAATACGGGTTATTTCGCCTATCGGTATAACAGAAATGATACAATAAACCATAGGTTCCCAATCTTTTTCAGGTGGCGATCCCTTTTTATAAAATCCATGCGACCCGCGACCCCTCATACAACCCAAAAGCATACAAAAAAAAAAAAAAAAATTTTAGTTGACCGTATAAGTTGGCGACCCCCCAAAAAACCCTTCGGTACCTCCTTGGGAGTCGCGACTCTTAGGTTGGGATCCTATGCAATAAACAGTTCGCATCGGTTATATACGACAGAATTTTATTAGGTTATTATTGAAACATGATCGATTGAATATTACTTTACTCATCAGTTGGAATGTAACAAACGTCACCCAGGTCAATTATGTGATCAAAGCAAAACAAAAGCTACCGAAGGTGACCTTAGAAAAGTAATTAAAAAACAAAAGCGCGCGCTTTCGACTAGAATTGGAGCTGTCAAAATTCCTCAAAACAAACGAGAAGAAACTATAACCGAAGAGAAAAGAAGACGGATATAATTTTAGTCATTATAACATTCGTGCAAAAGAAAATATGAGGTAGTACTTGATTTTGTGGGAGTGGTGGTAAATTATATGAAAAAGACGTCGCCTACAAAGGTGAAGAAATAATGGTACTAATTTACGCGAGTGCGACAGAGACGGCCGGATGAAATTCAATATATTACGTTAAAAGCGCCGTAAAAGCGAAGGAAATGGAAGTTTTATACACAGAGATAAAAAACTTACATAAAAAATTAAACAAATACGACATAAAAACTTAGGAAAACAAAACAGTGTTCGACAAAAGTAATTCTTGTGAATAAAAACGACTTCAATAGCAATTTTGATTTGTTACAACTTTGCTTTATTACTTAATTGTTTTTTTAAATCGTTCAAAAAGCAACAATGAAAATTTTGTTTGAAACTGAAAATAAACTAAGTTACAATCTATGATATCGACTGAAGGTGCTTGATGAAATTTCAATATCAGATTTGAATTGTTAAAACTTTGTACGATTCCACATGTTTTGTCACTAACGATTCAGGTTTCGTCTTTCAGCATCTTCACGCATTCTATCACATGGATGCAACAGAACCTACGTACAATAAACAGTTATCATCGTCTATATAGCAATACAATTCAAATTAGATATTGAAATGACATCAAGCACCTTCAGTCGATATCATAAATCAAAAAATTATATAATATTTATTGTAAGAAATATAATAAATTTATATCTAGGCCTATTGTCGAGTGGTCAACGTCACTAGTTTGTGTCACATATGACACGGATCTGAATGTCACTAATATAGTTTCATACGATTGTGATGTCTTCAATAATCTTTCACACATCTGATGCTAAAATCGATGCAAAAGCTATAACTTAACAAGTCCATATGATCCATTTAGATTGGATCAAGGAATCGAGTCTCATAAGTTCGACGAGTTTTGTATCATCGAATGGGTAGATAGGAATTATTGAAGGCGCCAACGTTCACCCGGATTCGCAGAAGAAGAAGAAGAAGAAGAGAACGAGCAGATAGACCCTGAAGTATCATACTAGGAATGGCGTTATTTCTAAATGTTCGTCTTTATCACAGATTAAAACATAAGCTTGCTTCTTTGACGAAGTACAATAGGGTTTTAGAAAGAATATTTAATCAATAGATTTGTGCATACGGTTTTTTGCACTTCGGTCAATTTGACGTATTTATATGACACGGTGAAAAAATAGCAATGTATTTTGGTTCTACAACTTTTTAAAGGATATAGTCGATAGCTATTTCGACCTACGCCATCGTCAGAACTTTAGTTCTTCTTAAATTATCAACTATATATCCTTCACAAAAAAAATTGTAGAACTAAAATGCATTGCTATCTTTTCACCGTGTTATAATGGAGTTCTACCGAGTAAATGCCAATTCAATCAATATATATGTCCTAGGTTCCCAACCTGCGGGTCGCGAAGGGTTTTTTGGCGGGTCGTCAAATTATACGGTCAAATAAAAAAATATGTTTTTTGTATGCTTTCGGATTGTATGGAGGCTCGCGGGTCACATGTATTTTATGAAAAGGCGTCGCCACCCGAAAAAGGTTGGTAGCCTACGATATATGTATTTATACGACCCCATGAAAATCAAGTGGCACATAAAAAAAATGTAACCAAAGGTTTCCGATCCAAGATGTAAACACGAGTAACTATAGGCACCGCAAAGAAAGTAAGTAGGCATTTACAGACACAAACACCTTTGAAAGTTCAAATTTATTCAGTGCGAAAGGGACGCGCATCGTTTTTCCCGCGGCGAGTAAAAGGGACTAAAAATAATAAAGTCAGTTCGAGCGAGCGGGACGACGATACGTACGCACGATAGGCGGGAGAGAGTAGGCGAGATGTCGGCGAGAAGTAAAGAATGCAGCGATGATGTCTAATGGTGACCCGGCCGTGGGATATTGTCAGGTAAGCGACTGTTTCCATAAACTGCACTCAACACGGCAAGCCTTCGGGTGCATTTTTTTCAACCGTTAGTTCGTATCGGATGCAGTTTGTAATAAGAAGCATTTCATTGAATAATACAATTCGAAGTGATAAACATTCATTCTGGATTATATGTACCGAACGAGATTGGTTAACGTGTTAATCCGTCATTCATCAATTGCAATCAGATTCTATCACTAATAAGACAACTTTATATAGTCAATACAATACTGTCTACTGTGTGCAGTATATGGGCTAATGACAACGAGCTGCATGTAAATTAATCCATAATTTTCATAAATTTATGATATCGACTGAAGGTGTTTGATGGAATTTTGTACGATTCCACATGTTTTATCACAAACGACCCGGGTTTCGCCCTTCGGCATCTTCAGGCATTCTATTATATCACACAGATGCAACAGAACTGACGTAATGACTGTTATCAATAATGATAGTACGGCAAGATTTTCATAACTTTGTTATTTTACTAATGTGTCTACAACTATATACTATTTGTAACAAAATCTATAAGAAAAACAGCAACGTCAGTTCTGTTGCATCTGTGTGATATAATAGAATGCCTGAAGATGCCGAAAGTCGAAACCCAGGTCGTTTGTGACAAAACATGTGAAATCGTACAAAGTTGTAACAATTCAAATTTGATATTGAAATTCCATCAAGCACCTTCAGTCGATATCACAAATTATATCTATAAGAAAAAGTTGAGAAGGAATGAAATTGCATCCGCGGTTTTGGATACAACTTCACGATAAACTAAGTACAGTATTTTTTTAAAAGTAATTAAAACATATTTTAGTACTGTTATAAAACCATTTAGGAATAAAAAGACACATTAAAATAATTTTTCACAATGTTTCATGATGACAAACGATATTTTCCCCGGTTTTAAAAAGGAGGTTATAATTAAATTAATATATTTTTCAATATTTAGCGTTATGGGTCATAATTAATGATTCATATAACACAAAAAAAATGTTGAATAAATATTTATAAGAAAAACACGTGACAATTCGGAGAGAACGGATATCACAAACACGAACGTTGACGACATATCGTCTATCTCAGTGGTTCTCAAGGGTTTCGCTGTGGCCACCAACAGTTTCATAGTAATTATCCATAATAAAAAAGTTTATACAAATTTAAAAGTATTTTCAAAATTAATTGAATACCCCTGGACTTGCTGTTTTACCTCCATTTTTTTTTAGAAATTAAACAGTTATTTTCATCATATATCTAATCAAAAAATGTATGCGGCCACAAGACATTTTCCCTAGACCGCTGATATTCATAATACGGCCACAGTACAATTTTCCACTGTTCTATATTTTCTTAGGCAATATACAAAGCTTAACTAAAATTATAAACAAGTTTAATCATACGTGTAAATAGCTATTAACAAACATACCTAAAATATTTGACTAAATAATTTCATTTCATTGATTGAATTGGCATTCACTTGGTTATAGTATAATTATAAGACGGTGAAAAAATAGCAATGTATTCTAGTTCTACAATTTTTTTTAAAGATATAGTTGATAGCTATTTTGGCTCACGCCATCTTCAGAACTATGCTTAAACGAACATTTGCTTATTTGCTTATCAATTATATCTATACATTGGTATTTTTTCACCATTTTAAATAATTTCATATTTCTAGCTCATCACAATGTAGTTCTACCGCGTAAATGGCAATTTAGTTCCGGATAGTTTTTTTAAGAAATCGTGTACATAATTTGTTTGTTCTTCCAAAGTGTAGAACCAGTCTGCCAATAGTAAGAGCATTAACAATGTTCAACAGTATTGCTTCGGATGTTGACGTATTTCATGTGGACGAAAGTGAGGTCAGACGAGTGCTTTTTTTTTCAATTAAAGTAGACATTTCATGAGCTTACTTGGTTGACTTTTCTTTTGCAATCCTTATTTATTGTTTTACTGTGTATTTGTTGAATTTTTATATTTAAATATGTTACGGTGCAAAAGCAATGAATTGATAATTTGTAACTTTTGTACCGTGTAGTTATAAATAAATAAATATAAAAAAAAGAACAGTGTATCGATACAGTTTAGGGAGGTGTCAAAAAGTTCGGATGCCTGTGTCATAGGGTTTCGAAGTTCGCAGTTGGACGACCATAGATGCGTATGACAAAAGGTATCTAAGTGGAAACAGACGGTGCGAGGATATGATAATGTTGCCATGCGAAACTCGTATACATGCGAAAAGTACCTTCGACAATCTAATTATTCGGTAGCAAACGCCGCGTTCAATGATCAAAGCGAGTCAGATTTGACAAGCAGGCGAAGGGACGTGACACTTACGGCGGAAAGGGAAATAGATTCATTATAATATTTGAATATAGTTACTACTTGCTTAATAACTCGCTTGTAAACGCTTCCCAAACGAAAACTGATTGTTAAAATTATCATAGGCATAAACTGAAAACACAGTTTATAACTTCTACCCAGCAATCCCAGATATATTCAACATGTGGCCCGTGCGAACCGCTAATTCAGTGCTACTCAAATGTCGACCAATCCGCAAAATACAAAATTTAAACAAAAAATATTTAATAAAATTTGAATTATTACAACTTTGCACGATTCCACATGTTTTGTCACTAGCGACCCGGGTTTCGCCTTTCGGCATCTTCGGGCATTCTATCATACGGATGCAACATAACTGACGTTAGACAGTTGGGTCGTTAGTGACAATACATATGGAATTGTACAAGGTTGTAACAATTCAAACTTGATATTGAAATTCCATCTAGCACCTTCAGTTATTTTATTACTTAATTGTTTTTTAAAATCGCTCAAAAAGCAACAATAAAAATTTTCTTTGAAATTGAAAATAAACTAAGTTACGTTCGTTGGTTTTCTTCATAATATCTTTATTAAACATGTTTAAATATGTCACCCATTTAATATTTCGCTTCTGACTGCTTACGTGTAAACCAGTGGTAGTCAACCTGGCACGACGCTGGAGCGCCAAGTAGTGGATGGTAGGGGGTTTTTTTTTTTAAATAAATAAAGCTACTCCCATACTTAAATCCATAATAAATCATTATTTCTGTAAAACAATGGGCAGTTAGAAAATTTTGCTTAACTTGTAACTTGGTTTATTTTCAGTTTAAAACAAAGTTTTCATTGTTGTTTTTTGAACGATTTAAAAAAAAAACAATTAAGTAATAAAGTAACACTAAGAATTCTTATTAACATTGCTAAATGTTTTAATGTAAATATTTTAAAAATCGCAATTGCGAATTTAATAAGTATCACTTTTACGAAATTTCCCAGCCTTCCGTATCCATATATTCCCACTCAAATATGAAGTTATTCGGTTCCATGTACACGGCTATGAGTCGCCCGGGGTAATGAATTGACGCGCGTGGGTGAAACCGGTCCTCGGCAAGTCGCAGCCTCCGCGCGGCTTCCGTGAGCGCCTTCCCTGTCCGTACACATATCGCATTAATTTTATCAAAACCCGGCGTTTTCTTTTTTTAATCAACGCGGATTATGGTCGTTAAGCATGCTTAATGATAAGCAGACGCCATTCCAACGTGTATTCTGACAATATTACAAACATAATACGGCACCAAAATTAAAAGTATTTCGTAAACGGCTGACAATTTGAATGAAATTAGTGTGTATTTAAATTTTGATAGAGTTCCATATATTCTATTTATTAACATTCAAAAATGCTAATTATTTAACAACCTTTACGGTGTTTAATGTAAATTATCGATAGGAATGTATTTTATTACTAAAAAGTAGTGGGTTATTGAAATGCCAACAAAGTGATTTTTTCGTATTAATATGTTAATTAAATATACAGTATATTATTAAAAACGCTTCAATTGCCATGAGCATTAAAAAATAATAACCATTGATGGTAATAGATCAAGCAAAGTCGATAACCGGAGACTCGCGAATCGCGAATTAATCACTCATGGCGATTCGTTCATTCGAATCACCTTATTCAATGTTCAATGGAAATGTTAAACTCTTCATATGAACGTGTCCCTTCAGGCGTACAAACACTTGTTCATGCATTCCATTGCATAAACAAATATTTGTTTTGGTGTACAATGAAAATATTTTTCAAGATAATTTTAAGTAAAAAAATAATATTGATGGACTTGTTGCGTTACTGAATATGACAAGTGTTTCGCTTCTTTGACAGGCATCTTCAAAGTAATCGTTACTTCATGTTTTTTATTACCAAGATCAACACTGATTTAATTCTTAATTGAGAGTGAATTATGAAGACTTCCTTTTACTGATAGATAGTGCGAAACACTTAAAAGATGCCACTAAAAAATGTGGCCGCATTTAAAGTATCAGCGGTCCGAATTAATTTAAAAGAACACATTTTTTTTATATCAATATTTACTATGAAACTGTTGGTTGCCGCAGCAAAATCCTCGGGATGGGAACCACTGTACAAGAGCAACAGTTATAGTTATTACGAAATTCAAATAAATTGTCGTCAATACTATAAATAAACGTTAGCAAAAAAATCCTTTGAAAGAAAAATGAACAAAAATGTTTTCGAAGTTCTGTGCTCCCAATAGTTCGATTAATTTCCAATCAATCGTGAATGGATAACAATGCCTTCGCAATCGACCGCATTTGTAGTTAACATTTCACCCCGTGAATTTTCTGTTCTCCCGTTAACGGAACATCGGCGGTTTGTCAAATTGAAAAAGAAAAACCCTAAAAAATACACGATCGCTGTGCGCTCAGTTCGGCAGAAGACCACAAGCACGGACGAGCCGGAAAAAAGTGATCGAAATAAATTAAAATGATATATGGGAAAGTTTTGAATTACACTCGACACCGGCAAGAAAACCAAAGCCGAGAAAGATACATTATCGGGGTTTAAATTTACCACATTTCGTCGGCGGTTTTTCGCCGTGCCACACTAAATCATTAATAATTTGAAACCGCCCTTGCTTACGGTTTCATTTTGAAGTTTAAATACGAACATATACGTATCCTTAAAAAAAATAATTAATATATTGTACTCAAAATATTAAAATTATATTACTTAGCAATGCAGAGTTTAACTAAACCATTCAATGTGCATACTTTTTTGCAAAAATTGATGCAAAAATAGACGTAATAAAATAAACCTCGAAAAAATGCTTTTTGTAATCATGTTCAGCTATCATGTGGACATTCAGTTGAGTACATTAACCAAAATATTAATTCTTTCTAATTAAGGCATGCATTTTATTTAATATTGTCAATGCGCAGTCAACGAATGGAAATCGATTCCTCAGATTGACATACACGGTTAGAGATGCTTCAGAGCCCCGGGCTTACCCGGAACACAGTTTGAAGACCATTGCTTCAGAGCTATGAATATATTCTATAGCAGTGGATCTCGCGTGAAATTTCACTGTGGCCGCATTATAAACATCAGCGATCCTATGAAAATGTCTCGTAGCCGCACCAAATGTGATAAAAATAGTTTCGATATTTATTTTTTATATAGTGCATCACACTGAATGATCTTTCACAATATACAGTTGTAGGTAAAATCGACAAAATTAATAAAGCAATTGTTGTTAATTCTTTATATTGACTTGAGTCATGGTCAACGTATAAGTTCGACAAAAAAAATTTAAACATTTTTATAATTAAAACTGTCCTTTTATTAAACTTGTATGAACACTGGATAAGTTAGATTTATTCGATCAATTTTAAAATAATAACAATTTTAAAAAATGATTTGTAAAAACACATTATTTTTTAATATCATTATTTACTCTAAAAACTGTTGGTGGCCGCAGCAAAGTCCTCTGGTGGCTGCACATGAGAACAGCTGTTCTATAGTAAATCATTTCAAATGTGAACCAAATACAAAATTTCGTCACAATGTGGTAAATCCAAAATAAATATATCGCTTGGTGCAGCACAGCCAGATGTTTCTTTATTCGTAAATTTCTGGTTGTTCTCATTTACCGTAAATCTAATAAATTATTGCACTGAAATAAACAAAAACCCAAATACCCGCAATCAAACATGTTCAATTATCAAAATACGATCTTTAAGAATCTTTTGAATGTTCAAATTAAAATTTTGAACGAATTGTTTTTTTCGAACACAGTAACGTTCTAAATTTTGCTTTGGCACGTTTTCTGACACCTTTGTTCTAGTATACAATTGAAACATAATATTTAAATTAATAATACGCATGTTTGCGGTTTAAAATGACTACCAATAACTTGAAAATCAAATCAACTAAATGAAAAACAACCGAGTAACACAGCAAAATAAATTTATCTTAGTATTTTTAGTGGCTGATAAATGTGGCTCAAGGATATTGAAAGACATGGAATATTGGGGCAACATTATAATCGATTTTATTGACAATATGGATTAACTAAATAACTAAATATGGTAGAACACATAAATCGTTATCAATTCAAACGATAAGGTAAGAAATTCGAACTGAAGAAAGATCGCAAACAGAAGCTAGTTATATGAATATTTATCGAAAATGTTTAATAATCAGATGGTTTATTTGTATTATCAAACAGGAGTGATATTATATTTTCATATCGGAATGTAAACAAATATGTTATGTTGTTGATAGAAATATACATTTCAATATTTTAGATAAGTATATATTATTCGACCGCGAAGTAATGACAACGTGTAAGTGAGAAGGGTATTGGAAAAGCACGTAAATGACAAAATATGAGATGTTGACTAATACGTATTAATCCGTTCCCTGATAACGGCGTTCGTTCACGGAAGGTATATTCCAACACTCAATATTTCATGTAATAATTCAGTAATTTATGATATCGACTGAAGGTGCTTAATGGAATTTCAATATCAAATTTGAATTGTTACAACTTTGTACAATTCCACATGTTTTGTCATTAAAGACCCGTTATTCTTATGTTTCATCACTAGACGTTTAATAGTAGGTATTCTCTATATGAAAAAGAAAAAAAATCATTTTTATTTCATTGTTAGTTGATTGATATTTGTTGAAAAACCCTTTCAAGAATGACTCATTACAAAAACGATAATGAAAATTATCGCAAGCAATTGTGTTAATTATTATTAGATTGATATTGTAACTTTTTTAGCTGTAATTTACTGCTTGCCTTGAGTAAGTGTTTTCCTGTAATTAATAACTTTAGTTTATATATACGATGCTAACTGTTTATTTTTCGTCAGTTCTGTTGCATCCTTGTGATAAGAATGCCTGAAGATGCCGAAAGGCGAAACCCGGGTCGTTAGTGACAAAACATGTGGAAGCGTGTGGATTGTAACAATATGAAGAAAAAATCAAGACAATTTTTAGATACCAACGCCGCCAATATATTCACATTGCAGACAAGGACAGTATATTTTGAAAAAACTGTCACTTACGACGTGAATTTTTCAGCCTCTTATATGATAATTATTTTCCTTTCCATAATAATATTTTGAAGGTCCATTCATTGACGCTGTCGGATTGCCTTTATTACCGAGAAGTTTACAAAATTTAAGTAAGTCATATTTTATTAACGGTAATAAAAAAAAAACACTTCAGCTATAACTGTAGAAAAAACGAAACTTTTTCAATTACCCTAAAAGCCAAATATCTTTCCAAGTAGGCACTGGGGTAGCCTGAGATTTTTTCGTTTATTTTCTTTTTAAATAAATTAATGCTACAAAAAAAATACACTTTTGGTCGATTTGAACTCGCTTATTTCGAGATACCTACGGTCATACATAATTTAAGAAAGCTTTCACCGTCGTTACTTATCCGGTATGCTATCATTTATTTCAGAATTCTGACAAAACAAACAGTGAACAAAAGAATCACGACTATTTTTGAAATATAGCCTATACCTGGCGCCACATTTATCATCTGTCACAGCATCCTGGACGTTTTCAATTTTGTTTTTTTTTTTCATGTAATTTCAGCCATTTTTGCTTGCCTTTCGCTTGTGTTTATGTTTAACGGCTCGTTATTTTATTATTATTAATATCGATATTTCCAATGGAATGTTGTGTGACGTAGCCATTTTTTACCTGTACAAAGTCGCACGGACCTGTCAGAGTTTACCTTCACAAAATATACTTGATTAAATGACGTATAAACATAGAATTAAAAAACGATACATAAATAACTTGCCACTCAAACGTTTAATGTGTTTACGTTACATGAAATAAATTTCGTATTACGAAAATAATTTTGGGGTTTACTCATTAAACATATTATTATATGCTTTTTTTGAACTGCTTAACATCTGTCGATTGCCGCCAACGTAAATAAACTTGGGTCTCATAAAACACGTTTATATGGTTCCACAAAAATCTCGTGTAATACAAAACAGTGTTATACAAGGTTTGGAGTTCATACAAAATTAAGGTTTGCGGTCCAATGCAAAAAATATCGAAGATAGTTTACAAATATACATTTGCATATTGATTGTAAGAAACTTTAATAATATGAAATTCCATTCATTTACAATAATTCATTGAAACGTCTTTGACAACTTTATAGACGACTGATTACGTTATCAAAACTTGTGTGCAATATAGCTCAATTTTTGTATTGAAATATACACCAATACTTCTGAATACTTTTTTCAAACATTTAGGGTTTTTATGAGACGTTACAAATATATATATATACGCAAAATACGGATTTCCAACTCTACGATCCGCCGCTGCGCTATTTTTTAAAGAATTATGTGTGATGAAATTAATTATTGATGTATTGAATATATTTAACAAAAATAATTAATGGGGTATTACTGATATCAAGACGCATATTTTTCTTAAAAGCCTATTAAATGCGTGGGGTTTCGCCGCAATGTGAAAAAACTTTGATAATGGCACAGGGTTTTACTTACCATTGTGGTCTATTTGGGCAGTTTAATATACAATCATCTGAACATACCTGTAAATGAAAAAAAGCAAATATTAATCTTCAAGTGACAAAAATATCAAAATAAATGTTTTTTAAGCTGTAAGTGATTTGAGATAAATTTAACCATTCTTTATAAAAAAAATAACACATTTTTAGTACGTATTTCCGCAATATAATTTATGACCAGAACCGGTTCAACTGATCAACTGAGTTATGATATCGACTGAGTGTGGTTGATGAAACATCATTTTTTAATTGTTAAGGCTGTGTATTCTTACATATGTTTTTTTTTAATTTGAATTGTTACAGCTTTGTACGATTCCACATGTTTTGTCACTAACGACCCGGGTTTCGGCTTTCGGCATTTTCAGAATTTACCTTTGTCAGCTCTGTTGCACCCGTGTGATAAAATGCTTGAAGATGCCGAAAGGCGAAACCCGGGTCGTTAGTGACAAACCATGTGGAATCGTACAAAGTTGTAACAATTCAAATTTGATATTGAAATTCCATCAAGCTCCTTCCGTCGATATCATAAAACATGTTTTTTAATTGAATTGATAAACCGTTTACAGCGCTTATATACATAACATACATGAGATTAAGCGAGGATTTATTTCGATCTCTCTAATTATTTCTTGCTGTAAGCGATACGTGAGATTAATTAAATTAGTAAATAATTTGAACTGCTGTTTAATCCCACCAATATGATAGATGAATTTGAAAAAAAAACACATTCATAAAAAAGTCATAAAGCATCAACAACTTTTGCATAGAGCTCATATAGCTTTCGGGCAGTCACGGGCAAACCGCGGCCTGCCGCGTACTTGTTTGTAAAAAAAATTGTCTTGTAATTTCATCATCTCGGGTCCTGTTCAAACCATTATAATAATAAATAGTTAACGTACATATTAAAAATGGCATTTTATTTGCGGCCCGCCGCTAATGTTAAATTCTTGAATTTGGCTCTTCATTCCAAAAGTTTGCCCCACGCCCCCTGCTTTAGGGTCTATATTTTGCCCGTATAATTTCTCTTGTATATAAGCGATGCAAACTGTTGAGCTGACCGTCAATTCTTGTCAACTATCCATAGTTAATCAAATTAATTGCTCTGGTGGACGATTATGTTGACCGTAAAATGGACGTAGTGCGCGATACGTATTTCGTACAGAACCATGATATTCAAAATAAATTTGCACAATTTGGAAGCTTTGTTCAGGCGTCAGTCTATTCATGTTGAAATGCCAAACCAAACTAACCATAAGTCATTTGATAGCTGACAAAATGGCCGCCAGTTAAAAAAGTGTTGCCAACTTAAAGTTTTATACCTCTAAAAAAACACCCTTTACAATAATGCTCGAAGATATCAAAAGAAGAAAACTAGGTAGTGAGTGATGGAATCAATCAATTTAAATTTGATTTAGAAACATTTGCGACTTTGCATTTTTTGCCAGGAGGACGTCGATTTAGGTCGTAGGTACACCTGTACTCTGAATCCACCTCGGTAAAGTGCAATTAGCCACAGGTGGAGGACGCATGCGTGGGAAGAAGTCTGTCTACCGTCTCCCCTACGATGACGCCTTCTCGCGTCAATACGTCTCGCCATTCCCTCCGAGTCCTCTAATCATCTAGATCGCGGCCATTACGCGTGACAATGAGCCTTTGGGAGGCTTGCTTAGATGCAACGATGCGCGAAGAGTTTGCCTGACGGGGGCGAAGGTATTGAGAAACGGCATAAAATTGAAACAGACGAAAATAAAACAAATACACCCACCGCCGAGAAAAGCGAAGGTAAAAATAATGCTTTTGTTAAAGTCAGCTGCTAATTAATATTCAATATTATTTTAAATATCGATCGTTGAAACTGTACATGTTTCGTCACTCAAGACCCGAGTCTAATCTCTTGGCACCTTCAAGCATTCACAAGGAACCTTATTTTAGAACAGTGGCCGGCAACCTTTCGAGAGACAAGATCTTAACTAGACAGAGAGTTTAGAACATTTAACAGTAAAAAAAAATAGATTCACAATTCGCTAATCACATTATAAAGGAATCACATAATATAAATTCAATCTCAGCGCCTAAGTGTTTGCATCTTTGTAATAAAGGTCGCAAGATGACGGCTTTAGAACAGCTGGAAATCAATGGGTATCAACTATCACAAAGGATTTTTAACGAGCAAACTAATATATGTCGATCGCCATTGCTTAACACTCTACTGGGGGCTATTTTAGTGTAATAGACCATTTCCGTGCCATATGTAAACTTATTGATATAGGCGCCTTTTTAGTTTTATTGCGAGCAAGAAACAAGCTAGGTCGTTAAAACAGGAGAGAAGATGTATAGTGTACCTTTTCTACACAGCTATATATAGATAACGAAATGTTCGTTTAAGCATAGTTCTGACGATGGGTGAGCCGAAATAGCTATCAACTATATCACAAAAAAATAATTTTGTAGAACTAAAATACAATACTTTGCTATTTTTTCATCGTGTTAGGAGCTACTATGTTTAATGTATGTCAGTCATTTGCATCCGTGTAATAGATGCCGGAGAGCAAAACCCGGGTCGTTAATGACAAAACATGTGGAAATGTACAATTATTCAGCAATTTAAATATGATATTAAAATTCCGCCAAACACCTTCAGTCGATATTGTAGAATATACGCTCTTAAAATTTGTATGAAATGTATGACATTATACCTCATTCACTTCGCAAATTCATATTACAGGTACACTTGTCAACCATTTGTAAGAATACTTTTGACCGTCAATAGAATTGTAGAAGTAAAATTGCGATGTCTAGACACTTTCGTTTGAACGCGTTTGAACGAGATCGCTGAAAGTCAACTCTTCAACGACATCCTGTCGAGGATCAGCGGCTCCCAAGTGACGATCACACAACAGGAATGGAAGAATGGATAAAGATCAAAAAAATATTTTTAGTTTTATAAATATGTATTTAAAAATTGTCAATGTCACTACATTGATAGCACTTTACATAAAAATCATATTTTACAACAAATGTAATAATGTTTTTTTTGTAAAATCTATGATATCGACTGAAGGAGTTTGATGGTACTTCAAAATTTATAATTTGAATTATTGAAACTTTTTACGATTATAAATGTCACTAACGCGCTGGGGTTCGCCTTTCGTCATCTTTAGGCATTCTATCACACGGATGCAAAAGAACTGACCGCTGACTGATTATTTGCAGATTAGGATTATTATTCAATTCATAAATATTTTCCATATACAAACTTTTTCCTATCTGACCTACGTAAAACGCATTACATTAAACAGTTTAAATACACCGAATGTCGATTTGAAAATATTACCGCACCGTTTTAGATTATCGATGTTTGGCAAGTTTGGCAGTTTATCTTTCAGTTGTAGGGCTTATTATTATATTTATTGATTGGCATTTAGTTGGTAGAACTCCATTGTAACGCGGTGGAAAAATAACAATGTACTTTAGTTCTTCAAAATTTTAAGCATATAGTTGATAGCTATTTCGGCTTACCGTCGTTCATAACTGTTATATTCACATTCCAGTAATGAATAAATGGTGAGCAATTACTAATGCAGTCAAAAAGCTTAACACTGTAAAGCTGTTTTATCGTCATCTCTGTACGTATTTATAATCCCTGACGCATAGAGCAAACTGAATTTTAAATGCATGTAGGCAGTAAGTGCATAGAGAGCAATAAGAAAGAGGCGCCATGCTCTTGCATCTGTTAACGATGCATTAAAAATATAAATCCATTTTAACTGAGAATAAAATCAGCATTTACATTCATTAAAACCATAAATCATATTTTAAGCGGCCAACATTATTTAAAAAAACAGTCATAATATTCACTCCAAGATTTAATCAGGGCTGTGAAGTCGGATTCGTAGAGTCGTGGTATTTTGGCCGGAGTCTAATTCTAAATAGTGAAGACCGGAGCCGGAGTCCTAAAAAAAGAACGACACCCGACGACTTTTTCGATTAGACGATTTTGAAAAATAGCCTGAAACATGTCGTTTTCCGACAGGCAAAAACACGACACACGATCCTATGCCAGAAAATTTCAAAATGGATTGAGACTCTGCATGATGCACTATAAGGAATTACCCTTTACATAATATAAACTCAAACTCAGCGCCTAAGTGTTTGCATCTTTGTTGTAAGGGTCGCAGGATGACGGCTTTGGAAGAGCTGTAAATCAATATACATCAACTATCACAAAGGATTCTTACCGAACAAATTAATATATGTCGGTCGCCATTATTAAATCCTCTGGGGGGTGTTTCTTTGTTTCTGTAATAGACCATTTCCGTGACACATGTAAACTTATTGATATAGCCGCATTTTAAGTTTCAATTACAATTTTTAGTTTTATTGCGAGCTATCTCTATCGGTTCACAAATTATAGTGAATCTATTGTAGTAAAAGGACAGTTTTCGGGCGAATTTTTTGCAAAATCGCCGGCCGACACGCGAAATTCGATAGAAAACATGCTGTCGCTAAGCTGTTAACAATTTTTGAAAAAAAATATTTTTATTGCGAGCAAGAAACAAGCTAGGACGCTAAAACAGGAGAGAAGATGTATTGTGTACCATTTCTATACAGCTATATATAGATAAGCAAATGTTAGTTTAGGCATAGTTCTAACGATGGAGTGAGCCGAAATAGCTATCAACTGTATTTAAAAAAAGATTGTAGAACTAAAATACATTAGGAATTATTTTTACAGCTACGGGAAATGCTGAAATCAAACCAAAAACTTTTGTCGGAATTAATTGTTAAAAACTATAGAACAAAATCGTATTTCACAATCTCAGAACAAACGTTCTAAAACCCCGGACAACCAAATCGGAATTATTTTCCAGGAAAGTGAACCGTAATCCTTTATAGTAAGTGAGCTAAAACTTTTCTAGAATTGATTCAACTGTATCTCGAGGGAAATGAAAACTTTTCGGAAATAAAAGAAATTTTATGGAAGATAAATGAAAATGGATGTAGCTTCGGCCTAAATCGCTAATAAAATTCAACATGAATAAAGTCTTACATTCAGAAGCTTCAATAAAAAGACCAATAAAAAATGTTTGAAAATCTTTTGTGGCCTTTGAATATTTGAAAGCTCTCTTCTCTTGAGCGCTTCGACATTAAAAAAGAAAAGAAAACAACACTTTACAATAAGTAAATATTAATTTCTTCCTTTAATAAAGAGGCTGGATTCATTACAAAGTGAGATTCTCGAATGACCGTTTTTGCTCATTGAAAAGACTCCTTTATATTTTTTGCGGAGAACTTTTTCATAGAGCTGGTCAGAATATTTTAAGTGCACTTGACAAGAAGGAAAGGGCTTTTAATAATTTTATTATGCATACTTCAAGTATAATGAGTGGACAATACAAATTATGGCTTTTATGAAATTAATTATAGACGTTATTGGGCTTAAACATGTTTCATATAAGCCAACCGATATAGTCGTGATTTCGTTTCGACTGATGACAGAACCTCCGTAAACAAAACCCAAGTAAAAAGACGCAAGTTTTAAAAAAATATAAAATGTACAATTAATAAAAAAAGGAAAATTTAAACACTCTGTTTGAATTATAAATTAGATTTTTGAGGAAACTAGACAACATTTTCTACAAAACGATACAGTAAATTTTAATTGAATATTTTGAGATATCGTAATTGTCAAGATTGACGAAGAATGCTGATTTTACTTAAGAAATTTCTAAAGGGTTGATGATTTTAATTAATTTATTTAATTTTAATTTATTTACAAAACTTACAAATTATAAATTCATTGCTTTTGAAACGTTATCATATTTAATCATAAAGTATTGGAAATTCAACAAATACACAGCAAAACAATCAACAAGGATTGCAAAAAAAGTCAACCAAGTAAGCTCATGAAATATCTACTTTAACTGAAAATGTGATTTGACTTTTAAATATAGGGATATCTAATTTTGCATGTGCATTTAGCATGTTTAAAATGCTAACTTAAGGCCTCTTCAACATATTCCGATCCAATTGTGGTGCAATATGGAAAGCAAATAGAGGTATCGCAAACGACATTTTTTCTATTTCAATTCCTCAGTTGTAGAAAGCTAGAGCATGTCTAGTGACAAGTATATGTAAAGCTGTCTCTACGACACATTTTAAATATCGAGTGGGCGGAAAGGAGTTTTACACATCACAAACGTTCGCGCCTTCGAACAAAAGTCCATAAATATATCAGAAAACAATAAATGAATCTGTCCACCAGGGCTGTGCAATCGTTAAAAATAAAAACAACTTCGACAAAAAAAAAGTTTAATTTTGTCAGGTTTTTTTCTACCATTTCTATGTATGCACATTTAATTAAAAATCAACAACCAATACGGCAAATTCTTCATTGAGATATTATTTAAAATTAGAGAATCAAAAAAGAAAGCGAGCACCGTAACCGAATCGTACGAAGTCGCAGACTACAATGATTGCTCCCTGCAAATCAACGAAATCTGTTTGTTGCTTGTACCTAATTCTCATCGACTTCTTATCACAGCACCTTGTTTAAAGTTTTATCCGCCATCGTTGCTTTTCGTGTCAGTAATTCACGGTACATAACCGTCCGGTAAGCCGTTGCATCGCGTGCAATGCAGGGGTGAAATAAAACGAAACATTAAGTTAAAAATTGGGTAATTTATATGATAATTATAACCGTACGTCTTGCGGTACCCCACTACTAAATTCGAAGATAATCTGCGAAGATTAATTTTACACACGTGTGGCTCAAAAAGCTTCCCGGTTGACCACGTCGGCTGATTGAGAACACTGCCACCCGTCACGTGAGTTATTGTTGTATAAGTGTTTGACAGTTACCAAAAGTTTGTGTCTTGTAAAACAGAGAAAATACTACAACGGGTAAAACTTTTGTAAAGAGTAGTAGTTCAACGGTATCCTTGCCACGGCATATATGTTATATAATTGGAATAATAAAAACAAATAAATAAAAACTAGGATTTCAGAACAGGGGAGAAAATGTGTTGTGTATCTTTTATACACCGCTTGATATAGATAAGTAAATTTCCATTCAAACGTAGTTCTGATGACGATAAGCCGAAATAGCTATAAACTAAATACTTTATAGATTTTGTAGAACTAAAATACATTGCTATTTTTTCACCGTGTAATAAATATTTTATGATCAAGACCAGTTTCAAATGTTACAAGACAACTTACTTTATATCGCACATCTCGTATAAAATTGCAACATCTCAATTTCACTCATTGATTATTAATTATTTAGGAAAACATAAATAAATAAGCCAGTAAATGGCTAGTGTCGATATTTGAATTTCAAAGTTTTTGATACTTGTTTTCGCTGTCATGTAAAATTTGCTTTTCATTGATGTGCTATACTTTTATATGTATTTAATTTTCGCCCGGAATTGAGTTACATATTACAATTATCACCGCGAAATTTCTAACTATATGCTCCAAATGGTTAAAAAAATTTGGCCATAATTGAATAAATATTATATCTTGATGAAAAAATAGTCTATATATAATTAAGCCAAAAGAATGGTTCCGGATTCATACACAGGAATGAATCACTATGATATATTTAAAAAATTCAATGACGAAGCATTGAATTTCCGAAAAAAATCTATTTAAGAACGAAAAGCTTTCATACGACTTTTGTAAAGAAGACCCGCCGTATCGAAATCGCTCCATGATCATCAATACGGACGATATTACCGCCGCTTACAGGGTAGTAAAATTTATCCGCATATTGATTCCGCTGAATGAAGTATATTCTATCCGAAACGGCTTCTTTGAATATTTGTTTTGTTTTATAAGTGCGTAGGATTGCCTGTCGCACAATGCCTCTTTTTCAGTGATTCTGATATAATAATATGACAGGAGATTCAAAATGACAGCCTGGGAAACCGGAAATCCCCAATCACTTTACGCGACATACTTTTACGAAAGGTGAACAGGAAAAGGTTAAGAACGTCAATAGGACTTTTCTAAAAACTTATACATATTATCACTGCAATGATATTAAAACTTCATGTCAATTGATACAACTTTATGTTAGAGCATATAAATAATTATTTGGTATACAAAATACATTTGAATCAAGTTAAGCAGTTTACAAATAAAATCGTTTACAAATGATATCAACTGAAGGTGCTTGATTGAGTTTTAATATCAAATTTGAATTGGCTTAGAAATATTTGATTAATATTTGTTGTAAAACCCTTTCAAGAAAGACTCATTGACAGGATCGTTATTGAAAATTATCACAGGTAATTGTGTTAATTATTATTTGATTAATATTATTAAATTTGTTTTAGCTTAAATTTACTGCTTGCCATGGGGTAAGTGTTTTCCTGTAATTGATACCTTTGGTATATAGACGATGCTAACTGTTAACTCTGTGTCAGTTTTTTTGCATCTGTGAGATACAATGCCTGAAGATGCCGAAAGGCGAAAGCCAGCGCGTTAGTGGGAAAACATGTAGAACCGTACAAAGTTGTTACAATTCAATTCTAACACTTGTGTTTGACGAGCTTTTGAGACTTTTTTTACTGTGTAGAATTTCAAAAAAATGACGATACAATCTACTATTAGCCAATCAATTAAACATTCAACGATTTCGTCCAGCTTTTTTAGGTCATATAAATATATTTCACCCTGTATTTGAATCGATGCCTTTTCACCTTCATGCCCTGAGTAGGGCGATAGGTTTTGCTTTTTTAGCCGGTCCCAAGTATATGATATAATAAAATACCTTAGTGCTCAATATGTCGAACAAAGGAAACAGGAAATGGGAGGGTATTTCACGTATCATTAGTTATAGGGTTAATAACGAGACAATGCGAAGAAGAAGAGCGATGGATAGGCGAATTGGGTTCGTTACAATGAATAACATAACACGGAGAAAAAATCAAGCAATAGAAAGGAATATACAATCGCAAGATCATTCAACAGTAGGAAAACAAAGAATAGAACAATTTACTTATCACGTTATAAAGGAATCATATAATATAAATTCAAACTCAGCGTCTAAGTGTTTGCATCTTTGTAATAAAGGTCGCAAGATTACGGTTTTAGAACAGCTGTAAATCAATAGATATCAACTATCACAAAGGATTCTTAACGAACAAACTGATACATATTCGATCGCCATTTCCATTTCCGTGCCATATGTAAACTTATTGGCCGCCTTCTTAGTTTAATTTACAATTTTTAGTTTTATTGCGAGCAAGAAACAAGCTATGTTGTTAAAACAGGAGAGAAGATGTATTGTGTACCTTTTCTACACAGCTATATATACATAAGCAAATGTTCGGTTAAGAATAGTTCTGATGATGGGTGAGCCGAAATTGCTATCAACTATATCACAAAAAAATAATTTTGTAGAACTAAAATAAGTTGCTATTTTTTTCACTGTGTTATAATGGAATTCCACCAAGTGAATGCCAATTCAATCAATAAACTAACATAACATATAAATTGCCAATCACAAACAATCAATTCGAGGGTATTAAACTAAAAAAAAATACTGACCGATGACTAAATGATGGATCACATAAGATAAACCGACAGAAGCTTCATTTGTGTTATCTGTAACGATATTTCAGTGCATATACCCGAATGTTATCAGATGTGACATCTATGATGTCGCCTTAACAACTTTCAGTACTAGCAACCAACACTATATTTATCACAATATAATCGGCGGGAATATAATAATGTCATGCTAATACTAAGTTAATTTCGTCACCATATGTAATTTTTTTAACTATATTAAATAAACGATATATTTCAATTGTGTTTTACAGACAGTTTTTGTTTGTAAGTCGTTTATACACGAATAGCGTTGATTGATAAATAATAAAAAAATAACACGGTACAAAACTTACAAATTATAAATTCTTTGCTTTTGCAACGTTGGTATATTTAAACATAAAGTATTGTAAATTCAACGAATACATAGCAAAACAATCAACAAGGATTGCAAAAAAAAAGTCAACCAAGTAAGCTCACGAAAAATCTACTTTGATATAATACATTGAAAAATAGTGTTCGCCTGAACTTACGTCCTCATGGAATATGTAAACATCCGAAGCAATAATGTTGAACATTGTTAATGCTTTTACCATTGGCAGACTGGTTCTACACTTAGGAAGAACAAACAAATTATGTCCACGATTTCTTAAAAAAATATCCGGCACACAAATCGATATTATTAAGTTTTTTTTTTTTTTTTTTTAAATATTAAAAACATTTTTAGTACTTATTTTACAATATATTTTTTGATCAGGACCGGTTTCGCTCATCGCGAGCATTATCAACTGATAGAATACAATTTACAAACAAGTCTATTTATACAAAACAAAAAAAATAATTTGAGTTAATGGTAGCAGGTGTACAAAACCATGGGTACAAGAACTAGGAAACAATTTACATAAAATCATACAATATTGATACAAATAAAGTAAATTAGTATAAAAATTAAATGTTCACAATCACTTATTAAGAATTACAATTACAATTATGGTAAATCAATAATCCATTAGGAGCTCTAAACAATCAATAAGAAAGTAAGGAGTGAGAAATTTTTAATGACAAAAATAACCCACAATCACTACTTAATGGAACAAAATAAATTAATACATGAGAAGTCGATTAAAGATGAATCGATGAGATGAGAAGATATGGTCAGTCAGGGGCGTTCCAATATTTTCTGTAAAAAATTAAGTAAAGGGAGGCAATATCATTTTCAAAAAAAAAAAAAAAATTATTTATTAATCTAATTTAATGAGTATAACAATGGTGACGACGCAAAAGTAGTTTGTTCATTTATAAGGTTAGAATTAGGCAAAAAAATTTATCGATTAATTTCAAGGATTTCTTGTTTATCTAATTTCAGTGATTTGTTATTGAAATGCAGGATTTTGTAGTTTATAGTAAAATCACATGAATGCTTATTTTGAAACAAATGGTTTCCAAAAGTAGAAATCTCATCGCCTTTTTTGGCACAAGCTAAATGTTCCTTAAATCTAGTATGAAAGGATCTTCCTGTTTGACCAATATACCTAGCCTCACAGGAATCACATTTTAGAAGATAAATACCACTTTGGCTTTAAATATTAATTTTGTCTTTCGTGTTAACTAACATTCGACTAAGATTATGACTGTTATAAAAAGTTACATTAAAAAGTTTTTTGTCTAACTTCTTGGATATGTTTTCAGAAACTCGGCCTAAATAACTTAGTTTTACCCAACGTTTTTCAACGGAGGGAACATCAATCTTCAAGCTCGAGGTTACATTTAATAAAGCTAATTTTTTAGTTTTTTTAAAGACAAGTCGATCAATCAACTTTGCATCGTATCCATTGTTAAGTGCGATCTGTTTAATGGTGTTTAATTCTAAATTGAAATTTGATTCTGTCATAGGAATTGTCAACAAGCGATGAATAAAGGAATGAAAAGTTGACAACTTATGTGAAATGTGGTGTCTAGACGAGCTACTTATGAGATTGTCACTAAAAGTCTCTTTTCTGTAAATACTGAAACTATGACGATTATTAATTATTTCAACGGTTAAATCTAAAAAGTTTATTTTATGCATACCCAATTCCATTGTGAATTGAATTGAACTATGAATCTTATTCATATTATTTAAAAAAGTATGCAGTTGCCTTTCAGTACCTCCCCAAAGTACTAAAATATCATCTACATATCTATACCAATAGATGATATTTTTAAAAAGATCTAATTTTGTAATTTTTTATTCAATCAAATTCATGAAAAAATCAGCTAAAATTGGTGACAATGGACTACCCATTGCCAAACCATCCAACTGTTTATAAAATTTATCTTTAAATTTAAAATAATTTTGATCTATGCAACAGTTAATGATTGATTTTACATCTGTAGCCAACCGGAGATTAAGATTTTTCATATCTATGAAATCAACAATCGCTGACTTTAGGTCAGATATGGGCACACTAGTAAATAGGCTCACTACATCAAATGAAACTAGCTTCGCGTTCAAAGGTACTGATAAATCTTTAATTTTTTCTACTAATTGAATTGAGTTTTTAATCCCGAATTTGGGGGTGAATCCCAACTTATGTTTGAACAAGGAATTAGCAATCCCTGCTAATTTATACGACGGTGCAGCATTAAAGGTGATTTTACTATAAACTACAAAATCCTGCATTTCAATAACAAATCACTGAAATTAGATAAACAAGAAATCCTTGAAATTAATCGATATAAATTTTTGCCTAATTCTAACCTTATAAATGAACAAACTACTTTTGCGTCGTCACCATTGTTATACTCATTAAATTAGATTAATAAATATATATTTCAAATAATTTTTTTTTTTTTTGAAAAATGATATTGCCTCCTTTTACTTAATTTTTTTACAGAAAATATTGGAACGCCCCTGACTGACCATATCTTTCCATCTCATCGATTCATCTTTAATCGACTTCTCATGTATTAATTTATTTTGTTCCATTAAGTAGTGATTGTGGGTTATTTCGTCATTAAAAATTTCCCACTCCTTACTTCCTTATTGATTGTTTAGAGCTCCTAATGGATTATTGATTTACCATAATTGTAATTTTAATTCTTAATAAGTAGTTGTGAACATTTAATTTTTATACTAATTTACTTTATTTGTATCAATATTGTATGATTTTATGTAAATCGTTTCCTAGTTCTTGTACCCATGGTTTGTACACCTGCTACCATTAACTCAAATTAATTTTTTGTTTTGTATAAATAGACTTGTTTGTAAATTGTATTCTATCAGTTGATAATGCTCGCGATGAGCGAAACCGGTCTGATCAAAAAATATATTATGGAAATAAGTACTAAAAAAATGTGTTTTTATTATTTAAAATATAATGCCTTTCCATCAAGAAGTGACAGTTAACACCTTAAAAGTGATATTATTAAGGACGGCAGAAGTCTCATTTTGGCCTCGAATTAGTAGAAAGAAATATTTTATATTTATAAACTATATGATAAATAATATTATGTTGCAATCGTTCACCTTTCTTGTGTGAAACATCAACCAACATAAGATACAGCCTTAAGAGTATATCCGCGATGACCCGTATAAAGATATTCATAAATTTATAATCATAATCGCGTCGAGAGGCAGAGCATAATTTCAAAAGGTCTTCATCATCAAAATATTAAAGCTGCACGCACACCAAACATAGAGTTTGCTGGGTATGATTCCAAGCGAACGTTCACAAGAGTACTTATCTCTATGCGCTCGAATAACCAATTTTACGCAAAATTTCGTACGGCAGAATAGATACGCGAGTATGCCATACATAGAATATCGATTAGGTATGTGTAACCAAATAATATTGGTACGTAATTACTTAATAAATTATTCTAGTAGGGTTAAGGCTGAGGGAAAAAGGTTCAGTTCAAAGCGAAGTATAGGGTGAACAGAAAAAAGATATCTTTTCAAATTGTATAAATAAAATAGGAAACTTTGGAAATCAAAAATATTTCAATGACCATTATTGTTTTTTTTAATATCACTTAATTATAAAAAAACGACTGACATCTACTATCAATGTCAAATATTATATTATTTATTGATTGAATTGGCATTTACTTGGTAGAACTCCACTATAACACGGTGAAAAAATAGCAATGTATTTTAGTTCAACAAAATTTCAAAGATAACTATTTCGACTCACATCGTCAGAACTAACATATTCACATTCCAGTAATGAGTTAAATGGTGGGCAATAACTAATCCAGTCAAAAAGCTTAACGTTGTAAAGCAGCTTTATTGTCATTTCCGTACGTGTTTATAATCCCTGGAGCATAGAGCATAGTGCATTTTAAATGCATGTAGGCAGTAAGTGCATACACAGAGAGAGCAATAAGAAAGAGGTGCCATGCTCTTGCAAGATGTAGTTGATAGCTATTGCGGCTCACGCCATCGTCAGAACTATTATACGTACATATGTATGCTTTTTACGGTATTATATTATTGTATTGCTAAAAATATGTCGGAGTATAATTTAAATGATTTTTAGATAAACATAAGAGACTTGGTCGACGTTTAGATTATACACGAAATAATATTTTGTTGAAGTTACATATAAGACGGATAATTAAAAAATATATATAACGAATAGTGTGTTTCGTGAAATTCAGAGCCAAAATTGAATTACATTACGTTTAAAATAATAAAAAAAAACAGATAAGATCGAACATTATTCAAATTAAATTTACTATAATTTATGATATCGACTGCACGTCGTTAGTGGAATTTCAATATCAAATTTGTTAGGTTTATTGATACAGTAATATGAGGTTTTTTTTATTAAAGGAACACGTGTAACAAATTTGATAAAATAATCCATGCTAAGTAACGACAGGGACTGAGAAATTAATGAAAAAAATAGTTCGTTCTTTATCTAAAAACGTGTTATAGCAAATATTTTTACTAATATAATCAGGAGTTAAATAAAAACAGTACATAGTTAAAAAAAAAATAATGACACATTTTTCCGTTAAACTCATACAAGGAAAGAGATACAAAAATATGTTCATTCAAGAATATGGCTTTCGTTCGTTTCTATAGTATGGATAAAATGTTACTCATACGTAGTCGGCGTGTCACATTTTTAATTAAAATTGAACGAATTGTGGTCATGAAAAAAAATCGAAATACTAAGAAAAATGCTGAGTAAATCACACGATAATTAATTTTGCCAAGCCGTAGACGATAGGCTTGAACAAATCTTGCGTCGAGTCATTTTTACCACAGCTATATAGTGTTGACAAAGCGATGATTCGCCTATAACTGTCGAATAAGTATATATATTGGACGAGATAAGAAATCGACGAATAAATGTGTACACACGTTTTTTGTGGTTTTTAACACTCTTATAACAGACCGCCGAACTATGGACGGTGTATAGTAAAGCTGAAATTATTCTATCACGGATTCATCGAAACCAACTAAAAAAAAGATATTAAATAACACAAAAAAATGCGACAAAAGCTTTTCGGGTAGAATCGATGGGAGATTTTTACCAACGACAGGCGGTTATTATTTTTTTTTCCAAATATAAAATGTCGAATTGAGATAATCAAAGTATTGACTCAAAATTTTTGAATCATAAAATTTCATAAAATCAAAAAACTCATAACATTTGATTAATTGAAAGGCTCAAATTGAATTGTGACAATATGATTCAGTACGCAGATCAAATCATTTGGGAATGTCCGAATATGGACAACGAACGGAAAAAATTGCTCGTATATATATAAAAAAATATTTTATTTCATTTGGATACATACTGTATGATTACCTGTAGATTATTCTTCCAGTTCTTGAAGCTTTGGAATACCTTCATATACCTAGTAATAGTCGATTCTAAATGTTGTATGAACAGTCTTGTTTTTAATTTGCATGGTATCAGGTGATAACACTCGCGATAAACAAAACCGGTCCTGACTTTAAAAATATAAATTTGTGGATACAGTAAAAGACATTGTGTATGTATTAATTTAATAAACCAAATTATTGATTGAATTGGCATTCACTTGGTAAAACTCCATTATAACACGGTGAAAAAATACCAATGTATTTTAGTTTTACAAAATTTGCTAGATTAATTATGAAAGAATCGCATAATATAAATTTAAACCCAGCGCCTACGCGTTTACATCTTTGTAATAAAGGTCGCAAGGTGACGTATTTGGAACAGCTGGAAATCAATAGATGTCAATCTAAGTCAAACGACATCTTAAATGAGCAAACAAATGTATGTCAGTCGCCACTTCTCAGACCATTTGGATCTGTTGCCTATCCGTAATAAGCCCGCAATAAACCATAACAACCATTTCGCTAATGCTCAAGCTCACTGATATAGCCGCCTGTTTAGTTTCATTTTCAATTTTTTTAGTTTTATTGCTAGCATGAAATAAGCTAGGTCTTTAGAACAGAAGAGAAGATGTATTGTGTACCTTTTCTACACAACTATATAAGCAAATATACGTTTAAACATAGTTCCGATGATGGCGTGAGCCGAAATAGCTATCATCTATATCTTATATTTTTTTTTGTACATTTGAACTAAAATGCATTGCTATTTTTTCAAATTGTTAATAAAATAAATTATGTTTTTGTAATAGTTTTATTGTTTAATTGCTATATGAAAGTAAGCGTGCGCTTTAAAATCAACGAAATACGGTAGAAGCTATAGTTAATGTATCCAAACGCCATTCTAATGGCTGTTCGAAGGAAATTGACCACAGATAAACTGACCATTTCGAAGCCACTAAAAGCGCCATTTTACTAAGTAAGCAATCGCATTATTCGGCCGTCCACTCGTCCCGTTTCCCATAAAAACGACATATCGGCAATCCGCAGTGTGCGTCACGCATTCTGAATAGAATGAAAATAATGGCAGCCCTAAGTGGCAGGCAATATTTATCAAGATAAAATAACAAAAAAAAAAAAACACTACGCCCTTTATTCAAATGCGCCTGTCCTTGAATATTATTAACCCGTTCGAGACGAAGGATCTCGAAAGATTCGCACGGTACGAGATCTCGCGAAATTCCACAGACGTGAGACAATCTCTCATGACGCTCTCAAATAGGGTGGATGCCCAACAGGTAGATACGATCGATTCACTTATCTCAATGGTTGTCAACATGCGACTTTTTTATTATTAAAATATAACTTTTTTATTCCATTTGTAAATAATTTATGACATCGACTGAAGGTGCTTGATGGAATTTCAATATCAAATTTGAATTTTCACAATTTTGTACGATTCCACATGTTTTGTCACTAACGACCCGATATTTATTGAAAAACCCCTTTCAAGAATGACTCATTGGCAAGATCGTTAATGAAAATTATCACAGGTAATTGAGTTAGTGATTATTAAATTGATATTGTTAAATTTGTTTTAGCTGTAATTTACTGCTTGCCTAGGGGTAAGTGTTTTCCTGTAATTAATAATTTTAATATATATATGATGCTTACTGTTTATTTTACGTCAGTTCTGTCGCATCCGTGAGATAGAATGCCTGAAGATGCCGAAAGACGAAGCCCGGGTCGTTAGTGACAAAACATGTGGAATCGTACAAAATTGTAACAATTCAAATTTTCCATTTGTAAATAACAAAATGTTTATAAGTCGAGATATATTATATAAAAATGAATGTTTGTTTGTATGTGTGTCTTATGTATTGCTTTGTATATAAGAAATGTTTGAAAATTTTAAAATGTCATCTTTCCACACTCACGAAGGTTTCTATTATATACTATCATATTTGTTTTCAATCTTTTTTTAAAAAGCTTTAAAAGATAAAAATGTGAATCTTTTCACATTTTTACTCTCGCGTGCCACTGGTTTAGAATATGCGAGGTTTTCCCTGAGTAGAGTGCTGGAAGTCATTACAATGTAGTTTATAAATGGTAGCTTTATATATAAAAAGCGTACATATTTAATAAATTATATATATATAATATAAGAGCAACGTTTATAGCAGAAAACCGGTCTTTCGGTATAATAACATCATTAAAAATGGATATACTTCAATTTTGACGCGTTGGGTGATTACCGACAACCCTCAACACGATATCTTTGCGTTTTTTTACATAAACACAATATTATTAATATTGTGCATACTTTGGGGATCAGTGAGGTATCCGCGGCCGGGACAAGAATGCGATTCCAACCATTCGATATGCATGTACGCTATCACTATGCAGCAACGACCAACTCACAATGCAAGCACAACCAATGCAATGGGCTCCAGTCATTCTACGAATGTATGTATTATATTAAATACGAATTCTATGGTAAATATGCTTTGAAACGGACCCATTCCTTGGTTTTCTCAATACATGATTCGGTGGATGACTAACTCGATAGAAATCCATTGTAATAATCCACGTTTAAGGTGCGTTAAACGAACAGTCATTAAAAATTGATTAGATTTTTCCAATAACTAGAACCGTGTGGAGATATTTCGCAAATTTTAATTATGGGTGTAGCTTTATCCGTTTTTTTTATTCCCTACATAATATACATAAAAACTATCAATGCTTTTGGACAAAATCTGTACATTGATAAAAAAAAAACTGAGTGTCTAATCTACTCTATCGGAAACCAACGACGTTGACCATATCACGACGGACCAGATATTATAGTCATAAGTATTATATTACATATAGATAGCCTTGCCAAGATTTATATTTTATCAGTTGATATTGATCACGATAATTATAAAAAAAAAATTCAAGTTATTTTTAAATATTCCAATTGAGATTAATTCACTAATACCTTAAAATCAAAGGCAAATTATACACGTAACCTTTTGGTAAATGGTATTATCTAGTATAGGTCACTAAGTGAATTGGCAATTCACGGTTTTATGTAAGATTAAAATACAGCGTTAAAAACAATTCATAAATGTATACACCGATTAAAAAAGCAATATTATTCTGAAAGAAGCGAAACCTAGTTACGCAACCGGTGGAATAACGTGATTATCAATTACGTATTGATATCGGTTAGATCTAAAAAATATATCGAAATTTGTTAAAATGTAAATAAAACAAATGTATATTAGGTATCCACTATTTTTTTTCCATTTAAAAGTATATTTTATAATGAAAAGTGTGGAATACAATATCGTGCAAATGTCCGCCGAGGTTTTGCTTAGTAACAAGTATTCAGGAGGTGCAATTTTCAATGACTTAGTCGCATGAATCTGGCTGAATTAGTTGTTGGATAGGGTTTGTTATGGTGACTTTGGAGGTGTCAAGTGTACATGGTTTACTCGCAAAGACTTGCGATTTAAAATAGTTCCAAAGGGAGAAGTCGAAAGGTGTTAAGTCGCACGATCTTGATGGCCAGTCCCATGTCCTCAAATTGTTTGTACGGAATGTTCATCCAAAATTGATGATTTACATATATTTTTCAACACTTAAACCTTCCATAGTAATTTGTTATACTATTTTAAGCAATTGACAGCAAATTTGACAGATGTCACTTTAACAACATGACTGATATAATCTTACAAATTTCAAGCTTCCCTATTGAAAGACACTAAACATAGTACTCAAGTATTCGCCGCGAACATAGAAAAATATTCTCAGAAGCATATTTCATTTAAATGTGTAAAACATTATGTAAAATCAACGATAACTATTCTCGAGTGTCCTTATATGACTGTTTAAAAAGTGTATTTAGTATTTATTTATGAAAACATTTGAATTCAGCCAGAAACGACTTTACCCGAGCTGGCTTACAAGCAAGGATTACCATTTGTGGAAAACAATACTGTACCTTTCCACAATAGTTAAATAACTGCCATTTACCCTGATCACCGAGAAAATATTCCTTAAGCACCGGATGTACAGTACTTAATTAAAAGGCAGGATATAAAACACTTTGTTTTTGTCATTAAGTGAAACAAAAGGCAAAAATTCTTCGAACATAAATGTTTATTAAAAGCGTAGTAATTATTCATTAATTACAAAGTCAGGTAGTAGATTTTTTTTCAATATACTTTTTGAATACATTTAATAAATAAATGAAAAGATTTTGAGACGATTTATAAATAATACGCAGAAATTGTGCATTCAACTTGGCATGCCAAATATGGAAGAAAATAATTTTTTGATATATAATATTTTTGAGCCGATCGGTCCAGCGTAATGACTGACAGCGATAAAAATCTCCAACCGCTCGCGATTCAATTTTAAGTAGTCGTACGAGGTTATCGCCTCAACCACCTTGATAACCCAAAAAGGTTGCCCCGCCTGATTTTCCATGGCCGTTGACGATCTGGACATCAAAGTTTTTTAATTTTTTTTTAACGTTGCCCTAAAGGGATATTCTATACGAGTGGTCTTAAACATAACTTGAATGAATTACTACTAAAACAACAACTTGTTGCTTAAATCGTATCGGATTTCCTTGACTCTACGGCGTATCATTAACTTTAAATGGCAATAAAATTTCGAAAGAAAACTTTTCACAGGAAAACGTACGAGTCTTATAATCAAGATTTTTTTAATGATGTATAGATTATACTTACTGAAAAATCAAATGAGCAAATTGTACGTATATGCACTTTCGACTGGTTTTTCATTTATTGAGTACTTAGTGTACAGTACAGTTTAATATGTTAGTTGACAAAAAATATTCGAATAAGACATAAATTAATTACGCCATAGTTCACACAGCAGATGGTTAGCAAAATATTCGACTAAGATAAATATATATTGTTTAATTTGAAAGTTAAGAATAACATTGTAATAATTGATTTACGATAAAAAAAAATGGTCACACACGTTTTACAGCCATTGGAATAAATTGATTCTGTTTCAATTTCATATTAAGTAAAGCTTATAATCAACTTGGGCGTTTTAATTAAGTATATTATAAATTAAATTTTAAAAAGCTTACGTGTATCATTAAAAGATGTCACCGAATTTTACGAACATGGATTCCCCTTAAGACGTATTTAATTAAATAAGAGTTTATAACCAACCCCGTCAGAGCTTCCGCCTCACCTAGCAACGTGTTAAATTTAACGATATGTTATTCAGTTAACGAGAAGAGGTAGATACATTGTATGCACCATGAAGCACCTAGCGCCATGTCTTGGGCTATTTGTGTCTGGAATTAAATGAACACCGACGTGAAATATTTAACAAGTTTTTGTTCACTACAGTAACTTAACTATACGAAATGTCACAAACCACACACCAGCGATCATCAACCTTCAATAGTTTAAACAGAGCCACAGGACATTTTATAAATGTAAGGAAATATAAGGAGCATGTAAGATCATTAATTCCATCAGTTAACAATCTGAACAATATAATTCTCACATCAATGCATCTTCTGATTGTTGATCCCTTGTGAATCATCCCTCGGTACAAATTGATTAGTATGTAATGGTTATAATACTAAATTTCGCAATTTGAACGTCATTATTGCAAAATAGTTTAGGGAAGGTTAATTCCAGAAGGTGAAACCCAGGTCATGGGTTACAAAACACGAGGAAATGTACAGATTTTGTACGATTCAAATTAAAAATTATAACAAACAAGCCCAGTCGTTATATTAAATGAAATCAAACTGTTTTAATAGAAATTAATAACAAAACGTCATACGTAGGTATAAAAGAATGATAAATATAACACGAAGAAAAATGATACAATAATAGGGTTCCCAAGCGATAGTATCAAAATTTATTGAAGTCAATTTACAAATCCATTAATCTTATGTTGACGGAAGGGTCATATTGTTTCAAATACGCGTGGGTTTGTATTATAATATGTATGGGAAATATATATTAACTGAATGTATGACTATTTCATAATACTTAAGTGCCGATGCACATTTGATTCAAACAATATTATTCCAAGGCTTTTTCGTTACAATGAAATAAAAACGTTAATATAGGGTAAAGGATTATTAAATTGTGGTTATTTTTTATAAATATATATTGATATTTCTTTCCACATTGGCCATCGTCAGAACTATGAATTAAACTCAGCCTTACAGTAAAACTTAATCGAGTTTTTTTCATTGAATTGTCATAACATTCATAAACTGTTTATGGTCACGAAACCAGGAGTTGCGAATCGAAATTCGCACCTATACAATCATACGTCAGCGATATCGGTAAAATGATTTGGCTCCCTTCTATTACACAGAACTCCATGATAAAATTCGTATAGAGGAGTAGAATAATCGAAGGCGCTGTCGACACTGGAACATTTGTTGTTCGACTAGGAAATTTCGTAACAGTCGAAAGAGTTCAAAGTAATTGAAATAAAGCGCTTATTAAACTTAACCAATTGGGGATAAGACGGACGCAAGCACTCAGCATTTAGTGAACGATGATTCCGCATTAGGGATAGCAATACCGGTTAAATCCATCAGCAACAGTATTACAAAAAAAGATGAAAATTAACATAAAATAAAAATATTTACCGGTAAATTAGATTGCAATATATTTAATTGGTGAATATAAATAAATGTCATTAACGAAATGCAATATAATGCTGGTGCATAACCGAAAGCAAGGTGTAAAAAATGCCATCAACTCCGCATTTTAAACAAGAAACCGATTACCTACAAAGTAGTACAAAGTTGTAAAAATTCAAATTTGATATTGAAATTCCATCAAGTACCTTCAATCGATATCATAAATTACATATTTAGAGTTATTAAAATGAAATACCCGTATTGAATACTGGTATTAGATTTTGAATGAATGTGAAAAAATTTCAAAGGAGAATTATTTATTTTCAAAACCGATATTTCAGGATCGAAAATACTTAGTATTAAAATACTAGACGGTAAAGCCGGTATTGCATTCCCTATTTCGCATCGCAATCTTATAAAAAAAATGTAACGGTTTTACAAGTGTCGATTTACTTTCAAATAACGGCTGCAAAGATAATGCATATTTTTTATTATTATGAAAATATTGAAAAAAGGACCGACTTCTTTCTCTTATCTAGTGATGATTATTTTTAGAGGACATTGTAAAGCATTGCTCCGCAACTGGTGTGCCGTAGGCCGGATACAGGTGTCCCGCGGTCAAATACAATTTGACACTACAATTTTTCTTAATGTTTTTAAATAAAAATTGTGTATCAATTTAACATCTATATATTTTAGCTTTTGGTGTGCTGCGGAATTCTAGGAAGGGGTTTGGCGTGTTGTAGGCGAGAAAAGGTTGCGGAGCACTGCTGTGGATGATCAAATTTGTCTGCAGAAAATTGTAGTTTTTAGTAGACAAGTAGACAGTCCAAAACAGTGTACATGAAATCGGGGAAGATTTTTTTTCTATAAAGTCAGAAAGAATTCAATTTTCTGTTAAAATGTACACTTGCATGTATAGTGATATTCTGTATATTTTCAATCACAACACATTAATTACACTATTAACTAACAATAATATTTTTAAAAAAAACTTAGAGAATCTTTAAAAAAAATTAATGCAATGTAGTAATGAAATTAAGAGATTTTAAATAAATAAAAACACATTTTTTTAGTACTTATTTCCGCAATATATTAGCGAGAATCATCTATCAATCCATTGCAATTAGCAGTCTTAACGATTAAGACGTTAGCACACAGTAGGTTAATGACGAAATAACACGAACCCTTCAAATCAAAGTTCAGCACAGTTTTATATGTCCAAGCTGGAATATATTTTTTTTTTATCGTAGTTTGAAATTTACTAGTTGGTACTCCTTGCGAAGAGTCTTGCCTTGTAAAGAGTTCTACGCCGAAACTTCACCGTTATCACAATCGAATTTTATCCAAACATTCTAAAGTTCAAGGAACCTCCAAACGTTGTGTTTGATAATTTGGGACGATGAGTACGCCACGAGGAAAAACAAACAAATTCGGAATGATTAATACGCTGGAGAATGGAAAAAAGCAAGACATTTCACGGAAAATAATATACACAGCCGAGATTCGTCCCATATATCCGTCGACGACGGGCACATGCTGTGCTTTCGAAAGAAAAAAACAAAAAATAAATTGGGTAAAATGATAGAACCGAAACACTGTTATAAACATTGAATTTTTATTCAAGTCGTACGTATAGTTTCGCAAAATAAACAAATCACGCATGTGTTATACCAAAATTAGATGTTTTTCAAATTTAACACGGGGACGTGTTTTGTAGGAGATCTAGACAGAAGACATTTGCTTATTTTAAAAAATATATTAAAAAAAAGTTTTCCACAATATATTTTATCACCAGGACCGTATTGCAATTCGAAATTTTAAGATGATTCTAATTTATAAATTGAAAAAATCTGGCCGTACTGAGAGTAAGATCAGTAACGAAAGCTAACGATGTTAACTAGCAATATTATTAATAAAAAATGAGTTGCTGTGACAACGGCTAATAACATCAATGCGACTTCTACCCAGATTGCGCCAAGACGAAATCATAAGTCGCTGCTTGAAATCAATCGATATCAACTATCACAAAAAAATCTTGACGAACAAACTAATATATTTCAGTCGTCACTCTTCAAGCCATTGCAACGGGCTTTTCCGTAACAAACCATCCCCATCCAATAAACCATTTCCGTGCAATATGTAAGCTTATTAATATAGCCGCCTTTTTAGTTTTATTTACAATTTTTTTTTAGTTTTATTTACAATTTTTTTTTAGTTTTATTGCTAGCAGGAAATAAGCTAGGTCGTTAAAACACCGTGTTATAATGGCTACCAAGTAAATGCCAATTCAATCAATCAAGAAATCATAAGTGGGAAGAGGCTTCATAAGTACGTATATATAGAACAGGAAATACAACATAAAATTGATAAAAAAAATAGATAGATTAAATGTACAACATGACTCAATTAACAATGCATAAATCAACTCCAAGAAGGCATTTTAATACAACGATAAAAATAGTCTGTCTTCATGATGAATCAACCGTTTCCGACAAATCCTGATCATGATATCACCACTGAAATGAAATCCTTACGCATTCCAGAAAATTTTTGCAAGGAGCCCTTTTTGGAGGAGTTGAGAAAGAGGATTGCAAATAAGCCAACATGACTAATTTTAGAATAAACTTAAGATTACTGTCTCAATTCAAGGTTAAGACTGCTAAATCTATGCAGAATTTATCGACTTGGCAGTTCTCTTGGTACGAGGATAGGATCATGTATCCGCCAGTTGTGAAGAGCATTTCAAATGCTTTATTTCAAAGAAACACGAAACAATAAATTGACAGATTATAACGTCCTTCCCTCTCTTACGAGTTATAACAATTATTAAAACAAATTAAGTTTTGAATTTACATACGGTTTAAGAATAGAATATAATATAATGTTTTAAGAAAATGAACAGATATGTGAATTTAGAAATTTGAAAAGTTGAAACGGCGTAATTTGATAGTGGAATTCATGTGTAAAATAATGATATAAAAATAAATGTATTTAAATCTAATGATTATGCGCAATTTATAAAATTCCTTTTAAGTATTCGTTAAGGGATGAATTAATGTTATATAATCAGGGCCGTGTCCGACTAAAATAGTATTAAATTTTAATTGTTACAACTTTGTACGATTCCGCATGTTTTGTCACTAACGACCCGGGTTTCGCCTTTCGGCATCTTCGGCCATTCTATCACGCGGACGCAACAGAACTGACACTTCAGTCCGGCCAGTACAACCAGACTTTAGGTTTCTTCCCGTACTTTTCCAATTAATACGCATTAAATTAAAAATAAACCAAACAATCCGGTAAATTGTTCATTTATATATTTTTGGAGTCGTTAGTTTTTCACGACTTCGACTCTACAGTCCTGTTTGTATTAATAACATTTGAAACTAATGATAAAAATTTGTAAAATTTTACGTAAATTTTTGTTACAGAATTAAAATGAATTCTTACCAAGTAAACGGCGATTAAATAAAAAAGTTCGCCGCGTACTTTTAAAACTAACCGCTAACTATATGTAAAAACGATTTTTTTTAGCTTGTTAAAAAGAAAACCCTAATTGGATATTAACAATACTCTTTTGATGTATACAATGTATATATTTTTTTTGTGGCTTTTGGAGTGTCGGTTTTTTTTCAAAGTTTGATAAACGGTGCCTTCTTCCTTTCATGTACATTTTTTTCTACTTAATATACTTCATAAATATAAAATGATAGGACATATAATATTCCATCCCTCGTTCCTGTGTGTCCAAAAAAATACCTAACTAGGTCGGACATGTCAAGTGACGTGGGAACATCGCACGGAGGTTGGGGTGATTTCTCAAGCACCTGTTTTTTATTCAGTGAAAAAATAAAAATTGTAAACTCGTGTGAGAAAATTGTGACGTGATTTAAAAAGGTGTGCTAAAACCATTTTTCATGTTTAAAAGCGATTGCACGACATGTGATAGTTGCCGATCTCGAGGGTCAACAATTTGATTCCTCGAATGGACTGTAAAATATGCTAATTATTTAAAATTGCAGCGTTGAAACTTTAACTTTGTACATTACATGTTTCGTCAACGCTGATAAAAAGCCTGAAGATACCGAAAGGCAAACCCGGGTTGCGAAACATGTGGCATAGCAATGTACAAATTTTCAACAAATCAAATTTGTTTTTAAATTTCATCAAGCGCCGTTAGTCAATATCAGAAATTACATTAAGTATTTAAAAATTTAAATCATTTTTCATCATTTCCCGTCAAACTTTTGCATAATAATATTAAAAATGAGGTCTTCAGAAGGCGATCCGTATATTCTCACAATCTCTTAAAAGATAGATTGAGTACACAGTATAGATTTTTTTAAAATGCTTTGACTTAAAAATTAGCAAGCAATGAATAAAGTCAATCTTGTTTGAGAAGGCAAAGCCGCCCCATCGTTTGAAAATGTTTACCTCAAGTCAGTCTTTATAATTTATGATATTGATTGAAGGCGCTTGATGGAATTTCAATATCAAATTTGAATTGGTACAACTTTGTACGATTCCAAATTTTGGTCACTGGGTTTCGCCTTTCGGCATCTTCAGGCATTATATCACACCAATAACAGAACAATAACAAATAACAGTACTGGTTATGTTACACAGAACGAGTTGCACCTGTAGCTAAAGGGTTATTTTAGTGAGCTTTGGTTGTTGTCTTCAATGCAGACAGGAAAGAAGAAAAAACGAATGATCGATAAAATTTACGACTGAATCGCTAATGAGTTGAAATTATACTCAAATAATTCAAAAATCGAACAAAAAACCCGAGGAAGTTTTTGATTGGCCAGAAAAAATCTTCCTTAGCGTCGTATCGTTTTTGGAACCAATTCCATTTTCCCCGAGTCTGCACGCCTGGCAATATCATTTTTACGATTCCGGATGTCACGGTGACTTGCCAAAAAGCGCTTCATCATCTCCACTTCTTGCCCGACAGAATGGCGGAACAATGGAGTGGAATGCCGATCGACTCGGAGGATAGTGTTGTACTTATGTAAGACCCGGGAGAAGAATGCGGTATTCTCTGAAATTTTTCAATTGTGCTGTACAGTCGCAATAAAAACAGATGTTTTGCCACACAAGTTATCTGTGTTTATTATAGTAAGTCGTTGCTTTGTGCATATCTACCAATTCGCCCATACATTAGGTCAGCAGTAGGGTTTGCACAAAAACCGAATTTAAGACCGACATTCGAATTTCAAATATTCTAAAAAAAGATTCCTTATTCAATTTTAAAAATATACATAATTGTTTTTTTGATAATATAAAAGCAAGTACCAAAATTTTGATGTTACTAATAAATACGGTTAACAAAACAGAAAGCGTTTATTTATTCACCACTTACATAATTTTGATGAAAAAAAACTTCCTGAAATAGAAAATTAATACTCTTGCTGAAAAATGAAGCAGTGTGAGTAATTTATACGTTATCGAAAAGTTGGCAAACTCGCATATGGAAAATTCGGTCTTGGGTGTTTTTTAGTTTCCTTGATTTCCTCAAGATATCTCACTGAATTTTAGATTATAATAAGAATATTTTCAACCGAAATTAAAAAAAAAAAAAACCTGATTAATTTTAACCGTGCTGTGAAGAGTTAGTATTTTTACATAAAATTTTGTAAAAAAATATACATCTCACGTTTTTAGGGTTTTATCGTAATAAAACCAGTTGCATTATCCAGGGATCGCAAACCATTAAATCATAGCACTTGAATATATTATCACAATAATTGTTGACATATACGACCAGTACGTCAATACTCCTTTTCAAAAAAATCGCGCCGACGTACTAGTACGTTCATACACCTGAAAGGTTAAGATTTCAGTGACGTGTACTAAATAACTTCATACATACGATATTTTCATTTATTTTGACGTGACATACCGTACAATTAATGTAAATAGGTTTGAATGAAAACCGACAAAAATCGTTTTTGGGCGCGTTCAAAAACATTAATTTTTCCCAAACCCGGACCAACTGGAAGAAGTCTCATTTTATCACTCGGTTACGGCATAAGAGACACACCAAAAACTGTGGTCCGACACGAAATAAAAATTCTTTTACAACACCCGAATATAAAATAAATATCAATTTTCGATTATGCAACATAATCCGATACCGAATACTGAATTTCTAAGGCGACTGCTATCGTACGATTCGATCGCATTCGTGATGAGATTCGAGTGTAGGAGTAGTAACAAAGCTGGCCGAAACGTATCAATGTTACGCAAAATTACATGCTAATTGTTTCCTAAACGTTGGTAAAATATTTGAACTAGCGGCTGCTGGCGCCATCGAATCAATTATGCAAAACCGGAGATGCTGTGAGATTGCGTATAATGAAATTAGCTGGGATCATAATATTTGAAATTATTATCGTTAAGTTTACAGATTTTCAGATAACCAACATGAAAACAAATAATTTATTGTTACTTCATGCCTTAAATTGTATTATCGGTTTACTTTGATAAATTTTCGTGCTGTATTCGAAATCCCACGGTCCAATCAAAACGCGCGACGGTGAACAGTCGATGCGGGTTTTTAAGCCGGTAGTTTGACAGGATCTCCAATTATTTTTAATTAATTATTTAATAAATAAACGCTAAAAATATATATATTTTGCTTTTGCAACGTCAAAATATTCAAACATTCAACGTTGGAAATTAAAGAAATGAACAACAAAACAAGAAGCAATACTGTTGAACATTGTAAATGCTTTAAGCATCGGCACCCCTATTGGTAGACTGGTTCTACACATTAGAACAACAAACAATTCATGTCCACTTCTCAAAAAATATCCGGAACATACAATGTGATATTATTGAGGATGGTAGAATTCTCATTTTGGCATCGAATGAGGTGTGAAATGAAAATACATAGTTCATATAAAATCAATTCATGTTACAAAACGGCGAAAAAAAAAGCAACGTATTTTAGTTCTGCGAATTTTTTGATAAAATCTAGTGACAAGGTGACAGCTTTGGAACAGCTGGAAATCAATAGATATAAATCATCACACGAAATTTTAAATGAACAAAAAAATATAAGTCGGTCGCCACTTCTCAGACCATTGCGAGAGGCTTTTGCCTACCCGTAATAAACCATAACAACCATCCCGTCCAATAGTTGAGCTCATTGAAATTGCTGCCTGTTTAGTTTCATTTACATTTTCAAATTTTTTACTTTTATTGCTAGCAGGAAAAGGGCTAGGTCGTTAAAACAGAAGAGAAGATGTATTGTGTACCTTTTCTACACAGCTATATATAGATAAGCGAGTGTACGTTTAAACATAGTTCCGACAATGGCGTGAGCCGAAATAGCTATCAACTACTTATAAAATACATTGCTATTTTTTCACTGCGTTATAGTGGAGTTCTACCAAGTAAATGCCAATTCAATCAATCAATTCATGTTAATAATATTAATATATTCAAAGATATACTGTTATATACTTTGAATATTATAGATATATAAATATATTCAAAGTATATAACAGTGAACTCTCAATATTAACAAATTACCATTCAATAAATATATATTGATGTGATTGTTGAGATTGTTAATTTTCTCAACAATATAGATGGTCTAAAGATGTTGATCTATAATGACGAAAACGTGTATCATTTTATGGAATAAAAAATGTATAAATTTTATATTACATATGATAAATTTATCATAAAATTTATCGAAAATAGTTACTAGTTAATCTTAAGCGTCGTTTAAAAGTCACAGTAACGTTCTACGTCAAATGAAAAAAAATCTGATGTAGTGTCTACGACTTTCCTTAACCACAAAATTGTGTGCTATCAATAACAGTACAATGTTTTCTCCAGGAAAGACTTCTTCCAAGCAGCTGAAATCCGTTCTGCAATTTTTAAATTAATTCATCACAACTACGGAGTTTTATGACGATTTTGAGACGCTATCAAATATTAGACGCACCGCAAAATTCAGAGACACCATAAAACGAGACAAAACATTCATCTTTAATCTAGTAATACGTTAGTTTATGAACTAAGTTGCAACGGAGAATTTCAACGAATTTCCCAAGCGAAACAAGAGATAATTTCGTGTTCATAATTCGAAGCAGGTAGGAATTAGCATTTTAGTGTAACGAAACGAAAAATAGCAATGATTACGGTGCCCAAGTACTTTACCATACGGATTAACTTCGTGGTAAGTACGCACTCAATGAATAGGCATATATTGTATACATACTACCAGACCGAACTAAACCAAATTTCACATCACTTATCCTCTATAATCCTCAGGTATTAGATATTACAATGTAAGGACGGTGCAGAGATAAACAATATTGAAATGCCGGAAATAAAAAAATACAGACAAAAGATCCAATGCTTACAGTTATATATACAAAAGGCATAATGCTACTTGTGTCTAAGTACAATCAAATAAATTATGATAACGACGAGGGTGGCTGTTTAATGGAATTCTAATATCACAAGTTTAATCATATGTATAATATATACGTAGTTGTATACGGATTGTAGAGTTCCATTAATAGCCATTTCGGCACACCAATATCGTTAAAACTGACTTGAAAATATGTTTTTTTTAACATAATTTAAAGTATTTTTTGAATGAAGATGCTAGATAAAATATAAAATTTGAATCATTCAGCAGTTATAAGCAGTCTCGTCTTGATTGTACAAAATTTTATCGATTAAATATAATTTGTGTCAGTTTATATCGACAATACAACGAAAAAAACTACAATTCAATTGAGAGTGAAAAAAAAGTTATTTTTATTGTTATATCAAGATTTCTATCGAATATCTCTCACCTGATTGTATAATCTATTTCACGAGAGAACACAAATCCCACACTCAGTTTCATATTTTTCATCGCTTTTAAACTAAACTATCATTATTATAGTATCGAGATGATAGTTGTTAAATCAAAATTGAAAATATTACAATTATTCAAAAAATGTTTTCAAATACAGGTCAATACTATTGACAATTGTTCTTAACTTTCCAAGAAAGAGTGTTGACACATTTATATGACTCTACTAGGGTGTGCTTATCAAATTCATTGATATTATAAGTCAGAAGCAAGCTTGTTTTTTCCTGTACACGTTTAGAATTCTATACATTGCTTTCATCGTGTTATTACAAACCCTTTTTAATGTCAAATATTCAATGTAAATGTGACCACAATTTGTGACGATTCGGTTCAAAGACCGGCCGTCGGCGACAGCTGCTTTCTTTGACAACATTGTCATGAGAGGGTGTCGCGCCGTTCACCTTGGGGGTGGACGCCCGGAAGGCAGGGTGTCGAGTGCAAAGCGCGACAGTGGCCACGGCGGCGGCGAACGGCGCCCCTTTGAGTCTCGAACCCCGGCGGCCGAGACAGTGCGACATTTCTAAGAAATGAACGACTGTAGTTTACCTGTACTGCAAATGTCTTTAACGCAAATAAATAACCATAAAGTTCCACATTACTGTAAAGTAACGCATAGGAGAGATAGCAGAATACGAAACAAACCAACAATTTCAATTCTATCTCATTTTGTAAAGCCGAGACAATTTGTCAGCTTTTTTGAGTCAATTTGTCACACACATAAGTATAATTACATTACATTGAACTAGATGGCGACTGTTTAAAAATAACCTTTTCAATTCATTCAGAAATACAAATAAACAAATTGATATAACGAAAATATTATCTACATTTGTACTGATTTGTCGACCCAAATCTAAGACATTTTCATTTCTGTTTCAAACAGGCATTACGTGTAACAATCGATATGAATATTTTTTCAAAAATAATGTTATCGCCCTTCGTTATCAGCATCCGCGAGAAATAATCCCCAGACAAACATAGACAAGATAAAAACATATCATTTCGCCATTAATTAACCAAACTTACAATCTTAACATCAATAAATTATTACAATTACAACATGGACTACAATTATTAATTCAAAAACGGTACAAAGTTATCCAAACATACGAAATCGCAAAGCTGTTGAAACGAAAAAGTTTTTACGGTATTACATATTCACTCAGAAAAAATGCCTCAAATGAATACATTAACGCGTAACTCGCAAAATACGTTTCTACTGTATAGGAAAATCATCAACGGGTTGGTACAGTTTTGTGTAGTTATTCAGACATACCCTAAGCGAGACAGCACACAGAATAAAGAAATGATTATGCATGATGATTGATTTTTTTAAATTGATTTCTGCGAATTTTTCTAAGTAACAATGTTGATTATATTTGTTCATCTTTACACATTTGCATGTAGTGTTTAACTACGTAAAACATGTTATTGTCACAGCTTAGATAAATGGGTAATTTGAGCTATAAGCGGTATCTCTACAATCTGATAATCTGATAGTGGAACAATAAGGCAAACTTTAAATTATATATTTATATACAAAGGATTAGTTAAAAAAAAAAATACTGAAAGGATAAATATCATAAAATTAATACGGAATGAATCGATTTGTTTATATTCATTTGATTTTAGTTGATACGAATTGATTGGATTGAATGATTTTTCAATTTGTATCCAACAAATTGAAAAATCAACGATAGCTACCGATTACTATTCATATCATGAAAGTTTAAATGATAATAAAATATGTGAATACTTATAATCCTGAAAAAATCTACAACTAAAATAATAGTGAGCAATAAAATAATAAACAAAACAGATCGCCTGCGGCGCTGGAAAATTTAAACAGGCAAATTGCACGCATAATTAATAACATTCCCATGGCAATACAGGTTTGGATAAATATTAATAGATTAAATAAAAATATTATAAAAATAAACAACTTTGGACATTCTTTCTGGTTTTGCTGAAGTATCTATCAGCTGATATTTTTGATTAGCCGACTGTTTTAAGTTTGTTACGAGAGAAAAAAATAATAATTAGAGTAATTTGTATTATTAATTGTGTTGTAATACAACCAAGAGGTATGATGAATGCCAGACATACCGGTTATTGGTTCCTTGAGAATGTCTGCGGTAGAGATGCCTTTCTTCTGGAAAATACTTTTAACAACACTACACGATAATTGCGAAGATGCCGCGCTTGGACTAATTCCAGACATTAAAAGCACAATAACTGACATAAAACACAATGTCCCGAACTTATTCACCCTCTTGCAGTAGAGGGCTCCCGAGAGGGAATCCAAAAAGCCTATTACTACAGCCAACACAATCTGTAGTCCCCCATAACAACTCATCTTGCTAAACATTTTGGCTATTTTATGCACTTCAGCACTGTTTCAAATACTTGTATTTTCTTGGTTTACTAAAAAAAACACCGATTCGAAATATTTCTTTGATTTTTCATTCTCTATTTTGAAATGCACATGAAAATGTCAACAATATATATATTTCGAAGTTAGACGCGGCGACGAACACCCCGTTCGAATTTCGAACTCACAATGAGAGGCGCCTGCGCACGGAACTTTGAAATGCACATGTACTAGACGTTGCCAACGTACAGCCAAGAAATAAAAACATTTTTGTCGCAGGTTAGACACATTTTATTTAAAGCTCATAGATTAGTGTACTCAAATTTGTTCAGTTAGATTGAAATTGTTCTAAAGTTTTGTTTGAAAGACGTTTTGATTTGGAAAATTATATCATGGTGTCGTCACTGCTTCGTTTAACAATAAAAATTGTATCTTCATTTTAAGTGAATTTTTGATTTTAGAATAAAAACCAAACAATCAGACGCAGTAGCTCTAATGTGTAAATTTCAAAAATTGCGAGCTTTACAATGAGGCATTTCCACTTCCGAGTGGATGATGTAATTTTTTTATAATTAGAACTGTAATGTATGAGATAATGTTTCAAACATTTATTCAGTAAGTCAGCAATTGATCGACAATATTTTTTGGGAGATGATACTTTAATATGAACACGACGTTTTCATATCACAATAGTTTCCGATCCCTGTTTTAAAAAATAGCTAACTTCATGCGCGTTTCCAATGTGGAATTTGACATATAAACTCATATCTTAAGGTTGGCTAAATTGCATTTCATTATTATCACTTCAATTCAATTTGGTTTTCGGAAATTCACTGTTGAACGTCAGTTTTACTTCTAGTGTGTTGTGAGGAGGCGACTCATTAACTAGATTATTTATTAAAAATAGTGACAAAAACCGATTCAAAATGTACTGCATGTTGCGAAGAACCTTCTCCACGACACGGGGACTAAACTATAAGAAGGTGTCACATGTTCTTTTTGACATGGATGGCGTAATAATAGGTTCTTATTTTTCTCTCTATATCATATTTTAACTAGTTTTCTTTCTACACAACATACAAATACCATATGAAATTGAATAAATATATAAAAAACTATAATAATATCAACTAAATTTCTTCTGTGCATGCTTTTTTTAAATCTTAAATCAATCTTTTTGTTTCACTTCCTGGTTTGTTTACATCCGATCACATGCCGCGCTAAGGTCATATTCTTTAAATATATTTATATTTTTTAGAAGAAAGTCTTTGTTAAAAAAAAAATACGAAATTCCTTTTCAATGTAAACTGTCCTCGTCCATTTTCTGTTTGATTTTTTCTACTCGCAAGGTAAAATTATTCGATCTCTGATTCCATACATACAAATTTTTAATTTTGACCAATTTTCACCTTTGTTCCGTCAACTGTTCGAACATTCTTTTAGATTTGAGGAAAACAAAGCATATTTTTGTGAATTATTATCAATTACTGTTGGCCATTGATAAGATTGTAATGTTTTTGATATATCTACTGATTATTTTAAGGTATTAAATTTAGCAATGAATTTTTAAAACTTAGATGAATTGAAAATAGCTATTTATTTATTTCTACATCTAATTTAAATAAAAAAATATTTCGGAACTTTTTTTTTCGGAAATTTTATTCATCTATAATTGTTTCCCGCCTAATTAATTGTTTTTTCCTGATTAAATACAAGATGTCTAGTTAAAAGATAATTTAAGATTTGTCATTATTCAGGTCCATAGTGCAGTGGCCAACACCGTTGACTTTGGTTACAGATCTCACGGGTTCGTAGACCAATAGGGATAGTTTTATTAATTGATTGTTCAATCAATTTACGAATTCTCTTTAAAGGTATTGATTTTTGTGATTTATAAAATTCCTTCTCGACATCTGATCCTAAAAACAGGATGTGATGAGAGGGATAAGGTAACGATTAGTCCTGTTCTAGCCTTATTCTTCTATCCCTAATTTTTTAGAAAATAAGATTTTGAAATACTGTGAAAATATTCTGATGAGATATCCTCATTGAAAATATACCCATTTTGATTCATGGCTTGTAAATGTTTTTTATTTTAGTTAATCATTTTATAGCACTCCCGTCTAGAACGCCATTTTCTTCAAATGGCTTCATTTTTACGGTCAAATTATATATTTTGCGAACATGTTTACATAAAAATCTGCATTGGAAGAATATTGTCAGAAGCTGTTTGTACTTTGATTTTGTTCGACGCATTCTGCTTTGATTGCCAAATCATCACAAAAAACATTACTCCAGGGCCATAAGTCACAATACTTCACATATAATAATTTTTTGCCATTAAAAAAACTCTAAATTAAACCTCAACCCTAATGGTGTTTGAGTACGAAATATCTAGAAAGCAACAAATCCGATCATACTGATATTTACTGAATTTCAACCACAAACATATATCCCGCAAAAACCCAATCCAAAAACATTCTCAGAGTATTTAATATCAGAGATGGCATCGTATTTGTTTTAATTCTGAGTCTTATTGAATACCAAATTACTATTCATTGAAAATTAATCGATTGATTATTATAATTGATATTTCCTGTAAAATATCTCTAACAACAGATTCATTTTATACAATCTGGAACGAATTGTATGAACGATTATCATACATAATTTAAAATTGATCAATCATTACATTCAACACTCCTCTGATGCTTTCTGTCATTTGATTTTAAATGAAAACAGAGTAGATATATTTAAAAAGATTTGTGTATAGTATTGGACGATTTAATTCTTTGATATAGTAAGTTTTATCATATCTGCTCCCAATACTGTATGGAACCCTTGCGGATGGATCTCAATAGTAGAAAGATGGGTCTTGATAATAAATAGCAGTTAGCTCTCTATTGCTCTCGACTCTAGATGGAATGGAATTAATACGCTTTTTTTGTTAGCACATGTTTTAGTACTATTTCCACAATATATGATCAGTTTTGCTTATCACAACCATTATCAGTTGATAAGTGAAACCGGTCCTGATCGTAAAATATATTGTGAAAATAATACTTTAAATGTGATTTTATTATTTTAAGTAAAATGCCTGTCCACCATGAATTGATAGTTATTCCTTTAAAAGGAATTAATGCATCATATTGTAGATGTAAGCATTTTAAATCGTTTTCAGGTTATTAGTTTGAATTTACCTTTGTGAATTTTAAGATACCAAATCGAGAAACTGTTAGTTTCGAGCTATTTCAATATGTATAAATAATGTTTGTCTTCTAGTGTCATTTGTCATATATTGACATTCTGTAATTAGCGCATTCTCTTCCTGAATTGTATTTTCAAATTGAATGCGTGCCCAACTAACTTACCTTGATTGTTTACTTCCTCGTTATGTAAAAGTTGTACTCTTTTTTTTTTTTGCTACATAACGCTGTTTCTAAAAATAAAGGTTATGTAATAATATCATAAATATAAAGTAATTCAGTTTTATTGGCAAGCTCTCAAAATAAATTTGTCGAATTTATTTTCCATGCACTGTAAATAAAATGCAATTACACTCTTGGTATTGGCGAAATGTCACTCGATACTTTTATTTTTGATTTGACATGAAATTGGTGGTGAGTTTTTAACATTCAAAAGACTTTTTCGACAGCATACAACTGGAGTATTTAGCCACTGTCCGACTTGAAATACCTAAAATATCACTCGCATGTCATTTTTATGCATTCCAAGGCAGACAAACCCTTATATGGATGAATTATTTAGAATCATTGAATGATCAACTCAATCTTCCCAACTCCCCCTTGTTGTACCCTTTACATGACATCTAGATGTTTGATTGTTACCTGCCAGAAAATATGTAGGTATCTCTATTTAAAAAAATATAAAATCGTTTACAAATGATATCAACTGAAGGTGCTTGATTGAGTTTTAATATCAAATTTGAATTGGCTTAGAAATATTTGATTAATATTTGTTGTAAAACCCTTTCAAGAATGACTTTTTAAATAGATTGTTAATGCAAATTTTCACAGGCAATTGTGTTAATTATTATTAGATTAATATTACTAAATTTGTTTTAGCTGCAATTTACTGCTTGCCTTGGGGTAAGTGTTTTCCTGTAATTAATATCTTTGGTATGTAGTCGATGCTAACTGTTTATTTTACGTCAGTTCTGTTGCATCCGTGTGATAGAATGCCTGAAGATGCCAAAAGGCGAAACCCGGGTCTTCACCGTGACAAAACATTTGGAATCGTACAAAGTTGTAACAATTCAAATTTGATATTGAAATTCCATCAAGCACCTTCAGTCGATATCGTAAATTTTACACAGTCATCATTGTTCGATTTTAAGCCCTTGATTTATGTTTTGTATTTAGCAAATTTCCTCAAATCTCTTATCCAGCTGTTGGTATTAATGGACAGGTAATGTTTATATTTTTTGGCACCACAGACCAAACATAACTTTGAAAGGTCCAAAGTTACTTCTATACTGTGGTCAGCACTGATCGTCACAAAACAAATCATTCTTTAAGCTTAGAAAAATATCACGGTGAGCCTTTGAAAAGTAAAGTGAATCACTTAAACAACATCCGAATGCAAGCATTAAATATGTAGCACTTGTATATACAAAAAACAGGAACATCACTTTTGCTGTAACTAAAACAAATTTGACTAATAGTAAAACACGCTAAATAATATTTTTCTTTTTTGAATTTGAATAAAGCCACACCTTTTTTTTTATAATTAAGTACTATAATCGTCAAGATATTTATTTCATTGGACAGTTATCAACAAATTGTTAATCCTACGATTTTATAGTTGACGCGTACTTGTTCCATTATCATTTAATCAATACAATCTTTGTTGATTGCATTTGTTCACAAAGTTTGGTATTATTTGTCAAATATAATATAGAGTGATTCATCAATCATCATTTGTTATCCAAAAAAGACATGAAAATTTGTTATATAATAAATATATCTGCTAGTATCCGATGTTTTGCTATTTTTGCTTCCAAAATACAAATTGTTTAATTATTGTGAAGACCTGCATAATGTTTCAACCAGGGCTGTAGAATCATTAAAAATAAACCATTCCGACATTGACTAATAAGACGATTCCAACTAAAAAAAATTCAATATTGTCAGGTTTTTTTCCTACTTTTCCTATTTATGTGCATTAATTGAACGATCCACCAACAAATCCGTCAAATAGTTTTTGAGATATTTTTCAAAATCGTCAGAGTCCATCATTTTTCACGATTCCGAATCCGGCAAAAGCACGACAACTCCATCTCAACAACTGAATATTTTTTTTGTCATTGTATAACCAGCCTTATTTAAATAATATAAAACTAATGAAATCTGATACATATTCTCTTACAACAAATGCCATCACCACTTTTAGCGTCATGATGAAAAAGCCATTTCCTTTCGGCATCTTCAGGCATTCTATGACACATGTGCAACGGAACTGACTAACTTTCTTTTGAATGCCTGAAGATGCCGAAAAGCGAAACCCGGGTTGTTAGTGAAAAAACATGTGGAATCGTACAAAGTTTATGTAATACAAATTAATTATCATTTTTTTTTTCAGATACCGAACATATTTATGAAAAAATAGTCTCCACAATAGCAAATAAGTATGGAAAATCATACCCGAGAGACGTCAGATTGATGGTTATGGGGACCACTGAACAGAGAACTTCAGAAATCGCTTGCAGAGAATTGGGTCTGCCAATCACTCCTGCGGAATTTCACACCCAAATGAAAACCTTAGGGAATCAGATGCTTAGGGATGCTCCGCTAATGAAAGGTTCATTTCTTGACTATTTTCTCATATAAGCAATGAATTCTGAAACATAAATATGCAATTGATATTGATCAATGGCGGATGATTCACTTTTAAAATGTTGAATGCTCCAATAAACACTGTAATATTAAAGATGAAAGAATCTATACAATTTAAGAAAAACATTCAATTTAATTTTGTAATAAAGGTCGCAAGATGACGGCTTTAGAACAGCTGGAAATCAATAGACATCAACTATCAAAGGATTCTTAACGAACAAACTAATATATGTCGATCGCCATTGCTTAACCCGCTGCAGGGGGCCGTTTTGTTTCCATAATGGAGCATTTCCATGCCATATGTAAACTTATTGATATTGCCGCCTTTTAAGTTTCATTTACAATTTTCAGTTTTATTGCGAGCAAGAAACAATCTAGGTCGTTAAAACAGGAGAGAAGATATATTGTGTACCTTTTCTACACAGCTATTTATAGATAAGCAAATGTTCGTTTAAGTATAGCTCTGAAGATGGAGTGAGCCAAAATAGCTATCAACTATATTTAAAAAAATAATAATTTTGTAAAACTAAAATACATTGCTATTTTTTTCACCGTGTAATATGAAAAATGCACAACTCGATGAGGTTTTCTAAATGAAATCTTAGAGAGAGATATTGCTTATATAACCACCTTTTGTTTTCTGGTTACTGCTGATTGTTTATATCTCAACTCATTAACCCACTGACTGCAATGCCTCAACTGTTGAGATGGCTGATTGCAGCGTGTTGATAGTTTTTTTCGAGCTAATTTTTGATTTAAACATAATCAGATTTGTCCTGACAATTTTTATGAGCTTAGATATTCTTTACATGGTTTAGGAGAAAGGAGTTGAGCTTCTGGACATCAAAAATTTGAACACGGATTTGATAACAAATAATATTTCTATTTCTCTTTTTCAATTGCTATAATTGCCATAAATAATTTTTTTTTTTACATATTCTCTATGTAATTTTCTTGATCTTACATAGTGACTATAATACTTCAGACCTATAAAGATGAACGGTTGTGTGATTATAACCATTTGCAATATGGTTTTTTTCCAATTTAATATTCCTAGAATAACTTTTGTAGTAATGAATTGTTTTTTTTCTTTTTCGTTTCACAGGTTCCAAGCGACTAATTGAGCATCTGCATAAAAATAAAATTCCAATCGCATTAGCTACAAGTTCGGGCAAGGAGAGTGTCGACGCTAAAACTGTTCACTACATGCAGCTGTTCGATCTGTTCCATCACAAAGTGATTAGCAGCTCTGATCCGGAAGTAAAACATGGCAAACCTAATCCGGACGTGTTTTTAATATGTGCCTCAAGATTCCCGGATAATCCCAATCCGGAAACTGTACGTTAAATCTCTTTTTTTTACTCTTTCGACAATTTTATGTTTTTAAAATCACGACTGAAATGAATCACTAACTCAAAATTTCATATAAATAGCCCTTATTTGAATTGTTACAATAGGCATTCTATCACACGGATGCAACAAAACTGACGTAAAATAAACAGTTAGCATCGTATATATACTAAAGTTATTGATTACAGGAAAACACTTACCCCTGGTCAAGCAGTAAATTACAGTTAATACAAATTTAACAATTTATTTATTTATTTATTTATTACAACTGTACGGTACAAAACTTACAAATTATCAATTCAATGCTTTTGCACCATAACATATTAACATATTTAAATATAAAAATTCAACAAATACACTATAAAACAATCAATAAGGATTGCAAAAAAAGAAAGTCAACCAAGTAAGCTCATGAAATGTCTACTTTAACTGAAAAAATAGCATTCATCTGAGCTCACTTTCGTCTACATGAAATATGTCAACACCCGAAGCAATACTGTTGAACATTGTTAATGCTCTTACCATTGGCATCCCCATTGGCAGACTGGTTCTACACTTTGGAAGAACAAACAAATTATCTACACAATTTCTCAAAAAACCATCCAGAACATACAAATTGATATCATCAAGGATGGCAGAATTCTCATTTTGGCCTCGAATAAGTCGAAAGAAATATGTGGCTAGATATATTTCTCTTCGATTTTTCAAACTATTAAAAGTCAGCATACCTAAAAGAAAGTCAGTTGGATAAAGCCACGGATAGTATCAGTATGCCCTCAAGTAAAGAAGTCTCAAAAATTTCTTCTGAACCTTTTCCACCATAAGGGCATATTTCATATCTCCTGGGGCCCAAACAATAGACCCACTCTCAAGCCTGCTTTGTACTAAGGTATTGTACAATAATATTAAAATTTGAACACCTGAAAAGGCTCTCGTAGTACGTAGGATAAAGCCCATTATTTGCAATGCTTTGTTGTAGGTAGTCCTAATGTGACTATTTAAGGTTAGTTTACTTTCGAATTGTACTCCAAGATCCTTTACTGATGAAATTCGCGAGAGAGTTCGGCCACTCATTGAATAGCGGAAAAATAACACCTGCGACCGTCTAGTAAACGATAAAAGATTGCATTTGTCTACATTAAAATCGAGTTTATTACTCCTTCCCCATTCTACTATATTGACTATATCAGACTGGAGACGGAGACAATCATCAATTGCGGCAATTTGCAAAAACAGTTTCAAATCATCAGCAAATAATAAGAATTTAGCATTTTTTATGATGTTTACTATGTCATTTACAAATATAGTAAACACAATGACCCCAAGTTTGAACCTTGTGGAACACCATAATACGTGCAGAACGGTTGGGATTCAAAGAGCAAATACGATAGGTATTGTTTTCGGTTCCCAAAATAACTTCCAAACAAGCTAACAAAGCTATCTGACAAACCTATCATTTGGAGTTTTTCCAAAAGTATGTCATGATTGACTCTGTCAAATGCCTTCGAAAAATCATTGTAGGAACAGTCAACTTGCAGGCCTTTGTCCAATGCTGTCGACACGTAACTTGTGAACACCGTGTATCGGTTGATCTTCCGGTTCTAAATCCATGCTGTTCATTTATTATAAATGGCTCAAATTTTCTTAAAATCATTCCATGCATAATCATCTCGAGAACTTTAACTGGCGCTGAGAGAACAGCTACTGGTCTATAATTTTCCACTGATGATTCTGCACCACATTTAAAAATTGAAGTTATCTTTGATATTTTCTATATATCCGGAAACATTTCTGTTTTCATTATCAGATTAAATATGTAACATAAAGAACTCTCAATTAAATCAATAAATCCCTTCAAAAAAGATGTTGGTACCCTGTCGGGTCCAAGCGAGCGGGAATTCTTTAGTTTCTTAATAAAAAATGCCACATCTTCAGAGATTTGCATTGTGTCAATGAATTGGGCACCTTTTGTTTGATTTTTTAAAACAGAATTTGTGTCAAGGTGTGGTTTGTCATTTGAGTACACAGATCTGAAATGACCAGCAAACACTTCTGCCACTCCCAAGACCAGTCACTGCATGACCCTTCCAATTCATTGACTCAGCAAACCCACCATCCTTTCTGACAGAACGTATATAATTCCAAAAATCTTTAGGATTATCGCGTATACAATCTTCCATCGTACCCAAATATGTTCGGTAGGCTAATCGAACATTTTGTCTCAGCTTCGTTCGAAGTTTACTAAAAAATATCAATCTAATAATAATTAACACAATTGCCTGTCATAATTTTCATTAACGATATTGTTAATGAATCATTCTTGAAAGGGTTTTTCAATAAATATCAATCAACTAACATTAAAATATAAATAGGTTTTTTTTTTACTATATATACGATGCTAACTGTTTATTTTACGTCAGTTTTGTTGCATCCGTTTGATAGAACGCCCGAAGATGCCGAAAGGCGAAGCCCGGGTTGTTAGTGACAAAACATGTGGAATCGTTCAAAGTTGTAACAATTCAAATTTGATATTGAAATTCCATCAAGCCCCTTCAGTCGATATTATAAATAGCCCTGTTTATAATTTTTTTATCAGTCTATAATGCTCGTGATGAGTGAAACCGATCCTGATCATAAAATGTATTTTGGAAATAGTACTAAAAAATGTGTTTTTTATTATTTAAAATACAATACATTTCTAACGTAAATTGACAGTGAACATCTTAACAGTGAATATATTTGATATTTTTATTTGTTTTTCTAGTGTTTAGTTTTTGAAGATGCTCCCAATGGTGTAGAAGCCGGTCTGGCAGCCGGAATGCAAGTTGTTATGGTACCAGATCCCACATTGGAAAAATCTCTAACCAAGAGAGCGACCCTAGTGCTTGAAAACTTGGAACAGTTTCGTCCTGAAGATTTTGGATTGCCGCCTTTCAAATCCTAATACAAAAAGCTGTAATAGATAATTAGATAACAACACAACCAATCTTACCAACATATTTGTCGTAGATTTCAACTGCCTTGCTTAAGCCAACATGTGTATGTGGCGAATTAAGGTTTTTTATTATCAAATTAATTACATTTTACGTAATATATATCATAAATCAATACGTAACAGACATTACCTTCTTAATTAGATTATTGGCTGTAAAAATCTAACAAACTATTTTTAAATAATAAAGTAATTAATTTCATTCATAAATTATTGACTTCTGGCATCTTGATTTGGTCAGAAAAAAATTGTTGGCGGCTTTATTCAAAATGGTGGATATGTTGTGATATGCAAGCTGTCTACTCAAAACAATGCATACACATCTTTCTCTAGTCTAAAAAATTTTTTTTTTGTGTCGAGTATGGAAATATTATCCTATATATGTCAATTTATTCTTAATACACTGTTGATAATTGAATAACTTAATTAAGAAAAACAATTAAAAATAACATAATGACAGCTATTAATTTTAATATATGTTTTGTAAGTATCAGTTTTACTTAATATTATAAATTCATTCAGAATTGTTTTAGTACCATTTGTATGTAGATAAGTATTATTTACCAAACTTAATAGATTTATGAGCTAGATTAATATTTTTGTTACTTCAAATGATTTTTTTATTATATTTTTACACTTGAGCTAGAATTGTAAATGTTTATAATAAAGTAGTATAAATTTCAGGTTTGTCTATTTTTATTATTTGTTGTAAATTATTGTTTATTATATTCACATTGCCAGGTTGCTAAGAACTGTTTAAGAATTTGAGAATATCGTTTTGTAGAACTGCAAAAAATCTGATCAGCCACTGCTCAATTGACCATTGTGGCCCATCATAATATGTCTGAGTCATTTAATATTAAGAGCAGCTATACACTGGAACCCCCAATTACACTTTCTTAATTATGCGCTCCAATCCAAACCCCCAAATGGTATGATCACTTAGCAGCACATACACAGCCAGACGGCCGTCTGTACAGTGCGTACAGTCAAATGTTGGCTAGAGTCTGTGTATTCAACATGTGCCAGGCTATACAAGCGTAGCCAGGCGACTGTGTGCTAGATTTTGCGAGTGCTATGCATTTTATCACCTAGATACTAAATATTTCATCCATGTATTTTTCTGCAGAACTAAGAATAACCTTAGTTCTGCAGAACCGAACAGAATAGCCTTAACTCTCGAATTACACGGTACCGACATAAAGGTAAATGGGGGTTTACTATACCTTCCTCCATCAACTGAAGCATAATAGAATTTTAATATCTAATTTTTACACCAATTAAAGATGACAATATGTGTAAAATTTTGTTTTTATTATGGAATTGTGTATTCATTTATATGAACACCTCTTCAACATGAACGAAACATCAGAAAGTAATGTGAAACATTGAATAATTATTTTGTTTAAATATTTACTCTATTCTTTCAAAATGCAAGTATTTATGGTTTTCATAAATAATAGCTGTTCTAATAGTGGAAATGGACTTATCAAATAGTGTTAAGTGTAAAATTTGCAAAGCAATAGTGCAATAATTTAGCTGACTGTGATATAATTGAACAATATATCCATATTTTATCAGAGGATTCTTAATATATTTGTTGTCTATGAAATAAATATTACTTACTCTCAAACAAGTTCATGTTCTGCTTGTATGTAAACTATTGAAACTCAGTTTTAACAAAGGCATACTTTTTTTGATTATAAATTTTATTTATCTAACGAGCTTGTTAAAATTCAAAGTTTAAGTTCTTGGATAAAACTTCGTCGTCCCAATCTACACGTATAGAATATTTTTAGGACTAAATTATATAAGTTTTCTTAATACTGGGAATAAAATTGTTGTAGACTGTATTGCATTCATAAATAGATAAAATATGTGGCATATTGCTTATTTTGTACAATCTGTCTTTGTCAATCGGTGCCTGAATATCTTTTGCTAAAAGTGCCTAACTACAACTCAACATGAAAACTTGACAATAAAATTACTTCCACATTATACATACAGTGGTTTCTAATAATAAATGTTTTCAACATTAAAAAAACAATTGAGCGCCATCAAATTGTTTTGAGTTAGAAGTTTTGCACCTAAAGCTATTGAGATTGTAAGTCAATATTTTTTTTATTATTACAGTTCAAAATAAAAAGATTTACTTCCCAAAAAATGTTTTTAAATTTTACCTCAGTATCCCACTCAAAGAACTTTCACATTTAAAACTGGAACTGTTAAATAAAAGAGCGTTATTAGTTCTATTAATTTGTTCTATCAATGCGGGTTTAACCATAGACAAGTATACAATATCAACATAGATTCCAACTAACATTTTATAGAAAAAGTAGTAGTTTTTCACAACTCAAGACTAATTCTGGTCTAAACACCACAACTTCACAGCCCTGAATTGAATTCTTGAAAGCTTTTCCATTACCTCTTTATTTTCAGTGTTTAGTTAAGTATTTATTTCAACTTCCTGTGTAGAATGAAGTCTTGATTAATTCCTCATCAAACATTCCTGGCAATAATTTAAAATACCCAATATGTTGCACTACAGAATATACCCCTCGAGTGCAAAGCCATCAGTTGATACAACACATTAATTATGCTCAGGAATATCAATCCAAAAAATGACAAGTCAAATAATGTGAAAATTGTTGTTCTTTTTAACATGTTCCTATTAAGCAATATAAAGATCGATTAAAAATTAAATTCAGTAGTGTCAGTGTTTAACTAACTTCTCCAGAACAATCTTAACCCTTTTAACAGCTAGGAATCAGTTAAATAGTAGAAAAGCAAAACCAGTGGGCCGTAACCTTTAGAAAGGTCAATATGATAATGTTTACACAAAGATGTTATCCTAATTATATCTTTGACCATCAACATATTGCAATAAGCTATCTCAGTGTGCGGAGTTGAAATATGTAATGTGTTTTCAAATTTGATACATTCAGACATCATTAAGAATTTCCTATCTTTTTAGTATGTTATCTAGTTTCTGATATTTTTGACTCCACCACAATCTCTCCGAATAAAAATTGATCCATCCATGGGACTGAAGATCGATTACAAGATATGCACTCCTAAAAGATTACAAAATTACTTATAGAAATTTTTATTGCGGTAAATAAGACACAGGTAATTGTTTAATGCATGATTAATGCGTTATATTTGAAATAAATATTTTGACATAAACAATTTTCATAAATGTTCCTGATAATATACCAATTGCATTAGACATATTACAAAAAAGCAACTTAACTCGTTTCATAATCACAATTTGTTAAAAGTGAAAATCGTTGCGGTGACAACATAGAACACGTCCTGTCCGTCACGGCAACTTTCAATTATTAATAATAAATATTCAATTTTTGTAAATATGAGATTAATAATAAAAAAGAAACATAAATTTACTTCTTAACGTAATATCATTCGTTCAAAACCACTTTTCACTGAAGTGTTGAGTATATTACTGTAACTTTCCAACGACAAAATACAAAACTTAAAACCACCATTTAATGGGGCCTCAACTAAAATTGTTTATATCTCTTTCTAGGCACTTATGTTTAGAGGATTAAAATTTCTCTTATCATTTTACTATTAATTACAATTTGAGTAAAAAAAAAACTAACTGATCGACAAATTTTTGCTCGACAGCTAGACAAACAAGCAAAATTGTAAGTCTTCGACATTGCACTGAAAAAAGTCAGTCAATAGACACTTTCACTGAAAATGAACTCTCAATTAGAATTTTTTTTATCCAGTTATATGAATAACAATTTTAGTAATAGTTTGTAAAGTTATGGAATATCATTTAGGAACAATGATTTTATGCACTCATTAATGTGTAAATCAAAATATGTTATCCTGAAAATTACTGGTATTCGAGTGAGATCCAAAGAAAAATTTAGCTTTTTTGGCTTTGTATTACGCAGGAATGATGCGTACACAAGTCGCGAGACAATTTTAGGCCGATAATTTTTGGGAAATTATATGTACAATGCAGTCAAGAATATGTTAAGGGTGAACCATAAGATATACAACTACGGTATAATCAAAATATACATATAGTTTTAAAAAAAAAATATAATACATGTATTTCAAGTATACATTTCTAATGGATGTTATTTAATATAATGGCGACGTGTTTTGTTGGGTTCTGCGATGGTAAATAAACAAACGACTCCGAGTCACAGTAATATATCCAAAACAGCCTAACCGTCGACACACAACTAAATGCAATTTTTCAACAAACATTTTTTTAAAAGTATAATATAACTATAATTAAATTGAAATACACCTCTATAAATTTATCTTTATCATTGATAATAAGTATATTAGGTTAATCGAGACATTGCTAAAGATGATTGTTTTACTTGAGCGTGTTTGAAGATTGGAAGGAGTGAAGCCAGGGAAGAGGAAGAAATAAAAAATGTTCAGATGGCGGGCGGCGGAGCGCTGAGTGCCTCCTGGAGAGCTCTCTGTTGAGTGGGAGTCATGGCTGCTAAGCATGCGGCAAAGAGTTGCGGATTGGTCTGGAGCTCTCTGGTGATCGCCAGGAGTCGTTGGGCCGCGGCCGATTCGGGGAGGAGAGCGCCGGCGTCGAGGGCGGCAGCGGTGGCGGCTAATGCACGCACCAGTCCTTCCCCGGAGGTTCCAATCACTAAAGGATGCCTGGCTTCGACTAATTCTGCGAGGTAGCCGTACACATGAGGAGCTTCATCGCAGTCTTCCACTAGAGGCAGCCACGTGACCCTACAAAAACATACAAAATTACATTCAGTTTTATGTTATCAGCACATACCGTTACTCAATATTTTCAATATTAATAAGCTGCCTCAGGAAACCCCTAATATGGGGTTTAATCAAATTAAATTGTCAGTTTATTAGTGAATGTAAAAAATCATTTTCCAGTATGAATCTTATTAAAAATTATATTGTGGTCCTATATCCAACCAATGATAACTGTGTTAAAATAAACACTAAGTTGCAGGTAAATCATTTTGAATAAATTCACATTTAACAAAGTGAAAAAATAGCAATGCAATTTTGTATAATTAAAATTATACAAAATTTATAAGGTGTATAATTGATCTCTTTTAAGGTGTTAACTGTCACTTCTTGATGGAAATGCATGATATTTAAAATAATAAAAGCACATTTTTTGTACTTATTTCAACAATAACTTTTTGATCGGGACCAATTTCACTCGCTGTGAGTATTTAAAATATATAGTTGATGGCTATTTTGCCTTATAAAATAGCTATCAATTATATATGTACTTAATAAATATTGTAGAACTAAAATACATTGCTAGTTTTACACTGTGATATAATGAAGGAAGTAAATGCCAATTCAATCAATTTGGTACAAATCCATTTGGACATAATTTGATGTACACGTGATACACCAGTATTATTTTCATGGCATGTTTTGAGCTGAAATCAACTGTTAAGTATATTAGTGTATGGCTTATAAATTTATTACAATTCAGATGTCAATGCGAACAGAGGGAGAGAATAATTCACAAAACTCACCAATGGCTCAATATGTCATCTACATTAATTGCTGTGTTGTTATATTTCAGTACTTTCGTGATGGCAGATATGGCATTCTCTGTTGCGTTAATTTTTTCTGGTTGTCTACTCGTGGGTTCATTTATTACCTGCAAAAGAAAAAACATTTCAATGAACACACAAAAAAAATTGTCCAGTCATTAATTGTCCATCATCTGTACCAGAGCAACCTAAACAACAACGGAGAAAAATTCAGAGATCTATGACTATATAAAACAGAAAAACATCTTCAGTCTTAATCAACATTAGGTAGAGATCATCGATCATTACGCAGGGATATATTTAATATTTATTTCGATATCTTCAATTGAAATCGACCGCCAAATCCATTGACAAACATAATACACAGCAATATTGAGAAGAGAATTTTAGCAGTACTCACTTCGATAAGTCTAGGAACGGCCTCGGCGCACGCTTGGGCAAATTGACTTCCTCCAAATTGGGCGAGAACACCGCAGCCGTAAGCGGCTGCTTGCCGTACCTCAGGTGCGGCATTCAACACTGATCCTATTAGGGTCTCCAAGAAATATTGCTGGTATTTTACGCAATCCGGTCCTGAAAAAGCGAGATGAAATCAATTTATTCCTGAATTTCTTCTAAATCAATTATCTGATTCTTAAGATGCTCGGTTTGATGGTTCACCTCCGAATTCAATTATGTCGTCAAAAATGCACAGTCCCCACTGCAGATCGGAAACTGGTCTGTCAGGCCTCAGCAATGTGACAAAGTGTCCCACGATGCTGTCCAGATACGGGTAGAAATTTACTTTGTAGGTCATCATTAAAGCGTGCACAACATCGGCCACCTTCGACAGGCAATAGACGTCTTCGCTGTCTTCGTCGACTAGCTGCTCTTCCACCACCTGAAAAAAGAGAATTTTATAATATGTATATTTTTGAAAGCGTTAATTCAATTGAAACCACTGAATGAAGTTTTCAACAGCGAATAAATTTATTTGTAGATGACCGACAATAAAGCAATATTTGCCGACCATCAGATCCGTAAATCAGCAAGAGTGCAATTTGCGTAAAACGAATAACAGGAAGAAATTTCTTTATCATGAGAACAAATTCCAAACCCTACTCTTTACAGAAATCAGATTTTTTTAACACTTACAGGTAGAAAGATACAGTGGTTAATTCCTTGACTGGCATGTCAGAGACTTATCAATTTGTTTGAAATCAAAATTATGAAATTATTTCTTCCACTAAAAATTGTCACTTGCAATTAAAATTTTGGAATAACCTCATGTAAGCGGTGGTAACAGAATCACTGCAGCGATGATTGAGCTACAGAAAGTAAATGTCCGCTTTATTACTTTTCCAATGTTTAGGAAGTGACGATACTACAAAGTGAAAGCCACTGACGAACATTGGAAACTCACACTAGACAGGCAAAGTTAGGTTTATGATTGACATGAATGTAACGCACCTCATCGTAGTCTTCATCTTTTCGTTGCTCAGATCTCTGCACCGCCTTTGTGAAATGCTCTTCCATGAGTTTGTTCACGATCCGCAGAACTTCGCGCATCGCTTCGTCAGGCAGGCAACCAGCGCCCAATTTTTCTATGCACTGCAAAATCAAACACATGTACATACATGAATTATTAAGAATATCTTATTTGGATTTTGGGCACAAGAAGAGAAACATCAGGCCAGATTTTCAGTTTAAGTGTACATGTGAGCGGTGGTAACAAGATCACTACAGCAATGTGTTGAGCTACAGCAAGTAATTTCCGCTAAACTTGATTTTCCAATGTTTAGGAAGTGACAATACTATAAGAAGCGATTGCCGCTGACGAACATTGGAAATCTATATCACCACAATTCATCATGGTATATTCCCCATCCATAACTTTTTAAGATTTGTTGGCGCACACCTATATTCAATTGATTGACAGTAAAGGGAGACCCCAATTTTTTCTTGTACCCTCCACTGTGATAAAACAAGAGATAGAAGAAATATGTATGTACCTTGGCAAAACTGTAGAGGAGCTCAATCAGGACTTCCTGTTCGGGCTCCGAGTCGATGGCTTTCAACAAGTCTGGGAAGATGTAAGCCCACATGCCCTGAAGATAGGCAGCACCTTTGATCTTTGCGCACTCCAGCAAATGTGGGAGTGATTCAGCGGCCGCAGTTCTGACTCCATCGTGGAAATAAAACTTAAGGAGCGGCACCATAAGCCTGACGACTTCTTCAGCGTAATCGGCAAAGCCGTCTTTCAATTCGCGAGCGTAGCAAACCAACATGTCACATGCTGACGCTTTGTCTTCCAGACCTATTCATTTAAAAGAAGTTAACAATTTAATAGCTGTACAGGCAATAATAAATTTGGTAACATTTGAAGTGATCATTACTTCAGGGTTTAAACGTTACCTGCGGTTCTGATACCGAAGTTCTGCTGTTCTCCCAGATTGACAAACTGCCAGTCAAGATCGCCTTCAATGTTTTCCAAATCCTCGTTGTCAAGAAGTGCCACTTCAGGTTTAATAGCTGCCATTCGCATCACTGGACCCATCACAAGAGGCAAGTACTGTTCGAATTTTTTTCCTGAAATGATAACATACACATTTTACTTACATCCATTAAAATGCAAGAACATTTCTACAATTGAAAAGTCTTAACAATCCTATGTAACTATTTGATAAATCTACCATGAGATATGTGAATGCCGATGTAGTCAAGATACTGACATATTTGAGCATTGAATACTCGCAATGCTAATTGCTTGACATTATTAATCTTGCATGTTCATTTAGCACGTCTTCTTTTAAAAGAGTGACCGAATTGAACATGCCGCCGACAACAAAGATGAAACGGGACGCATACCTAATATTTTGCATATTCTCGCCCAAGCTGAAATGAGATATGAAGTCTGAGGATCGTCGTCCGGTAAATCTCCATCAGTGTGAGTTTTGAGGAGTAGATCCATTACTTCGGACGCATCACTCATGAATTTCTCTTCGCCGACAGCCAATCCTGAAAACAATGCAATAATGGAAGTCAGAAACAGCGCATGGATGAATTTAAAAAAAAAAATTATAATCCTTTCAGTACTGGATGAAACGATTTACAAAGAAAATGTTGGCAGTGCGCCATCATTCAGTATTGCATGATTATTTTAGTTATTCAAATATTCCTTGCAAGTATTTTTAGAACTATTTTAACATGAACGTAGTAATCAATAACACATTTAATGCCGGAATTTCTCAATATATACTGACACAAAAAGTATGGACGAGTAATGATTAAATATTTACAAATATGTAAAAATAAATCTGTTGGGTGAAAAAAATCACTCTGATGGTTTTCATCATAAGACTATAAATAGATTTGGTTTTGCTTGTTTTTAATGAAAGTAAACATTTGATAGAGCTTACAATTTGGCAAGTTAACTGTAAATTTATAAAAATGATATTGCAGTAAAATCTACAGCATATATTTTTGATGGATGAAACTTTTCCAAAGTACAAATTGCTATTTATTGGTTGTAGTACAGTTGACTAATTGAATGCATGAAATATTAAAAAAATCATACCAATTAAGCTGACACATTCGATGGTCTTTCCACGAAGCATCTTGAGTTCTTCCGTGTTGGCGTTCTGGATTATATACTTGAGGCACGGCATGAGTCTGTCGTAGTAGACAACAAAGTCACTGCCGGCTGTATCGGCCACGGACGCAATTGTAGTCACTACTTGTTCTAGCACCAGTTTTGTACCGCTCTCTACCAGCTGAAATGCCAAACATCACAAACCTTACGTCAAATAATATTTTGATATTTCCATTTATGAAATGTAAAAAAAATGATAAGATTGATTAGAGTTAAATGGATTTAACTAAACACTAGTCTTGTAATGTCTTCTTTGGTATTGTTTTGAATTCACATTGAAAATTGTCGATTGGTGCAAATGGAGAATACCCGATGACACCATAAGCAAGTTTTGAATTATATTTTTTTTAGTTGTTACAAATTTGTACGATTCCACACGTTTTGTCACTAACGATCCGGGTTTCGCCTTTTGGCATATTCAGGCATTCTATTGCACGGATGTAACAGAACCGACAGTCACTTCTATTGCATCCGTGTGATAGAATGCCTGAAGATGCCGAAACCCGGGTCGTAAGTGACAAAACATGTGGAATCATACAAAATTGTAACAATTCAAATTTAACATTGAAATTCCGTCAAGCACCTTCAGTCAATATCATAAATTTTAGATTACATGTCAGAATATCAGTGAAGCTAGTCCTATCACTCGCGACAAGCCATAAAATTTAAACTGACTTTCTCCATTAGGCAGAATCGGACATTACAAAAATTAAACATCACCTCAGTTGCTGCCCACAATTCACATTACCAATTGTGCCAATTCTGTCTCAAAATCTAAACCAAAGGCACACTCCTCTCAACCTTTAGTAGAGGAGTAGGATATTTTACATAGTAATTATTTTCCAAAGTATTTGTATATTACAATGAGAAGAATGATCTAAAAACGAATCAAATATACGCCCAACCACGGTGGCATTGCAGGCCGTAATGATTAAATAATTTTCTACCCACTAGTTGAAATATATTAGACTACTGTTTCGGACATATAAATCCTCTGATTAAGAATGAATACGCGTAATGACATCCTATATAGCAAACAATTTGACATTTATTCACTAATAATTTAATATACTGATGTAACTTATTGTAATTTTAATATATAATATGAAAGTTATTTTTAAATCATGCGCTTCCCATATTTGGTTACACAATTCGGCATCTAGTCATCCCAGCACAGATGCACTCTAACATGATGAGTCAGTAAAGAAAATATATTCACTAATCTAGAAGCTAAATTGATATGTGACTCAATAAACTGGAACAATTTTCAAAATGAAAAGTAAAACATCATCTGTTTTGTAACATAATTTGCTGATGAATTATATATTGTCAACCAGGTAATGTGATAATTTATAAACTAATCTCTCACAAGCTCAAACACATATCAATCGAATCTTAAAATGTCAGCGTTTATTAGAACAGTCGTGTGATAAATGATCGTCACAACAGATCAAAACACTATTTTGATTTGCCAATGTTTTGGAAGTGGCGTGTGCATCAACGGCATAATCCGCCACTAACGAACATTGGCTAGAATATTTCAATTTCATGAACGCATGATCATATTCTGTCATTGATACAAGCTAGATTATGTACCTCTTTGAATTTAGCGGTTAAGATGGATTCCAATTTGTTCATGATGTCGTTCAAGTATTGTGTCAAAATATTCTTGGGACAGTCCTCGCTGAAGTTCACCAGAGCGGCTGCGGCGTGAGCCTGAAGATATACACAAAAAATATTAAATCCTGGCACAAATCATTATTCAAAAGTTTAATATGGTGTTGTAGTATTGTTGACAAGATACTGACATGTACAAGTATAAATTACTTGCAATGCTAATTGCTTGACAATTTTATATGGCATTTGCACTAAACAACCATACAATAGAATGATTATCAAAATGTGCAAATGCGTCCAAACAAAATAGTCTGCTGAGAGAAAATTGAGTAACATCCTAAAATTGTTTAATTCATTTTTTTATTTTAATTTAATGCTCAAAGCAAAAATCTGTCGGTGGAAATATTCATTTATGACAAGATGACAATGAAAATAATGTAAAGTTTCAGGTCAATGAAAAGCTATAACTGTTTTAATATAACCACTCAAAATGCTTCAGTCACCATGACTTCTCGGTTAAAGAAGAGTTATATTATTGGTATTTGTAAGTCTTATGATTGAGAAAATATGGTATATTGATTTATCTGCATGGCTTGGATGAATTCTCACCTGCACTCGAGGGTTTTCGCTGTCGTCCAGCACCATCAGAAGGCCGGGAACAACTTTATCATGGAATTTCTTCTCAAAGATTGGCTCGAAGTCTGTGGACATCTGCCCGATGGCGTTGCAAGCGGCGTGTCTCACTCTCGGGTGCTATATCAGAAAAATTTCAATTTACTTTAACTGTTTGATTTACAGTAGGAGATATAAAATGGTATTCAGATAAAACCATAACCAAAATTCTAGATAATGTTTCAAGTAATTTAACATTGGGTGACAAGCCTATATGTTTGCTGCAGTTATAGCAGTGTTTCTCTAGAAATGTGCTTAGTGTACACGGTACACATTTTAAAACATGAATGAGTGAGATGTGAAAGTTTTTATCAGCAAGTACATATTAGCAAGGCAGAGATATTTGGCATTGTTAATAAAATGATGATCTTGTGTGCTGTTGTACAACTAGTTTTATCTGCTTTTTTAAAATTTATTCACTAAGCAATAGTGTATTGAAAATGCATATTATTCTGTTGAAAATTTCACTTAATTGATGCAACATAAGAAACAGAAAAATGTAATTTTCTTACCTTGTCGGTAAGGAAGCCAATAACTCCAATAACAATGCTGTCGAGGAGGGCTTCCATGTGTTTGTGACATCCTTCACCTGCAGATGAAACAGCCATGAGAGCAGCGTGGCGGCGGCGCCAATCGGGATCTGAGAGCATAGCGGGCACGGACGCCATGATCAGCGGCAGCATTGTCTTGCCGCCTAAGGCGCAACATAGACGATCGAGGGCCGACTCCGCAACTACATTATTGCTGTCGTTGTCTTCATCATCGACGTCATCACGTAAAGCCCAGTCATCTTCTTCATCCAAATCAGCCATCGTGGCCAGCACCAGCGGTACGAGTGCGTTGATGTGATCCATGGCATGTTTCCTCACCATCGGGGCTGCCGATTCACACATGGTAACCATCACTTCAAGGCACAGCTGCCTTGTGGAATCTTCACACTCCGAATCAGAGAATACCTGAAAGTTAAAAGAGACCGGTTACATTTCATTGACTATATATAAAATCTGTGTATTGAGAAACAACTAAATGTAGTAAACGAGTATAGCAACTGGCCTTAGTTGTTTATTTGTAAAGACTTTCTCATTTGAGTCACCTTATTGGATCAATGTGTTAATTATCTTTTTCGTTATCAACTCATATTGCCAAACGAAACTAATCTGAATGAATATCAGTGTACTAATTTTTTGTCCAATATAATATTCGGCCACATAGTAAAAAAAAAAATTTGTGAAATTAAAAAAACTACACAGATGTTGGAAGCAAAATTATTTGAATAAAGGTATGGTTAAGGAAGACACTATTTTTAATATAGAAGTAAATTTCAAGAATTTCTGGAGTCAAAAAACACTCAAGCTTTACTGCTTAATATTTGAGTGAGATTATTTATATAGTATCTTCATTTACTTATTCAAAAGTTTTGTCCGCCTTATAAATGTGGTCTTAGTAGTTTTGGGTGGGTTCATACGCATGATAACCAATTTTCATTTGAAAGGCGCCTTCATTGTTTTAATTTACCCATTCAATGACAACGATAACCAGTATCAGATAAACATTTTTTTCAGCTTTACATATTGAAATGAAAAGTAAGTAGACAATTGCCAATCCAAGAGATAATGGGAAACAATTATTATAAACTTCAAATTCAAATTTGATCAATTCCATTTCTAACCTTTAACCCTTGGATGATATTAAAATTTTGAGACACAGTTGACGATAGAATTTTCAGGCAATTACCTTCATGCACATGGCGAATATTGGCTGAATTTGCGACCTCAGGAATTTTGGCGTAGACTCGGCCAAATCGATGAGTACCTTCAGGAGGGCATCATTATCATCGGCTTCTTCTAAGCTTTCAACAACAACCTGTAAATAAAATTTTGAACCATAGCTGGTAAATCATACATCATAAAATTGAAACAAGTAATTCTACACATATACTTAATCCTTTCCACGCGAGCTTTCAAATGTCGGTAACGCAGACAATTTTTTGCATATAGGACTGATTTTGGTTTCAAAATATTGCCTAATTTGTCCTGTTACGGCCAAACACTCGTCAAAAGTATTAGGTATGAATGTTTAAAACATCGATTTTTTGGACTCTTTAAATTTATCGGGACGGAACGGGAAATGCAAATTTCATCTAAGATTGATTGTTTTAGATAGTCGCTTTGTAAATATTTCTATGGGCAGAGTTATGGTTATGGTAACGAGCTATAAGGCAAATTAACAGTGCTTATTGCATAAACAAATACGAGGAACCTACCAATATGGGAATGGCACTGTGTTAGTTAGATATTGTAAAAGATTTGAAAATAACCTGCATAAAATGTGGCAGCACATCTTCAAAATGCTTTTGAATGTTTGGCTCTTTGTCGTGAGTTGCAATAAATGCTCCGACAGCCTTAACAGCTTGGAATCGAACGACGAAGTCTACATCACGCATGAGAGAAGCGCTCAGCATCTGTTTGATCACATCCAAATACTGGTTTTGCATATTACCGAATATTCCGGGAACGCATCTGAAAAATGATACAATACTCAGTTATTATTGATGAAAATGAATGATAGAAGGAAGAAAAGATGAACATGGGAGTCATGTTTAACCACCAGATTTAATAAGACCAAAAAAACCATGAAGTGATTCAACAATTGGTACGTTAAGCAATCAGCTAGTCGCTTCTGATGAAATATAATATCAGACAGTCAGTATGTAAAAATAAATTAAAAATATCTGCCAAAATCTCACGTGAACATTCTGAGGGCGGCTTCTCTGAGCTGAGGGTCGGCAGTGCTGGCGCATTGGAATAAGAACTGCAAGAACTCAGGCCACTGATTGTTTCCATCGTCATCCATAAGATTTCTGGCCACTTCCGCTACCACATCACACACCTGTAAAATAAAAATTACTTTCGATTTACTAATTTGATAATGTAAGAATGACTTCTAAGGAGATGATGTTTTTTATGTTATCAATGGTTATGAAAACACGTATGGATTGTGATCTCCGATTGGTTCAACAAATATTAGGGGGTTTGAAATATACTCTTCTCTTCAGGATTGTGTGGATACAGCCTGTGGCATGTTAAATATAATACCCATGAAGATTAACCTTTGCAGGAGTAACTAATTAATTTTAACGGTGCTGTGAGTTTTTTTGCATATCTTTTTTTTAATCATATCATTGTAAAAAAAAATACAACTCACGTTTTTAGGGTTATATCATAATAAAAACAGTTGCATAATCCAGTGATCACAAACCACTGACACTTGAATATATTATCACAATAATTGTTGGCATATACGACAAGTACGTACATACTCCTTTACAGAAAAATCGCGTCGACATACTAGTACGTCCATACTCCTTTAAAAGTTAAAGATACAAAGCCACCAGGCGAATACTGCGTCTTCTGGGTTCCAATAAATTTTCAAGCTGTTACATGATATACATTACCTTTCTTCGAATGGTCTGGGTCTGCTCCACTTGCAGAGTTCTGAGCACCTGCTCCTTAAACTGGGCCTGAGCCTCAACTGGCAATTTAGGGTAGAACTCTTGGAAGTCGGTGGACAGAACCCGACGCAGAAGAACGGCAGCCATCTGGCGAATATCTTCACCCAGGGTCACATCGTGCAGCACCACTAGTAGATGGCTCACTTTTGAATCGATCACGATGTTGGAATAAGCTTCCTGGACAACAAAAAAAATTTAAATCAAGGGGGCTATTGTGGACTGCGCATATTCAAATATTAAATGAAACCGGTATGGTACAACACACTGCCCCGAGATAATTCTCGACAAGGAATCTTCAAAGGTCATTTGCTTATCGTAGGAGTGAAAGAACTTAAGTAGTAATATATATTTAAATGTTTTGACTGTAGTCCTAGTTTATAAGAATCCATTTATTTTCTTGGCAAAACCCTACATTGTGAATTATTCGAGAATAAATTAGAATCTAGAAACAAATAAATTATGAAGGATTAAAAAATATATAATAGTCAATGGAATATTTGTCCAGTTCCACGATAACATCTGTTCCCTGCTAAGTGGCATAAAGACATTGTTAGATAGTGTTAAATAAATTGTGAAGATTATCTGAACAAATGAGGCTAATTTAAATGAGCTTAAAACAAAACTAAAAACGCGGAAGAGCTTAAAATAATAATTAAAAAAAAATGTAAAATCTTAACAAACATAACGTCCTTCCCTTTTTAATTTCCAATAATTGGTAAATATGAGAGGGTTTCGTAAAAGTTCTTTATTTAAAACATAAAGTTCAATGTCCTCAAACTCAAAAATTCTATTCGATAGAAAGATTTATCTACCAAAACCGATCAATCAGGATAATATTTGAGACCATAATATCTTGACAATAGATCGATTAAATCAGGGACCGGTTAATGTGGGATTATTTAACATTGTTTCTACGTGTTTTTCAAGAGACTGTAAAAAATGAACGATCCATCCGGGAAAACATACTATGTGAGAATGGCTGATCGCAGTTTCACTGTACTTGAAATAGAGTTTAGATAGTACTTTTCTTCACAAAATAACATTCAATATCAATTTTGTTTGCAAATAGTTGTCATATGTGAGAGAAGTAAACATAAAAATAATTGTAAAACAGCCGAAAATGACAGCAAGCTTAACATCCAACAACAGGATTACTTATCCAGTACTGTGCTATTAAAGTTCTATCAACCAGCCTGGACTTTGGCAAACACCAACCCCCATTCTAGTTTTTTTTTATTTTTTAAATAAAAAAAAAAAGTATCACACATAAAACAATTATTTATTTGCATTACATAAATACATCCCAAATGGTGTTTTGGTTTTCATTCAAAATTTTAACTGTGACGGTTTTATTCGTCTATTTGCTACGAGACAGTAACTTCTAAGCCATCATTTAACAATTGGCGTGGAATTCATGAAGTTAGTGGCAAACCTATTAAATTAATGGTCATTAACCTGTTAGCCAAGCGGGACGTGTTAACACGTCAAACGTAAACAATATTGGGTAAGGGCAGGATGTATATTTTGTGAACAAAGTTATTAGTTGTTCATACATGCCTCGGCATGAATTTAAGACGCGGAGGGAATCAGTATCATTTCGCTATTGCGAGTGTTGAACATATTCTCAGTGAGCAATAATGGGGATGTACTTACACTTATCTACCTATCCTGGGAAAACTTTCGATACTCCTCCAAAAAGTTCCTTTGTTTTATTTTGAGAAGTTTTTAGATGAGGAGCTTATCAAATTAACTACACAAATTTGTACGCCGCCCAATTTTTTAATAAAAAGAAATTAGTAGATAACATAGTGAAAACCCATCCAAAGACATGTATTCCTTTTTAATTGTTTGTAATTTTCTATTTTCATTTGAGCTTTATATTTAAATAAACAAAAAAATATATATTTCATAGTCTTATCTATATTTTAAGCAAAAATAAAAAAAACATGGGAAATTACGTCCGGGCGTGTGATGTACTTACACATTCTAGTGAAAGAATTCGTGCCCATTACATGCTGCATAATTGAAAAGGGAGTTCCCCGGGTAACAATTTAAGTCTGATATTTGTCTAATACTTGAATTTGCCTTTTTTTTTGAATAAATAGTATTCACTAACAAAAATCCTCGTTTTGCCTCTGCAATGTCATTGCAGTGAAATTTATAATATGTTTAGTAAATAGTACACAAAACGGCCGACAGTTTTTAATTTATCCATATTCATCAGATATCATCAGATCAAATATTGCGATTGTTTAAAAATTCGACCTTGGAATTAATTAAAAAAGTATTTTAAGAACCAGCTCTATAAACCAATATGCTCTTGGTAACTGGCTTGACAGAGCCAATGCAAGCCCAAAGCAGTACATCACTGCGTATAAATAAGTGTAACAACGAAAGCCAACAACAAAATATAATTCCCATATGCAAGTGCCAAAATATTTGATATTGTATATCAGAAAAAAATATGCAGTCTCTTTATTCTGTCTATAAAAGACATTTTTGCAGCAGTTACTTTCACAAATCTGAAGCTTTGAAATAAATTTCTGCAATCCAGTTATCTATTGTGTATTGTTAATATAAATAAACCCTATAATGCATCTAATCTTAGATAATGTTTGGGCGTTATATTTATGGAATGTTGTATGATTGAAAAAATCATATAATTAATTTGGTAAATAACCTTCTATTTTTAAGTTAATTAATAACCTAATTTTTTTTTTTATATACGAGAAAAATGAGAAGATATTTTTTTAATAGGTTTACTTGAAAAAAATCATTCCAAATTTGAATAGCTGTCTCAAGTATCTGTTAACTAATTAACAACTGAGATATATCAGAGTCTCGGAAGATGACTCACTCTATTCTATTGAAGAAAAAAAAACATTCTGAAGGAAGTTATTTTCAATGTGTATTATATTAGTAATCGATAAATAAAAAAATATAGCGCACCCAGAGTGGTATTAAATATCAGATACAGGCGCCAACAGGTTAAGATATGAATTTGACATTGAAAATAGAACAGAACAATATAATAATCGCATCAATATGATAATTTGAAGTCAATTTCAGATTGCTATAATTTGTAAAAATTATTTATAATATAATGTTAAATAATTAATCAGAAGATTCCGTTTGTAATGAGAGGTTGAACTGACCAACCCGGCGCGCTTACTTGGCAGATATTAAATTAATTATTGTAATCTAGGCTAAAAATATATACCAACTAATGCGTTGCCATATGACATTTCTTTTGGAATAGAAGCGTTAACGTGCTGAAATAGATGTACGAACATACAAATTGTTAAAATCGCAGTTATAAAATCCACACCCAATGGGTATTGGTAAAATTTGGCTGCGTAAAAAACAGCAGTTGAAATTTAAGAGGTTATCGGGCGTGCTGGCAAAAAAAACGCGGTAAGCGGCGCGTCACACGTATAACAAATGAGTGTAGCGAACGAACAAGAATTTTCGTGATTGTATTACGATACACATTTCGAAAGCATTTGTTCATAACGTGATCATATTAATTTAACCTTAATTATCGATGACAGTCAATTACCATCCTGTGACTCATCGTGTCAATTAAATTTTGTAGCTAACATCCATGCCAAAAAGCACGTTGCCGAAAGAGATTTTGTAGACTCGGCGTACATATTTCGCTCGCTACATTATTCAAATTTAATAAGAGCAAGCAAAATCGAACGAAATGGGGATTTACATACCTCAGCTTGTGATCTGCTGTCATTGTCGGTGGCGAGGAGTGTACTTAAAATTTGATAAAATTGAGCCTGATCTCCGGCCATGATGAACAAATTGGATAGATCTCACGAGAAACACGCGCTACAGCCGAAAGCGCTAATTCCACAATTCTAATGTGTTGACAATGTTGCCCGACCAACACCTGTGTTCGAAAATAAATATTCCTTTCGAAATCATTTATTTTTTTTAGATCTACCATGTTGATAAATCAGTAAGGAAAAAAAACTCCATTTACCTACCTATACAGTTATTTTCGAACAATAGTACAAACATTTTATTTTTAAATACAAAGGAACCTGGAATTTTTATTAAAAAAATTATTCGTTGTTAGATCGTAAGCTTTCCACCTTTTTTGGGTGGCGACCCCTTTTCATAAAATCCATGTGACCCGCGACCCCCCATAAAATCCAAAAGCATGCAAAAAGTATTTTTTAAGTTGACCGTATAAGTTGGTGACCCCTCAAAAAACCCTTCGCGACCCCCAGGTTGGAAACCTATATTATAGATAAACTCTTAAAAAACATTGTTTGAATAAAATCGTAACTAATTTTAACCCTTTTACAGCTAGAAAAGAGTAAAATGATAAGAAAACAATATATCGTGCGTCGCTAGCTTTAGACAGACTAAAAAATATGAATATTTAAAAAATGAAAATAAATAAAATATTGATAGAATTTTTTAATTTTTTCAAATGAACGGTTCTGGCTTAGCAGTCTCTAAGGATGGTCGTAATGAAATATAACGGCGACACTTTTATTCATGGAAATGAAATTCCGGTTACCAAAAACGCTATGGATACATTTTAGCAAATAAGAGCGCGCTTTTCATATTTATTAACTGATAAGTGAATTCTGTTGCATCCGTGTGCATGAAGATGCTGAAAGTTGAAACTCTGATCGTTAGTGACAAAATATTTGGAAACGTACAAAGTTTTAACAATTCAAATTTAAAGATGAAATATATAAATTCGCTCAAATGTCTTGCGTCTTCATTTAATAAAGAATTTCTTAAGAAGTTCAAAATACTATTCGATTATTTCAATAAATAATATTTAATTAACATAACTTTTAAAAAACCGTGTAACATTTACAAATTTTTGTGTAACCCATTTTTGGAAATTACGGTGGGGGCAGGAGTCATTGTTTTTTTAGGATTTTACTTTTGTAATTGTTTTTTTAAGCTTTCTCGCATTTTTCGTTTATTTTTTAGGGCCCCATGAATCGAGTTTCACTGTACATATATTATTTACCGTAGACAAGTGTACTGATCATAGACAGGAGCACTTTTGTGTATTATGGTGGGATCTCGGGCTCCTTGTGTCATAGTAGTGATGTCAATATTATAAAATCACAACACATTTGAAAATGGAAACCATTATTGTAGACCCCGAAATGCTTACAATATGCCGAATGTGTGTTAGTCAAAAAGGAAAATTTCATATAGTGCCATCCCTTCAAATTGAAATTAACGAATGCTTTAATATAAAGGTAATGAAAGATTATATTTTTTTTAGCTTTTAAATGTAAACTTTTTCTTACAGTTAAAGCTTTTCGTGAATGATTTGTTACGGGTTGATCAATCGAAACCTATTGAATTTATCGATAAATAATTATTTCAAAAGATTTTATTTTTGAATATCAAAATCTAGGTTGTTCAACGTTAGTGATAAGGAGGCCACATTAGAATTAGTTTTATATCTTGTCCGTTGGTTTCGGATTGTATTATTATATTCTTCACTTAAAATGTTTGCAACCATAGCCTAAGGTAGAGATTTTTGTCTTTTATATAGTCATTACCTAAATGGTATTCCATGTTTTCAAATAGTTATCTGAAATAAACTTGAGAATGAAGAATTGTGGGAGTTGTAAGTTTCTCAAATCGCTGCATTCTTTTGTTATTTTATGGGCTCTAATAAAAAAGCGATTCATCAGTGCTTGTTCGATTGTCTCCTACGGTCATAAAAGTGCTTCAGTTTCGTTTACGGAAACCCTTCTTTACACCCACATAAGTGCTACTTAAACCATGTTTGTTGTTGTTTTTGTTGTTGTTATAATAAAAACACATTATTTAGTACTATTACAATTTAATATTTTTAAGATTAGGACAGGTTTCGTTGATTGCGAGCATCATCGACTAATGATAATTTATTCATTATAAGTTCACTCGAAAAATTATGTTATTCATTGATTTTAATTCTTCGATAATGTTATAAATGAGATGATATAATTATGTATAATCTCATTGTGAAAAAAGTACATGCAATGCAGGAACGGTATTGGTATTCGTTATATCGACTGCAGAAGGTTATTGTCATGTTCAATATCGCAAATAGTTATTTTTGAAGAGGAACACAAGTAGTTGTATATATTCTTGATTATAAGTTTCATAATCACTAGTTGATCACTTATATTTTGAAAACTAAACTTGATCTTATATGAAACATCCTCAGGGAAAGCTACTGGTAGATAGTATACGGTTAAAAGTTGAATTTACACCAAATATGAACAATTAAGTCGTCACTAATCTATTTACTTAAATGTCTGCAAGTAATAAATAAGACGATTCGCTAATCACGTTATAAAGGAATCACATAATATAAATTCAAACTCAGCGCCTAAGTGTTTGCATCTTTGTAGTAAGGGTCGTAGGATGACGGCTTTGGAACAGCTGGAAATCAATAGACATCAACTATCACAAAGGATTCTTAACGAACAAACTAAGATATGTCTATCCCCATTGCTTAACCCGCTGCGGGGTGCTTCTTTGTTTCTGTAATAGACCATTTCCGTGCCATATGTAAACTTATTGATATAGCCGCCTTTTTAGTTTCATTTAATTTTTAGTTTATTGCAAGCAAGAAACAAGCTAGGTCGTTAAACAGGAGAGAAAATGTATTGTGTACCTTTTCTACATAGCTATATATAGATAAGTAAATATAAGTTTAAGCATAGTTCTGACGATGACGTAAGCTGAAATAGCTATCAACTATATTTATAAAAATAATTTTGTAGAACTAAAATACATTGCTATTATTTTAGCCGTGTAAATAAATCAAATATTATTTTATCGCTTTCAGATAGAACCATTTGACGGGCTGTCACAAATAATATGCATCACCTGTAAATTATTGATCAACGAATTTTACATATTAAAGAATACCTTCCGGGAAAAGCAGGAGCTCTTGTTACAAAAGTCAAAAGAATTTATGAAAAATGCTGTAAGTAATTTAATGACACAGTTTATATTCCATGAACTGAAAGTCACGAGGTCATCAGTTGTATTATGTGTCTAGCCACTAATAGAACCTAGACAGTGAATGTTTGGTGTCTTTAAGCTGAGCGGTATGATTTGTGATCTTTTTTATTTTAGTACATTATTTAACCCTTTGAGGAGTATGGCCGTACATGTACGTCCAAATATTGTGATGTCTTTTATCGATTGCAAGTTCCGTATTTTTTGTTCAATAATTATAATTTCTTCAGATATTTATGCTGCACATATCTGTCAATAATTTTAAGCAGACGGGCTTACATTTTTTATTTGTTTCAAATTAATAAAAGAATTTTACGAAAAAAAAAATTCAAAGAAATTACACTTTTAATCATGTATCATAAAATTTACTGTCTGTTCAATCGCTTTATTTCTAGGAATCAGTGTCAATATCGAACTATGTTTACTCAGACTCAGATATATCAACAATACATTTTTTTGTTATCATAACGAGTTTCCTTGAATTTCCTTACTCTGAGATTGCAGCGACACTCGATGTGTCAGCCAGTTATTGATAAAATAGATGAACATTGCCAACGACTGTACCACGTTGTAAGCGCCGGCTCTCGTGCGATCACCGAAGTTAAGCAAGATTGGGCGCGGATAGTGCTTGGATGGGTGACCGCTCGGGAACACCGAGTGCCGTGTTCTCTTGGCTATGGGAAGGAAAACCCAGACAGAAAACCGAACACCAACCCGCCTGGGCAGCGTGGTGTTGCTATGTCCAAACCCCCCCGGAAAAAAAAAAAAAAAAACAGGTGGAGGCCTTCATCCAGCAGTGGATCGACCCCGGCTGATGATGATGATGATGAGATGAACATGATGATTTCTAAAGAAATTTAACAGCTTTTTTTTAAATAAAACAAATTCCTTGCCTATCAATTGTAAGACTTTCTAAGGAAGATAAGACAGTCATGTTTATTGTAATTTTTGACTATCCTTGTCTTAGTTACGCGTTACCTTTTTGTTTTCAGAGCCCACTTGAGGAATATGAGGACAATTTTATCCAAACTGGAATCAATGAATCAATATTGAAAGACAAGAAAAATCACTTAGGAAATTCTGTTGTAACCAGCTCTAGTTCAACTCCTGAAAATGGTTCTCAGGCGGACAAATTACACCCACAAAATAACAGGAAATGTAAAAAAATAAGTCAACTGTGTACCCCTTCTGATTGCCAAGACAGTTTTGATGAAAGCTCACTTTCGGATATCCCTTTCAAAGATTACAGGCCCAAAAATCGCAATGTGTCCAAGATGTTTTACAAATATCATTGCGTATATTGTTCGAAATTCTACGTCAATAGAAAATCAATCAAAAAGCACCGCGAGAATTACCACTTGAATCTGGTGAGAACTTCGAATCTTCTCACAAAACCTTGCTATATCTCGATGGTGAAATTAGACTCCCCGAACACTTCCACTCATTGGGTCAACCGGTCTAAAGGGGAACAGTTACACTATGACTGCAAACAGAAGCATCAGTACATCATCCGATGCTCTTATAAACGGAACGCCTCAGCTGCAGCTTCTGAAAAAATCAAACAACTATTCGATAGCCCTGGAAAAATAAATATAGCTGGTTTGACCACACCAGAAAGTGAAGACTGTCGTTTGGTGGATGCAGATGAAAATGACTCTCCTTTTTCAGTTACTGTAGAGAAAAAAGAGTCTTCTCACTCAAAAAATGAAAGCAATCAGGTAAAAGAGATCCCTCCTCTGTGCTGGTTCAATAATCAAAATAATTTAAAAACTGCAACCCAGACATCTTTTGATGGAATCGAGAAGAAGATTAACATATTGAAAGCTGGCAATAATTTTGAGCAAAATGGAGAAAGAAAAAAAGCATTTAAACGGATTTTCATTGAATCAGATAGTGAGGATGCACTGGACTCGGAGACTAGTTGCATCAAACCCGTACCATCTGAAAACATTCCCGCCATGGTAAATATTCCGAGCTTGGATAATATTCCCACTTTGGAAAATGGTCTTAAATCAGAAAATATTGCCAGCTTGAAAATTTTTACTGCAAAAAATAATTTGGCTGTTGAAAATGCTTCCGTATCGGAGAACATTTCCACGATAGTCAACATGCTCGGTAAACCTGCTGATATTGGTGAGTTTATTTTTATTGAACTTGACAGTTTTGTGATTTTAATTTTTATTCAGTTTTCTATGGAAGTGCTGTTGTAGATTACTGGACACTAATTTGAAAACCTACAGAATTTTAATTAACCCCTGCCGCCTGTTGATGGACCTTTAGGATCCAGGACGTATATTTTATGTTTTTTCTCTAAATCTACTGAGCCCTGGGTCTTCATATTCTATGTATTTCTCGACTAAACCTTTATCGTTTAAATAGAAAGGGGGAGGGAAGCACCTTGTATGTATGCATACTGCACCCTGTCGGTGTGAGCTAATGTAGCAGTGTGTATCGGCCGAATGTTCCCCCCACCCATTCGCGAGTTTTGCCATCTGAGTGATTAGCAAGTCAAACCAAAACCTTTGACTAACCCAACCATCACGAGCGACCTCACTGTCATCTTCAATCTCTCTTATGGGAATCTAACTTTCATAAAATTTCATTTTTTTTAACCATATGCCATGAGTAGTATCTTCGAGGTCTCATGGACATAGAATAATACAATAGAAGGCTCGCATATTGAATTGAAATTATTTTTTTCACTAACTGTCTCTTTGAGAATTGACTTAAAGAAGATAAGAAGATTCTCAGGTACTGGCAAAAATCAAAAGTGTATCAAATACTGCTAAGCTTTTTTTTTTGTGTGTTCTGTGTTGGAATATCCTTTACGCTTCTCAGCCAGGAAAGAGGTAAGTACCTTCTGTTGAAATGTGCATTTTGTAATTTCACAATTTTTGACATTGATAATATGTTTGCTTTCCAGAACTGCCAGCTTTAGTACCGAAAAGCCCAGCCGCAGGGCATCCTCCTGTAATGCGAAAAAAAAAGCATCACGCCGCCCGGTTTGCCGTCGATCAAAACGGGTTGGCCTTCCGTCTCTCTCAATCTAGTATCGAGGTCAACTGGATCGGTATGTCCAAAAATAAACACGTCGGGATGTTTAAGAAACTTCAGTCGTCTAAGGATCGGGCCAATCGAAAATTGGGCACGGGAATCGAGGGTCTCGTGCCATATGTCCCGGAGCGCCTCGATTGCGCCACGGCCCACCTGAACTTGAATGCTGGCAAATTGATTAACGCCGTTTCGAACGCCAGTGATATCGAACAGAAGACCTCAGGCCGTGATCCCTTGACGAAAGAGTCCACGGCTATTGAAATAAAGCTAACGAGACTTGCTCAAGAGTCGCCTGATCCTAACGCGTCCATAATGACGGCGTTTCAGAAAATCAAGAAAAATTTCACTGCATTACGTAATCAAGGAGTGACAAATGAAAAATTGAAAAATAATAATAATAATATTCCTGTCTTATTGAATACAGCCCGGTCAGATCAGGTTACGATCCCGCCCACTACTGTCGCAGAGCCTTTCAAAGTTCGCTTAGGGCCGTCGTATCCCATGATGACAAACGGGCATGTAAGGTTGCCCGTGACGTATATTGATTCGCTGATAAATATAGTGCCGAAACGTTTTCCTGTTCCTCGTTGCTCCCCTGTCACACCCTCGACCTCTAAAGCCATCATTTATCCCAAACCGCTTATCGCAGAGATGGAGCCAGTCTCGCGCATCTCGATCAATGTGCCTTTTCCGGCTGCGGGATCTCACATCTCTATAGACACTCCGTTTCCTATAGATGACCCGCCTGACTTGTCCATTTCTCAGAACGCATCTAAAAACGTCAGTTTTATAGAGGAGGAACCGATGATTGTGGAGACTTTTTCCATGTCGAAGGCTGTGTCTAAAAGTAATGTGGAATGCGCGCAGAATAAACGTCCATCATCTGTGATCTGCCCGCCGCGGATTAAATGCAAGCCGACCGCTCTTCTTATGCCCATAGGACCGGTTAATTCAACCGCTCCCAACGTTTGGCCTTGGAGTGGTGGACGCCTCCTCACTCAGCCAACGGTGTCTGATGTCCCCTGCGCTTCCTCACTCAGTAGCGCTTCTTCCTTGCCTGACAAATCCCAGGTCCGTCCGTTTACTTTGCTGAACTATTCAATGTCGAGAAGAGGGAATCATTCAAACACCCCGAACTGCCTGCTCGGAACGGACGAACGTCTCGTGGCGCATCCTGAAAATTTTGACAGCGAACGGGCCGACCCCACCTGCTTCTTGGTCGGCGTACGCATGAAGGTCATCGAAGTTCTGAAAAGCGGAATGTGTAATCTTCGGTCCGTGAATGTGACGGTGTTGGGGCAGACGCATCAGAAACCCTATGAGGCGTTGGCCGCAGATCTGCTGGACTTCGGTATCCGAATAGACGAGCGGCCTCCCGATGACACGGAGTTCACGTATTTGGCTAGCATGCAGGTGGAGTACCATATCGTCTCCCTGCTGGGCGTGATTAGCTTCCGGCGTTATTTAGTTGTCCTTTTTCTGGGAGACGACAACATCGTGCTTCAGGTGAAGGATGCCGCGAATAAGAATGTAAACGTAAAGGAGTGGAGTCCGCAGTGGCAGAGTCAGCTGATCCGATGCCTGCAGCAGAATGTCGTCTGGATGTCCATAGTTAACACATCTAAGTCTTTGAACTTTAACACGATGACCAAAATAAGAACGTTCATGAAGTGTCTATGTGAACATGCAGGCGGCACAACTACCAATTTAAAATTATAATAAACCACTTTTGGAAGAAAATGCTGAATCTTCTTCGAACATATCGTCTGTTAACACTATTCGGTAGTAAATATTTCAGTAAAAAACAGTTTCAAGTAAAATTGACGGGCTGAAATTTATTTTCTTAATAATTTCACTTGAAAAGTATTGCAGAAGAACCCAGATCTATCATTCAATAGTGAAACATCCATAGAAAAAATGCTGCAATGTGTTCATTGCCAAAAGTTTTTTTTTAACGTTGGGACTCAAGTCTCGGACAATGAAAAAAAAAATCGAGATATCGCCCACATCAATTGTTTTTTCAGAGTCTCTTAAAAAACAAGAAATCAGGGCTCTAGTGCATTATTTTATTTAAAACATTATGTTACTCTCTACTCCACTCGTTCATGGTATATCAATCAAAGCAGTGGTCGGTAGAGGTGGGCATTTTTATCAATAATGCTCACGATAAGAGAAACTGGTCCTGATATAAAAAACGTCATTCATTATACCGCTCTTTATTTCTGACGATCAGTAGATCCCTTTTTGTGAAAATAATATAATCCCAGTAAATATTTTTAATTTACCTGACAATAACGAGCACAGAAGAAAACTGATTGCATATAACACCCCCAGTCATCCATATCTTTTCATTATCATCACTTCTCATGTTTAAGTTGAGAAGGAGAATCCACAATTCCTCAGGGTGGCAGAATTCTCATTTTAGCGTCGTATAAGTCGACAGAAATATATGGCCAGCTATGTTCATACCATTTATTTCAACCTCGAAGAAGCTTTAGCATTGATTTCCGCCTTTAAAATAAAATATAGTGAATAACTTAAAACTGTGTAAAACAAAATGTATGGGGAAACTGATCACATTATTAAATGTGAAATTCATGTAAAGTGAAACATCGTAATCACAATTTGGTTATTGGACTGCGTAAATCTCATGTTTGTTATTTCATTCTAATGTTCATTAATTTTTATCTCCTGTATTCTGCCGAGATGATGTAATGATGAGATAATGACGGTTAAGAGTATATTGATTGAATTGGCATTCACTTGGTAGAACTCCATTATAACACGGTGAAAAAAATAGCAATGTATTTAAAATAGCGAACAAGATAACAGATTCACAATTCGCTAATCACGTTATAAAGGAATCACATTATATAAATTCAAACTCAGCGCCTAAGTGTTTGCATCTTTGTAGTAAGGGTCATAGGATGATGGCTTTGGAACAGCTGGAAATCAATAGACATCAACTATCACAAAGGATTCTTAACAAACAAACTAAGATATATCTATCACCATTGCTTAACCCCCTGCGTGGTGCTTCTTTGTTTCTTTAACATACCATTTCCGTGCCATATGTAAACTTATTGATATAGCCGCCTTTTTAACGAAAACTTCATTTACAATTTTTTAATTTGAATTGTTGCAATTTTGTACGTTTCCATATGTCATGTCACAAACGACTCGGGTTTCGCCCTTCGGCATCTTCAGGTATTCCATCGCACGGATGCAACAGAACTGACGTAAAATAAACAGTTAGCATCGTATATATAATATATTAAAATCATTATTTACAGGAATCTACTTACCAATAGGCAAGCAAAAAAATTGCATCTGAAAAGAATGTAACAATAATAATTAGCTATAACAACTTTCATTAACGATCTTGCTAATGAGTGGTCGTTATTGAAATGGGGTTTTCAACAAATTTAAATCAAGTAACATTAAACTATAAATGTGTCTTCTTTTATTTAAAGAATACCTAATATCAAACATCTAGTGATGAGACATAAGAATTATCATCATGAGATTGTCGATTCATTGAACCGATCTCACGTAAATGGTACAACAAGGGGGAGTTGGGAAGATTGAGTTGATCGTAAAGAATGAAGTTTGAATTTAATAACTGGCCTCTATTAATTTCTAAAATCTCCTGATAAAACAATTTATGGTCCCCTGTGTTTTGATGCAATAATTGAACTCCCTCATCCGCGTCAAATGAATGTCCCTCCGTTCTTCGTCCTCCATCCCTCCAATTTTTAGTTTTATTGCCAGCACGATACAAGCTAGATCGTTAAAACAGGAGAGAAGATGTATTGTGTACCTTTTCTACGCAGCTACACATAGATAAGCATAGTTCTGATGATGGCGTGAGCCGAAATAGCTATCAACTATATTTAAAAAAAATAATTTTGTAGAACTAAAATACATTGCCATTTTTTTCACTGTGTTAAGAGTATGTCACAACGAATGCCCTGGAAATTAAAGTTTGCTCATATAATTATACTCTCGTTGGAAAAGTGTCTCAATTCAAAAATTGCCTGACAGTCTGAAAAACAGTCTGACATTTTGCATTGTGACAATTTTTCGTACTTGTCGCAGCGGGTCATTTTTTTTATTCACAAGACTTAATAAAATGTCAAAACTGTAATTTTTGAGTGTTGACATTTTTCTTGCAGGGGTGTGATGTGTTTTGCTAATACGGGTATATTTTAAAGGCTTAAGAAATTTATATTAACCTTCCAGGGAGTAGAATAATTAATATGGTGAAAGTTGTGGGAGTGAGTTTTTTGACATGCAAAATATCATAAATACATTTTTTGTTATCAAATCATCATATGAGAATATGGAAATAGTAAAAAAAATATTACTCTGTTCCGAAATGGTAAAATAATACACCAGGTTGTCCATAGATGGTACACCACTCACCCATAGAAATGTACTGTCGTATATGTATGACCATACTCCTTCAAACAAAAATTGCGCCATCGTACATATACGACCACACTCTTTTAAAGGTTAACCTCAATGCTGAACATAATGATTTTTGTATTTGTTCCATATGGCGTTTTTAGGTTATAACATCGATATCTTTATACCTGTTTAGGGGAAGGGACAGGCTTCAGATACCTGATCATAAGAGCTAAATGAATAGTAGAGATATTACGGATTCGGCATTAACTTTGTGCGTACAATTTTTTGATTTAAAATTGATAACATTGTCAATTCACGTTGTGTGTTACTGAATGTGATTTTTGTGTCACCTCTTTGTGAAATAGAGAACTCTGCATAATTAGAATGTGTGAGAGTCGAAGACCTGATATGATGTTCCTGATATGGTCACAATTACTGACTTCACCGAACAATCAAAAAAATTCATTTTACCATATACACCCAGTCCTTTTTTTACGCGAATTCGATTATACGCGATTTTTTTGGACGGCACTGCTACATTTTTTTACACGCTTCACTCGTTTTTACGCAATTTTTTCCCCAAACTTTTTTTAAAGAAGACATTTATATATGAATCTAGGCATGTACGTTTCATTATTTTTTTGATTAAAAAATTGTGTATTTTCAATACATAATTTTGTAAAGCATTCCATTTTTTAAATACACATACAATTGCCAAATGTTGACAAGTGTATCGGATATGCGAATTTATGTATTAGGGTGTGTAAAGAAATATAATGCAATTGCGTGAAATCATTTTTTTACGCGATTTTTTTTACACGCCTTTTTCTGGAACCGATGTATGGCATAAAAAAAGGACTGGGTGTATGTAACAAACATGTGGATAATTAATACCTTGATTATTATTTTTCGTATGAAGGTGTTAAACGTCATTCTATTTAACACCCACAAAATATAGTCATATTAATTAATAATAATAATAAACATTTAATGTTGAAAAAAGCCATAATTGACAATAGTGTAAATGTTACCATGCTACTATTCACCATTGGAGGGGAGAGATCTATATGGCAGACAGACACATGTTCTTTCTGTTCTTAATTATAATTTGTATATTTAGATCAAAACATTTTATAAGATAGAATCTCCAAAAAAAATTATTATTCATTTGTAAGGTGTTAACTGTCACTTCTCAATGGAAAAGCATGATATTTTAAATGCATGTAATGCAAATAATACCTTTTTTTTTGAGACCACTTTCACAGCGATATCTTTTAACAGTCAAAAAATCTTTTATAAGCATCTCGAGCAAGTGTGACGACATTTAGACAGGAAGGTCGAAGATTTTGTGACAAAATGTAATGATGCGGAAGGGTGGATCGAAATTAGACCCTGACTGGTTTGGGCATGTGTTTCGGATGCCCCAGGAATGTGTGAATCGTACCAGATAGATTCTGAGTAGAAACTTACTATAGATGACATCGGAGATTTGCTACATTCAATTGAAATTTGATAGTAAGGTATGTGTTGGAATATGTGTGCTTAATATTTTTTCTTCCACTTGACTATTTCAACAATTTCGAAAGGCACACAAATCAATAGTTTTTTTTTTTTAGTAATACGTTATTTAATTTTTTTATACAAGTACTTAGTTCTTGACTTCTCACTAATAATCAAAAAAAAAAAAAAATTAAAACAATTTGTGATAAATAATCAAAATTGTTAAAGGAACAACTTCCTGAAGATGATGACCAACAGTATTTTGCATAGCATGGACTGGGAAAAATTACTTTCGCCCAAGCAGTAATAGTGTTTGGCAAGGGAAATATTCCTTTCAAGAGTTACTGAAGGATTTTACTATCTTTTATAGAATTATAAAATAAATGTATGGTGATATTGCGTTGTAATTATGGAAAATGGAAGAAAAACTTTCTTAATTATAACAAGATATAAAATAAATTTTGACATACCACCAAATATCAGGAACGTATTTTGGTTGAGTAAGTTGAGAAAAATCTGTATCATGTTTCATTGTTTAAAAAATGCTGAGAAAATTTTATATTAAAATTTACTACGCAATAAATTATGCAGCTTGTAACGTTTTTTGTTTTTTGAAGGATTTGACAGTTACGTTGTGGAGGATCTTTCTTAACCCTTTTAATTCCAGTTTATTTTGTCCGGTATACTCAGAAAGTCACATTGACTATATTTATTTTAATTGTTAGGTAAATTTTCTATGCACATCTATAACAGACAATAAGCGATCTTCATATAATGGCACATATAAAAAAATGGTTAGCAATATTTATTCGTAAAAATATTAATTTAGAATTTGAACTTTTATAAACTGAGTAATGATTTTTTCAATTAAAAAAATATTAACTTAATGTGAAAGTAATATAGGTTTATTTCCTATGGATAGAATTATTGGAATGAAAAAATTCAAATATCACAAAACAAATATGCTAATATTGTTTTCATGAACTTTTGAAAATTTTTAATAAATTTTTAAAAACAGTTTGAAGGTGATTATCATTATTCATTACCTTATAAATAATATGATCAGTTTTTCTAGACTTGGACTGCAAACCTGCTTATATAAAAAATAAATGATAAAGTTCTCAATATGTTGTCATTGTTATAAAAAACTTTGAAATATATTTTTCCTAGTCGCCATTGAATATAATTTGTAAAGTAGACAAAGTATTGAAAAAATTGTGGCAAATGTTGACCAACATATCCAAAAGATACATCCCAATTCTATCTGCTATTTTTCTAGGCTGTTCAGCTTTCTCCATCTCACTGTGTTTATCGGCCTTTTTTGTAAGCTCCATGGACCACTCGTAAATTCTAGATGAATCACCCTCTGATTTTCAATATGCAGAAAATAAATTCTTTATAAATGTAATGTGTCCCAAAATTATTAAGATAAATATTTAGCATAATAACTTGACAGATAATTTCAAGCTCGGCAATCAACCCCATGGGATTCTCCGCATGCATGTCTTCGGGTCGATCGTCTGCCTTGTGGGATTAAAGGGGTTAATTTAAATTGGTAACTTGTATTCTAGTTGGTGAAAACGAAACTACTGGGCGAATGGGCATCGAAGGCTTATGGAAAATGAGATAAGCCAAATAATTTAGGTGTGGTTTAAATCGTGATGTATGGAAAATGAATGAGAAGATTTCAACACACGTTTTTACCTACTTATAAAATCTGAATATAGATGTATAAAATCAGAATTGCAAACTTTCTGTGAGCTGTTCAGATTATTAAATAGATTAATTTTTTACACGAAATCTCCCAATCACAAATATTTCAATTACCTATGTGGGGGGTGTTAAAAAATATTGCATTAACTTATTTTACAAAAAAATTGTGATATTAACTAATTCCTTATCAAACATAGGATTCAAATTATCTGAATCACATACAAGTTATTTTTTTAATGAATGACGAATAGAAGTAAGTTTTTTTATGTTGATATGTTATCACACTTGTAAAAGTTTATTATTATAGTGTTGTTTGTTTGAAGTAGGTTGAGAGCGATTTTTGATTCTGATTATGTTACTGAAACAACTCTGTGGACCTATGGACGGCAATCTCTGGCATAAACCACATATGTCATATGTACATTTAGTCAATTATGAGCTAGAAGTGTCCAGTTTATTTTGTCTTAAGTTTTGATCTGCATTGATTTCTTTTTTTGAATTATCAAATTGTATATACAAAAATCGAAGATAATTAAACAAAATTTGTTTTATTTTGTCAATAATGTAACCCAGTGCTACGCAGCGTTTTGTTTTCCACTTCATACCAATGTTTTTTCCAATATTTCCCAACGCATCACAAGTCAATATACTTATATAAAAATGCGAAAGATTCACCGTTGATACTTTAGTTAAAACTCGTTCATTCTTTACTTTTTTACATGCTATGTTTTTCTTTAAAAGTTTTTTTTAGTGTCGATTATTTGTGTAATATTTATGTAATATGACGTTATTCCAGCAAAGAAATAATTATTTCTATTTCCCGATGATTGTGTCTTCACAAAATATTTTACAGTCTTGACGAATTCTGCTTAAAATATGCGCCGCGCCACACCAAGCGCCTTCTGGCAGCACACTGTGCTGTGGCACACCGGTTGCGAAGCGCTAATGTAAATATTTAATCGTCACTTCTCAAAAAATTGTTAATTGGTCATGTGTGTTTGTGTGTCATAAATATTAAAATTATTGTTGTTTGTATCTTCCTTATCCCCAAAACTATCAAAATGTTAACTAACCATTCATCCTATATAATTAATCCCTACTCTTTTCAAAGAGAGGTTGAGTAGCGATATTGAAGTATTAACGGTGATATAATGATATGGTTACATAAAGCTCTCGGATGATTATTCGATGTGTTTTTTCTTAAAAACGATAAGATACTGTTGATTATGTACTATGAGTATACCAAATTTAGAATAGAATCCATCAAAGGAGTGCAGTATCAATATTTCAGGTATCCCACTACATCGATTTTGTTTTGCTGGAGTCAATTATCGTCATTCAAAATGTCTGTACTTTGTTTTTAAAATAATATTATATTCTTTACAAATTCCACTAAGCTGTATATATTTAAACGTTTAATCACCTGAAAGGTCAGGTCAACTGTATAAAATATGACTATTTATAATTTGATAATGTTAACATTTATTTTCCATCACTTTACTTTTTGTATTGTTTGTTGATTGGAATATTTCTCAATGTTATTTGCGATTAATCAGATGAGATATGAATTGTTAGTATTAAGAATTTTTGTAAATAAAATGATAAACTATTTCATTACGATATCTTTTACTGTGTTCATGTTCCTGTAAAGCAAAGTAAGTGGGTTATGTTGTGATCATTTATTTTTCTATTCAAAATGTTAAGTTTTCTATTTTAAATCATGCAAATTTCTTCATTATATTTTTATTACATTACACAACTTTTATTAAAAAAAAAAAAAAAATCTTAAGAACTTTTAGATAACGAAACCTTTCCCATGATCAATTCTGCTTATGTATATTTGGTTTTGTTTTTAACCGGATGAACTGACTGAATGCTGAAAGGCAAAACCCGGGTCATTAGTGACAAAACATGTGGAATCGTACAAAGTTGTAACGATTCAAATTTGATAATGAAATTCCATCAAGCACCTTCAGTCAACATCATTAATTTACAAGAAACATTTAAAAACATTTAACCATAACTTTAAAGGATTTTTACATCGATTTTTCGTGATTTCTTCGAGTGTTCGAACAGTCACTTGACAGATGTCAATAGTTGCAGGGTTACCAAAATTCTTCAAGAAAAACTATATTTTAGTTTATTGATTATTTCTGTATATGAAATTGAAAAAAAAAAATCGAATTTTTTTTTTGTTGCAAATTATAGCTGGCGTGCTGAGAAGATATATTTATTTTTTTCTGGCAGCCATAAGGTTAGATAAGATGATATGAGAACTTTTACTTGTATCTGTGTATTGATTGTAACACCCTTATGGTTGTATTAGTACTGAGCAGACATAAAATATACTCAATAATTTCTTGAATGTTAAAACAATTTCACCTAACGACTTTCGGTTGCAACATTCCCAATGGTCTATTCAGTTACTTTGTGCGTTGGAATGTATTTAGAAATAATTAATTACTTATGCGCTTGATTACAAACAGCAAACCCTATTTTCAATCGATCAATGATATCAATACAATACAAATTACAATCACACTGGCTTGTTTTTTGAAATTGTTATTGTGAGTTGCTTTTTTCTGAAAATGTGACATTTTGGCATCCCGAGGCAGTGCTTGGGGACAACAAAACAAGCTACATTAGGTTATTTACCATATTCTTCTGCATGGGCAAGTTTATAATATAGAAATTTTCAAGACTTAAGCACTCTGGGTTTGTGACCTTTTTATGAAAAAAAATAAAGTATTTAGGTATACAAATTTGTATATGTAGTCATCTATATTTATTTTGGCTTCCGCTGCTGCTAGAACTATGATGAAACTTAAATTTAGTTTAGTTTAGCTTAATAATAATTATGTTGAAGAGATAGACAATATATTACGTATTCTAGCATCATTTAGTCATGTTATAGTGTAATGACAGCTCATCTATCCAGTGAAATTTCCATTAGAGAAACTTTCTTCTTTCAAAAGTAGAAAATGTGAAATTCCATTCGTCAATGTATGATATATGTCTGGCACCGTATAGACACTGATTGTAATGTATGATTCAACGCACATGTTATTTAGTTCATGATTGTGTACTTTCTCAATCAATAACTTATTGGTGTTTTTTTAGGTTAGGTTAGAGCTGATACATGACAAGTGGCTAGCTACTCGCATTTGATATAATAAAGTACAATTCCACGGTGAAAAAAATAGCAATGTATTTTAGCTCTACATAATTATTTAAAAAAATATAGTTGATAGCTATTTCGGCTTATGCCATCGTCAGGACTATGCTTAAACTAACATTTGCATATCTATATATAGCTGTGCAGAAAAGGTACACAATACATCTTCTCTCCTGTTTTAATGGCCTAGCTTGTTTCTTTCTCACAATAAAACTAAATTTTTCAAAAATTGTAAATGAAACTAAAAAATGCGGCTATGACAATAACTTTACACGTGGCACGGAAGTGGTCTAGTGAAAGTGAATACCAATTCAATCAATAAGTACAATTACCTTGAAACAATGTTGATAGAACTGTACAGCCAACAAAAAAGATTGATTCAACAAAACCTTTTGTATGACTTATATTTTCGGGGAAAAAAAACACATTTTCTACAAATATTAATATTGAAATTAGCATTTATTTGAGGTTTCAGTGAATTTGCATTATACATTCAGTTAAAATATTAAAATACATTTTTTCAGTGTAAAAACAGGTATCTACATCTTTTTGAAGCAAAATTTTAGAGTCAATCAAAACTGTTGACTATTGACAATACTGTTGAAATGCTGGAAAACTGTATTGAGAATATTATTTACTAATTAAATTATCTGCCATACTAAGTGTGATGGAGGTATCTGCATTTTCGGTGAAGTTTGTTTTTATTTTTTAGCTTTATGTAAATTTTACCTCATGCCATATGTAAAATAAACCTTAAAATAACAAGTGAGTTTTATAAAGTGTTTCTTTAAAATAGTATATTTGAATAAGGTACAAATTTTTCATGAGTTTATTTGAGATGTAAGATAACATTGATATCGATGACTATGAATGGAGAAAGATCTAATAGTAAAATTTATAACAAATAAAAAAAAATTACATCGGTAGGTTAAAAATGTAAAGCTATTTTTTTCCATTTGCCTACATTGCAGATACCGCAACAGGACTTAACGTGACAGTAACACACCCCGACTATTCATCGTCAGTTATGTTAATTCAACAATAAATCATCAATTAATAATTTCATAAAATTAACAATCATTAATAACAAAATCATATCAACAAGTTTCTATGGAACATTCTATTTTATTTCTATACAGCAGTTGTTCTTAACCTATGGGCCGTGACCCAACATTGGTTTTAACATACAATATTTTTATAAATAAAATTGTGTGTTATCGATTATGTTTTCTTTTAGACCGATTTGAGGGCTTAATGTCGAACATCATTATCTACAAAATTGTGACTCCACAGGAGACCTAATAAGAGTTTTGTATTTACTTGTAACATATGAGTTAATATTTAAATTTACTAATGATTAAAGAGGAAATTAGAAAAGATTGACATAACATTATTTGAATGTCGTGAGCTGAGAATGCAAAATAACATCGGAAAAAAATAGCTGTTCGATAATGAGGCTTCAAATTTGGATAACGACTCCAAAAGGTTAAGAAATGCTGTTATAGTACTAAACATAATATGGTGCAGGTTTTTAAGTCAGATTTTTAAAAAGACACCCCTGCCTAAATACTAAACATGCCAGGACAAGTTAACTCAGCAAATGTAAGAAATTGTCATGGCAAAAATTATAATTAAATCACATCATGGTACCATAGGTAATATGCATAAAAATATTGCAGTCATATTAACTAGGGTACTCACTGTATATTAGTGCTAACATATATAATAAAATCGAATTTCTGGCATATAATTCAAACCCTCAGGGTAAAGAAACGTATGTCAAAATTAGGCAATTTTCAGTTGTCTTTATAACAGTATTTGAATTAGAATAACATAGGAAACGATGTTACAATCAAAAGAATAAAGTGATGTAGAGACGGATCAATATTTTTTATACAGAAATATGTTTTTTAGGCTTAATTGTTAAGTAATGAAAAATTAGATACGTTTCGTTGATCACAAGGGCTTAATTTATGATGACGTTTATGACCAAGACAAAACATGTATTGATTCAAGTCGAATTCAAAATTAGAAATTTCAAAAGTCCGATAAAAAGAAACTATACAGTCGTTCATTAAAGAAACTTATTTGTTTCAACTCTAAAAAGTTTTAAAGTTATGTACAGGTGAAATATTAATGAGAATCGACTCCAATGTTAAAGATCTGAAAGTTTTTTTTTTCCAATTTTTAATTCTATCTTTTACGTGATATTTTTATCATGATAAGTAGTTAAAGTGAATATTTTTTTCTACACTGTCTTAAATCTTTCTTTACAAGATAGATAAAATAAAAGTTCAAACAAAACAAAACGGATATTAGTTCTTAAACCAACGGTAACAGACCAACAGACAAAAGAATGATAAGATACCATTTCCATTACAGTAAACCCCCCAATAATAAGCTCCCCAATAAAATTTGCGGCAGGTTTTCCAATAATGAGTTAAATCCCCTGAATAATGAAAAAAATAAAACTCCTAATTAGGCTATCATAAAAATAGTTCATACAAATCTGTATTTAAAATACTGTCGTGCATTGTCTCGTGTCTCTAACTTCACATGTCTTGATAATGTGCACGACTTAAATAATTTTGAATACGTGTATGCTTAAGTAATATACATATTTATGATCAATTAATTAATTAAAAAATAATATGTAATTCCACATTTCAAATAAAAAAAATTCAATTGAAAATCTTAACCCCCCAATAATGAGCCCCCCAGTAATGATCCCCCTATCTCTTCATTATTGGGGGGTTTACTGTATTATATAATCAACAGTCATTGAAAAGGCTTTAACTATCTTTTGTATAATATCTAAAAAAATATTTTTTGACGGTTCATCTGACATAATTTAAGTAAAGTAATATTAGAAGTAATTTTTTTAAGTAGCATTAGTTTTATTTCAAATCTTAAAATACTCTAGTAACAGTCTAGTAAATGAATGTTTCAACCCTTTGAACCTTGTTGGTCGGTATTCTGACCTTCGCGTCTAAGACATTATTACCTGGTGGACTAGTACAGTGGTTTATCAAGGTTGTGGTAACATTTTCAAATCGATTACTGAGTATTTTTTGAGATGATGTGAAATTTCTTGAAAAAATAATAATTTTAAAAGTAATAAGGCACAGGAGTATATTGCAAAAGGACATTTTGTAAAGGCGGAAGATGATTCTATTCTAGATCATTCCACGACGTATACTTTATTGAAATCAAATTATCACTATATTACACCCAGTCCTTTTTTTTACGCAATACATTGGTTCCATAAAACGGCGCATAAAAAAAAACGCGTAAAAAAAGCGCAACTTTCATATAATTTGATAAATTGGTTCCAAAAATTAAAATATTGCGTGAAAAAGTACCAGAAACGTATGAAAAACGCGTATAATTGAATTCGCGTAAAAAAAATCATGTAAAAAAGGACTGGGTGTATCTATTTGTTTTCGCTTGCATTTGTTAAATAAAAAAAAAGAAATATCTAGTACTGGAAAAAAATTGCAAAATCAATAAAGAAAGAAAAATAGTTTTCCAGGATCATAGCATTCAGCGGGAGTTTAAGATTCAAAGAGCTAAGCTTGAAACGTGTGACATTTACAAACATAAGACGGTCATATATATATCAATTTGCAATGTTTAAAATGCAGCATGGGCGTTCTATGTGAGATAAATCAGTTTCTCTTAAAGCGCTTTTAATACACTGACTGTGGACGGTTGGGAAAAATAATATCACAAGAAATATCAAAATATTATTTTTGAATAACATATGGTGAATTTTATATATATCTACAACATTAAAGAATCACTTTTTTTTTTTAAACAATGAAACGAGAAGAGATACTTCAAGTTTTCAGAATTTTAATCAATTATTATTACACAGTTTAATAAAAAGACCAAGTAAATCAAATAGCGTAACGCACGCACATCCAAAGGAACATGTCAGATTTATGGAATCATTTCACATTTGCCATAACTGCATTACGCTGACAAAGGAAATTGCTTGACATTCACTGGTCAAAAATGTGCGAAACCTTATAAACATATTTATAAAGCGTTGAGATATATCTTTTTTTTTCACAATTTTTTGAATTACTAGAAATACACTAGGCCAATTCTATATGGACGCCATTTGAACACATCAATATATGTGCGGCAGAGGCATGATGATTACAACATTTCACAAAGTGTTTTCTTAATGATGACAGTGCAAGAGGTTCGCTTTCATTGAATTTTCATGTTATCCAAAAAGGTAGCCACTTTAATATGAAATGTACATTATCAGCAAGTAAAACGAGACACTAGTTTCTTCATGCATCCATATAGAACGACATGAACACAAACAATTTGATAAAATAAGCATTTTCACCTTTCTGTTTCAAACGATAAACAGAATTTTAAATGTAATGCCGTGCAACAAAGTCTTTTAAAATACTTTCAGTAAATACTCTCTTCATTGTGCTATTCTATTTCGATCAGAAAATTTACTAAACGTCATTTATAACAATGCAGTTTTGTGAGAAGTATTCTTGAGATGCTATATTACCATGCACGGGAAACAGAAAACCGATTATAATATCAAATATAACATTGCCGAAAAAGTTTCCATAAAAATTTGTCACACAGTTTATTCATTATAGAAGGACAAATATCAAATAATATGGCAAAGTTTTCCATCCAAATATTTCATAATCAGCATTGCTTTTCTTGTTTCCAATGCTTTATAATAGTGTGGTATAGAAAATGCATTGTTTTTCACGGCAATAGGATATTTTTTGAGTTAAAGTAGAGTAACACATTGTAAAGCATTTTTAACACAATTTTATTCTGCTAATATTTTCGGGAGAATCATCATCTCAACCGCAACGATAAGCAGTTTCAATTTTATCATTTTTTTTTCTTACGTCAATACGACACGTGCGTATGATTTGCGGAACAATTCGGAGGCATTCAAAACACCCGGGCTCCAGGAGAGCGCTGTCACATGTTCCCGATTCGGTTTTCAGTGAACTTGGGCATTCTCAAAAGTCCAGTGGAATCCAACTGTAAGACGGAAATGTGTTAATAAAACATTATGAAGCCAGTTTGCAAATTTTTTTAACCATGTTCAATTCTTGCATGAAGCATATACTCTTAATGGAGACTATTTCAACAAAAGTAGTTGTATGAGAATTGTATGTTATTCAGGTTCTTAAATTCTCTTTTATGAAGAGAATAGAGATGGATAAGATGAGTGGGAAGGAGCGGAATGGTTGATATATACGTATTTATTGAATTAGCATTTATTTGGTAGAACTATTATAGCACGGTGAAAAAATATAATATTAGAAACAGCATTATTTTTTATGTCACAGTGAGCACTCACAATCCAAATTGGGCCCTTTAATGAAGGTATTGTAAAGGAACTTTGTTTATAAAAAGGGATATTTTTTTTATTTCCCTAGGTTACCCATCATTATATTCACCACCACGACATATACTGCAGAGTAACATTGTGGGTGTTTTAACTTTATGTCAAGAATATCCAATGAGATATTCTTAAAGACTAAGTTAAGTAGGGTAAATGAATAGGATTAAGACGATTAGACTAAGTTTGTTAAGCCCTTTTTTTAGTTATCGGATGGGTGATAGATATCAAAAACAGTGTGGTTGGTGAAATACAGGTAATGTTTTCGATACAAAATTTGAATGTTTAAATTTTTTTATCGATCTTATAGTCCTGTCTTTGTTGCATCAGTAAATTTTTATAATTTCTGAGGAGAGAAGTCGAGTGACCGATGTTCGCTTTAACATAAGAAACTTTCCACAAGTCTGCGGTTTCAAGATAAAATTAAATAAACGTTTTTACCGGTTGACACTTTCTGAGGGAGATGACGGGCAGTGGCAATCGCACGGGCGGTTGAGGAGACAGCACCAGCGTGCACTCCACATCGGAAATCAGAGCATTCACGCAGACCTGACGTTTGCTCATAATCAGACATCTGCTTTTGTTTACGAGAAACTCTTTGGTCGCTCGTGTAGATGGAACCTAAGGACAGATTCAATATTAAGACTTCTTTTGTCGCAGGCGGTGACGGTTTGATAAGCAAACATTTGTGATGGGTTATTACATATATAGATAATCTTAATAATATAAATCTAATAGCAAATTATGTTTGTTGTTTTGTAATGTGAAAATTGATAAATAGATAGTGAAAATAATGGTCAAATCAAATCTACTTTAATATTATGTGGTCCCGAGATGAAAGATGTTTTTTTTTTGATCAAGTTGTTTTGAAAACAGTCTTGTTCGGTCTGTTGTTCAGAAAAGTTGTATTACATTTTTTATTTGGTTAAAAGATGATTTGAAACTCCCTTTCTCTTCATTTGACTATAATGGAAAAGATTTGTACTTGATGACCTGCATGTTGATATAGTTTCACGTGAGAAAAGACCTTTAGGAGAAATTATGTTTGTGATATTTATGTAAAAATATTGAACATCAGGAAATGCCATCAATCATTCAAAAAGATTGAGTCTCTCCGAGGTGATTTGAAAGATTTGCCCAGATGTTAGCATCGTAACTGAGTGGAAGAAGCAACCCTTAATCCTTAATCCTTTGATCAAATGGTTGCCAGAAAAAAATATGAATCTGAACCCAGCACGACAGCTATAATTTGTAACAAAAACAAGAAGTGAATTTCTGATGTTTTTGACGTGACAACGTCTTATAAACAACAACACGGTTACATCACAACGTGGTTTTCATTGTTTATATTACAACAACAATTGCGGCAATAAAGGTAATTAATTCTTGCATATTAAAAATCTGATTAACGTATAACAAATATACTTTTAACAATAAATTATCAACGATTTCTTTCAGAAAAAAATTGTAGATTTCATTTCAGTCCTTCTTCGTATCCATACAAAATAATGATAATTCAATAAAAATGATTCCATTTTATTCATAAAAGTATGCAATCATTTCATCAATGTTTTCTTATGACGTTGTCACGTTAAACTATCGTCCGTAAACCGACTTTACAGACAACCAATTTTTTTTTTTAAATATCATATACAGAAATTATTAACCCGATCGGCGCGACAGTTTTTCATACAAAAAAAAATCTGTCCGCGATGCTAATTTTCAAAATATTCTCTTTCCACATAGAGCTATAAGTACAGCAATAAAAAATAATTGGGTAGGCTTTTATGGAAGCTAGATGCATTAGGAATGTTTCACAACATTAAAAAACACAAAGAAATGTCCTATGTTGTCACAATCACCTTAACAAATATATCCCTAACAAATAACTAACTCGTAAATGGCCATTAAGGTGACGTAACGAAGCAATCAATCAAACTGAAATGAACAAGCGCCATACTGTCACATGTCATGGAGTGTCAGATTGCAATGCCGCGAGATTTGTGCAAAGTTCAGTGGGAAGTTAGACGCGAGTTTAGTACGCAGTTCAAACTGATATGTTAAAAATGGCGGGATCGGAATAAATTTGAAGGGTTCGAAAAATCGATGTTTACAGCATTTAAACCTAATACTTTTGACAATTTTATGGAGGTGATACTATCAGGACGAATTGGGCGATATTTTAAAACCAAAATCAGTCCTATATGCAAAAGATTGCCTGCGCTACCGACGTTTGAATGTTCACGTCCCAACGTCTGGGGCGCTCGCGCACAAGCCTTGCACATTGCCGTCCTATACGTCGGGGCGTTAGGGTGGAAGAGATTAATAAATTCACCAATTGTTTATTGTTATATTATGCCCGATATGATGGGCATATTTTTTTCCTTTCTTTTGCTGTAACTTACTTTAATTAGCCCACCGAACCAAAGAATACACTACAGGGCTCGATACAATATCACGAAAAAGAAAAATCGCACTTACAATATCAGAAAATACACCTTCCATCTCTGTTCCTCTTATTGTTAGAGTATAGTCAAATTCAGACGCTACATTTTCTGACGATGCCATTGCAACCCATGCTTTTAAATCGCCTGAAAAAAATACCGCCATATTGAATTTCGTACAAAAAAAATAAGATACTTAATTGTCTTTTTAATAAATGACATTAATTAATAACAACAATGCTATATTTTTGAGAATGGCAGCAACGAAAAACGTCAATTTGCTGTCATAAAAAGAATACAACATATTACAAAGAAAAAATATGTAACAAAAATAAAAACAATAATATTAATAAAAAAAAAACACATTGTTTTTAGAATGGGATGAAAAATAACATATTGAATTGATTGTGGGATGAAATTAGGACAGAAACAGAAAAAATTAAACGGGTCTACAGCAGTGTTCTTTATGTGCGGCCATGGTCATGATGAGACGATTTTGCTGCGGTCACTATACTAAATATCAATATTTTATCTCAGTGAAATATCACAATTAATAATTATAAATATATTCGTTACCCAAAATAAATTACAAAAGCTATTGTTCACAAAATGCAATTGCTATTTCTATTTTATGTCAAAACAAAAATTTGGCCAGGCCATTAGACATTTCCACTGATGTTCATAATACGGTTACAGTACAATTTTACGTGAGTACCACAGATTAACAATATTCATATTTATCAGCAGTATACTAATAGAACAAGCATTTAATGCTCGATAATCTTTAGGCTAAGCGCTTGATTTATATATTTTTCTATGGCTCATTTTTATATTGGTAGTGATTTATTTTTTTGTCAGTGCTATTATAAGACCACCTGTTATATTTCAACAGTGTTAGGTAAGCAATGAATATATGATTATTATGTTAAGATTTTTATGTCCGACAACATTGATCATGTTTGTTTAAAACTTACATGTGTAGGATAAAAATCTTCAAAAAATAACAATATAATCAAGATAAATCACTTACCTAAGGTCAATAATTACCAACATCATTGGATTGAATAATTTTTGTTAATCATTTGAAGTGGTCGTTATTTCAATGCATTTTTTTTCAACAAATAATTCACTACATTTTACATTAGAACATAATTAAAGTCAGATTATACCTTCAGCCGAGATGAGTAGAAAAATGAAGAATAATCCCATCTTGTAGACCTGGATCGGTATAACTAAGTTGAAATTTTTATGTATTTGCGCCCTCCAGTTGTGAATGAAATGTTGCTTATCATCACAACATCCCTGAAACAAAATTAACAGGTAGTTGCAAACCAAAAAAAAACCAACTTTTGAAGCTTTTGTCATTTGAGAGAAAAAATTTAAATTTACGATTTCTGTATGTTATGAAAGCATACACTTTCATATACAGATTGATAACCAAAATTGAGCAAAATGAATGGCGACAAATAAAAATATCACCACGCCCGATAAGGCTACAATAAGTTGAACGAATTGTCTTAGCAAATTTGCATTTTCCAATAATTGACTCATTTCCTAAGCTTAGTTTGAAGTTGTACCTGTGGCAATTATGTAGGGAGTCTCATCGGTAACTAACATTAACCAGTTATTTACTGAGCTATGTGAGGGATATTTAAAGACATGGTGTTCGAAAAAAATATTTAATAGTCACAGTAATTAGCTTATGGAGATTTCAAGACACATCAGGGTATATTTAACACAAAAAATAACTTATATGTGACAGTCTCCAACAGTTTAAAAGTTAGCAGTCAATTTGTTAACCATATTGAAAAATTGATCATTATAATCAGTGGTGAAATCATTTAAATAACAAAGCATAGTGTATACTATGTGGAGTATAAAAATATAAAGAAATAATGAAAATTCAAATTATATAGAAAAAAAAAGAACAGGAAATAGGAAATATATTACTAATGTTTAATCATAAGTGGATTGCGTTACATATTAAATTAATAATTTATGTTACTACCTCTATCATAGTGTCGCCATGTTTGTTGCGAATGTGGTTGAGAAGACGGGAAGCGGGAAAATTTTCCATGCAATTATCCACCATGCACGGGAACAGCCCTTTGCAGGTTTTTGGGATTGAGTATTTCTGCAAAAAAATTCAATTACTCAGTAAAATTTATGTGTCAAAGTGTATGTTCCGACCAAACACCTATAAGAGCTCTGTTAACCTTTCCAGGATTGCTAATTAATTTTAACCGTGCTGTGAGGAGTGAGTTTTTTTTTAGATAAAAATTATAAATATTTTTTTAATCAAATCATTATAATAGAATGACATAAAATTAGTTTTAAAAAATACAACTCACATTTTTAGGGTTATATCGTAATAAAACAATTGCATAATCCAGGGATCACAAACCATTGACACATAGCACTTGAATATATTATCACAATTGTTGACATATACGACAAGCATGTACACAAATAATCCCACATACGTCATTCTCTGATCAATCCTTATTCTAGATTAATCGGTTAAATATCATGGTCTTATAAGATATACTAACTTGATTGGTTGTTTCTATCTAATATTTACATCCTATTCGGAAGCATGCATAACTTCATTCAGCCACTATTCAATACTCGCATTAACATACAGTTTTTTTTTTGAAATTTTGTCTTTCCTTTCATATCAATGTGTCGCCCTTTTTAAACCAATTATTTTACATTAAAATTGATAGGGTAACTATTCAACACTACTGGGTGATACTTGATTTGAAACGTGTTTCCCCTTTTTGAGAAGTATCTGAGTATATATTAGGGGTACCGAAAAGAAATCCATTTTTTTATATGAAATATATTTATTATCACAAATTTTATATATTTAATATAATATTACAATATATATTCTCCTTCGCTGTCTAATACTCTAATACCATCTCTCAGGTAGTTTTTCTATCCCTTTTCTGTAAAAACTTGCTGGTTTTGACTTAAAGTATGACTCCAAATGAGTTTCGACATCTTGCAAATTTTTTAATTTTTTTTCCCGTAAGGAATGTTCCATTGACCTGAACAGGTAATAGTCGGAAGGCGCAAGGTCTGGAGAGTATGGCGGATGCTTTAAAACCTCATAATTCAAGGCGGAAATTTTTTCTCAGGTCATTTTTGCACTATGAGGACGAGCGTTGTCGTGCAATAAAATCACGCCCTTTCTATTGGCCAAATGTGGGCGTTTTGTTTTTAATTTTTCGTCTAGCTTGGATAGTTGTTGACAATAGACCTCTGCATTTACCGTATTTCCTGGTTTGAGTAATTCATAATAAATAATTCCACGAATATCCCACCAGACACACAAAAGGACCTTGCGAAGGGTGAGACCGGGCTTAGGGGTAGGGACAGGTACCTGGGATGTTGACAGCCATTGTTTTCTTCTTGTAACATTATCGTATACAATCCATTTCTCGTCGCTGGTCACAATTCGATCCAAAAATGGATGTAGTTTTTGTCGTGACAGCAGGGAGTCGCACGTACTCATTCGAACCTCTTTGTTGATTTCGGAGAGCGCGTGCGGAACCCAAACACTCATTCTGTTTGATTTACCGATTTTTTGTAGATGATCTCGCACTGTGGACCATGGAGCATGCATCTTCTGTGCTATTTCTTCGATGGTTAAACGAGGATCGGCTTCAACTGTGGCTTTTAGTAGATCATCGTCTAAATTTTGTGGTCGCCCCGATTTCCGATCATCTGTTAGGCTTCTATCCCCGGATTTGAACTTTCGAAACCAAAATTGACATTTGTTTGCTGTTAACGTTGCTTGGTAAACTTTGCAAATTGATTCGGTCGTTTTGGTCGCATTCCAGCCTTGATCAAAAAAGAACAGCATACAATGCCGTATATGTTGTTCGGTTGCTTCTGGTTTGCTCATTTTATTCCTAAGGATGCAAAATTAAAAATGATACAAAAATAAAGCCGAGGAAAAGTACTATAGAATGGAACACTTACAAAGATGTTTACTTCGCCGCGTTCAGGTACAGACTGATCCCAAACACGGCATGAGAAAAAAATGGATTTCTTTTCGGTACCCCTAATATTAAAATGAAGAGTGAGGTGAGAGTTTTCCTTTTATACTGAACGTCTGGAGGGTGTTAGAATCAAACTTAAAAAAGACTCAGTAGCATTTTGCTCAAATTTACAAAGGAGTTTTGTTATAAACACTGCAATACATTCCAAGGCATTTAGTTATGTGTAAAGTTTTTCTTGGTTATAAATAACCTACAGGTAGGAAACCTGAAAACATACATATTTTCCCGGAGTACAGTTGTCATATTATAAAACTTACATCATTGGGTCATTCTATAAAGTCATAATAGCATCATTATATAGATAATAGTATTACATGATATACTTTTACGTTGAGTCGAGGAGATGACTAATATTTAGAATTAACACAGTGAAAAGATTGACATACATTTTTGGGCATAGGTTTGGTCAAGGACTTCTTCTTAGTATCTATTTTGGGTGTATTGTCCTGGAAAAAAAAAAAAAAAAACATACAGAATATTTTTCCAATAAATTATACTAAGATCCTATCTATTATGGATTTTCGATTTGAATCGTTCGCCAACCAGTGCTGTTTCTATTCCGCTTTAAGTTTCCGATGAATTGATAAATTTTTTTGGCAAATTGTGTAATTTTTTTAAAACTAAGTGAGTGAAACAGTTTGAAACAATGAATATTTTGTAAGAGTACTAAATTGACTATCTGGTATGATATTTATAAACATATTCATTCAAGAGGACAAAAACTAACTAAAAAATTAAATATTGAAATAATTTTTCAGCAATAATGATTATAATCTCCTTGAGGTTATTATTTTACGATTCTTATTGGCAGTATTAGCATATAAACCTGATAGACTTTTAGCGAGGTTTTAAAATAATATGGTTCAAAAAATTTGCAGATAATTTTTTTACACTGACAAGTTTCAAAAAATTAAAAAGAACAGAAATGTGTGTACAAATTTACCTTTTTATTATATTTAATTTAGTGTTTAGATTTAAAAAAATGCATTGCACTATTATCCATACATACATAATCAAACATAAAAAATAAATAAACAATGTAAACATTTAAAACACCTTCATGCTTTAGAATTGCTTCATTGTGAATTAGCGGAACTAAATGGATATATTTGTCTACATTAAATTAAATTTAAATCGAAAACTGTGTGAATTTATTACAAGAACACAAGTGTGCAACATATGATTTTTTTATGTGTAAATAATATATTAATTCGACTTATTTTTAAGATCAAGAATTTCGTGTTTGAAATAAGGGTACCTATCTATCATTTTTGTATAGATACCTTTTTATTTTTATGCACTGTAGTCTTTGGAACGTATTTCACTTGCGTAAAGAGGATCGGTGTATGATAACAATCATAAGTATTTATTCTTATGTTTCTATTTTTTATATTTATTGCAGTGCATGTTGCGATATATGCTGTTGGTCTCATTGAAGTATTCATATATGTGACCAAAAATTGTGTTATACTCATAAGACTGCCCATTATAGACGTTTCAAATTTGATTTGTTACAATTTTGTACAATTCCACATGTTTTGTCACTAACGACCTGGGTTTTGCCATTCCATGAATGACAGTTGAGAATAATTAAAATTTTATTTGACAAAGGGAATGTTGCAACAAGTTCCAAGGGGTCCAACTCAACTCAAAGTTTTGTTGCATCCGTGTGATTGAATGCCTGAAGATACAGAAAGGTGAAACCCGGTTCGTTAGTGACAAAATGTGTGGAATCGTACAAAGTTGTAACAATTCAAATTTGATATTAAAATTCCATCAAGCACTTTCAGTAGATATCATAAATTATAGACGTTTCAATTTAGATTATGGCAATAAAACAGAGAATACTAAAACTATAAAAAAAATAGCTTGAATGAAATCACTGATTTGATAATAAAGCTTTTCTCAATAGAAACTCTCTTTTGGAACGTATAGATAGAGATAAAACAATAGTAGTGGCTGGCTAAATTAATTTTACCAAGTTCCGATTTTGAGAACAACTGTGGAATGAAATTAACAAATTGCACACATCTGTAAATTCAAATATAAAGTCATAATGTAACGTGTATTTGAACCTGTAAACACTGAACTAAGCTGAGCCAAAGAAGTTGACCACTCAAGAACTACAGAAGCCACGTGGTCCAAAATATCATGTTGATTATCACAATTGATATCCACGTGTTACAGTAACTTATTGCCTGTTTTACAATGATCACAGTGTGTGTCAATTCAGAATATATAAAATTATTAAATGATTTCTCACAACTGGCCGCATTCTTCTGATGGTGTCGATGATATTCTCCAGGCCATAATTTCTAGTGCCGTAGAAGAATGATCGGCAGACAGGGCAAGCGGGTAGTCGGCTGCGGCAGGATCCGCAGACGTGGTGACCCTCGTGACACTGATACAGGTTTCCCTCACATAGCTCGTAGCATACTGGACACTGCAGTAATGACTCCAGTGCTGAATATTGCAACTGTAAAAAAAAAATTAAGAAATGTGTTTCAGATATCTCTGGGCTAGTTTAATAATGTAATAATTCAGTAAAGTTTCTTTTTATTGTGTTTTTAATTGTTTGTGTCAACTTTAAGCAGATTAAAAATATTATAATGGAATATATACGATGAAATATACTTAATATTATGTTTATGAGATCAATTTAATGTTGATGGTTGTATCTAAGATATATATAATTTCGATTGAGTGTCATGTATTAAAATATCTTTGTTTCGCCTTAAGAATTAAGCCAACAATTACGATAATTGATTAACTAAATGTTTAACAGCTTGCTACTCCTTTTATAAATAAAAACTAACTAAATTTCACCAGTAATAATGGAAATCTGTAAGAAATTTAATCATGATTATGCAAATGTCAAAATGTGAAAGAACGAGAATCATGCAAAATATTCATATGATATCAGTGTGAAAAGTCACCACAATGTCTTCAATTATTAAACTAATGTTTCGTACTACAATAATCAGTAAAACTGAAGCGGTATGGCGTTTTGGGCTATTTTTCATTTTGTTTTGGATATGCTGCAACAATACAATATTATAAAGAAACAACACATAAAAATATCGCGATTTATCCACATAACGAACGGATGATTGAATGAGTTTTGTTTCTGGTAAAAAAAACAATTTTCATTTCAATATGTTCATATGGTCGTAATCTATGTTGAAATGTTTGAACAAAGCGTAGTGGCAAGGACACGACAATCACAGATGGAATACGTGGTTGATTCGCATTAATTTGCAATTAGTTCAATTCGTCAGACTTACCTTCCAATCTTCTAAGCTGGACATCATAAAATGTTTTTTAAATTCCTAAAAATCATACGAAAACAATGCAATCAACGAACTTTTGATACAACGGACAAAGTCATATATTACTTCATTTTGACATAACAATTGAAAACACAACGACAACTAAACGCCAACACGTACCATAAACCACGTTAATATATTTTGATCTTTATGAATGGATATGTGATCAAGTCACCAGTGATTTGCACTAATATGACTTACCAATGAATCAAACAGGGCTCTACAATTATGTAATTAGTGATAGATACAATTTTTTTACGATCCTTTATCATGGAACTGAAGAATGTGATCAGGATACAAGATTATGACCAATAACTCGTTTTATATTTTTATTGTAAATACCATGAAAAAAAAACATTGTTTTTCTAAAATTAAATTTCTATCAAATTATTAAAGCTATTGTGTTACTCTTTTCTAATTTAAGACCGTTTTTAAATCTCTTATATTACGGCAATCATTTATAAACAATGTGCTGGCAATAAAATAGATCCAAATGACATTTCCAATATTTAGAATTTATACAAAATAAAAATGGTCGGCGTGAATCATAAATGCCTAGCTGTCATCATATTATATTCATTTATATTATCTGCAGGTATCAACTAAATCTATTAAATTACACTTTTCGATACGTTCGCTTTTGTTTTCAAAGAAATAAAAAAACATCAATCATTTCTAACCTGCTTTTTTGACTCGACTTGATATTTGACAGTCGGTCTCTAATGAATTTCTCATTTATTTTTCGATACAGCTTACGGCCAAAGACTTCATGATGATATGTACGAATCGATTTTTGGATCTGTGCCTTGTTATCGTCGTATGAACGGTACTCATCAAGCAGGATGCTCATGTAAGTCTATTTATTGTTTGTTGAATATAAAGAGAACAAATAGGTCTCAAGCTCGTTTTGCATCACCAAGCAGCAGCGCATATATTCATATCTATATACAGTGCTGGGTACTTCGATTTTTTGCGTAGTGGATATGTGCCAGCTGAAAGCCCAGTAGGATACTAGACCATTACATCATCCTCACGTCCATCGCTTTGTTCCAATGAGCGGGCAATATGCATCTCGTTAAGCAAAGAGTTTTGATAGGTGCAAAGTATCCAAATGAAGTCTACAATGAAAAGATTTCTTTGAGTCCTTATTACTTACTTGCTCACTGGCCAAAGTCGTTGTTACAGTGCAGTGTTTTTTGTCCAAATTAATGTTGGGCTATTGTCTATGAAAGCTATTTTTTTATCAGTTGATAATGTTCGCGATGAGCAAAACCGGCTCTGGTCATAAAATATATTGTGGAATTGGTATTAAAACATGCGTTTTTATCATGTAAAATATCATGCTTTTTACATCAAGAAGTGACAGACAACACTTTAAAAGTGATTATGAAAGCCACAGTCAATGTTTTCTAACTTGGACCCAAAAATGTGTTTGTATTTTTACGATTGTTGCATTTTTCTAAACTATACCATTGTAATTAAAGACGTTAATATAATAATTTAATAAATTCGTACAAATTATAATAAAATATTTGAAATATGAAGATAGAAATTACAAAGTTATCAATTTCAATTTTATTTCAAAAGCGAACTTCCACACAGCCGCTGAACCCTTTGAAAATATTGTTTTTGTTAAGCCATGCCCTTTTTCTATTCAAAGTTTCCATCACATGGTGCAAAACACAGTATTTTATACTGTTTCCACAATTTTCTAACAATAATTCACAACCAATTTACTCATTGCGAGCTTTGTCAATAGTACTGAGCAAATTGAGTTTTATTCATTTGAATAAAATTCCTTTTCGTCAAGAAGTGACAGTCAATATCTTGAAAGTGATGTATTCATTTATTAATTTTCAGCCAAACGAGGAGGCTCAGTAGGCGCTGTCCACGCCATAAACAATATGGCAGACATAGATTGGTTACTGACCAAGTCCAGCGCGAGACCATACGCTGCCTTACTTCCCATGTCAATGTTTACAGCAGATGTGTTCCAGAGGTTCATAGATAATCCAGATATTATTGCTGGAGTTTTGGTTATCAACAACGGAACCGACAGGTTAATTCATTATTTATAATATTGTTCTTCTTTCAGTAAGGTGTATAAACAATTCAAGATTGTTAATAGTCATTTTATACTTAGTACTGTTTAGATACAACTCAATCGCATTTGTTTGCCATTTACAGGCTGGAAAGATTCTCACAGGCGTCTCGTTGTCCGAATGAATACTACCAAGGCGATTCAGAAAGATGTGACTCCAGCAGTAATCCCAACAACACGTGGAACCCGCCCGGCACTGGGTTGTCACTCATGGACATCCCGTTTCCCGTGTTTTATATGCCGCCACAAAAGAGAGATAGCATAATCTCTTTGTATGAATGTTTTGAAAAGTAAGTAATTGTGCAGATAAGCACTAGGCTGCACAAAATTTAGAAAAATATTTAGTATATGTTGATGGAAAATTTTTCTATTCAAAAATGCATGATTCATGTGTAAAGCAGAAAAAACTTAAGTATTTGCCTCTGAAATTCTCAGTTGGTTGTTAGTGACTTCACTTCCATTATGTCATCTCACCATCTTTAATTTTACTGATAATACTTAATTGAAATCCTGCATGTTGGGCGTTCTGTGCCTGAATTTTTGATGCTGTCATCTTTGTGTATCTTTAAAATTAATATGGTTTCCTTTTCATTGTCAGGTTTAACAACTTTGATTTGGATCAACAATCACAGAGGTCACTGTGTGCTGTCGAAATGAACTCTTTCATGTTCTCAGCGGTAAACAGTGAAGTTTGCATCAGGAGGTAATTACAGGTTTACTTAATAATTGTAATGATGTTTATATTTTCCACTGTTGGCAAGTTACTTCTTCATCTATAAGTTTTGAAGGAACCAAAGATCATACGTCGGCAACAAGCAGTGTACACACAATCTGTCAGCGTTTTACAGAATGGGCTTTATTTGCCATCATTTGTTTTTGTATAATATTTAGAGGACAAATTATAATATGTATTGAATTGGCATTTACTTGGTAGAACTCCATTATAATAGGGTAAAAAAACAAAGTATTTAACTCAGTTAATCTTTATCCATGGTTGTCATTAGCTATTTCGGTTTCTGAACGTCATTATAAATATGTTTATTCGTTTGCTTTGTTTTGATTCTATAACCCCCTCTCTTGCACCCATTATAAAGGAAAAATCCCAATTTGATTGATTGCAACTCAATAATGTCAGTATCATTATCTGATTGCATTGTTTTGATTCTATCACCCCTTCCTTGGTTCCTTTAGAAGGAAAAAAAACAGAAATTTGTGATTTCATAATTTAAAATGTTAGAATCAATCTTGCTTCATTACATAAGCAAACCATTCATTACATAAGCAATCAGTTGTTAATGCTCGCGATGAGCGAAACTGGTCCTGATCAAAAAATATATTGTGGAAATAAGTACTAAAAAAAATGTGTTTTTATTATTTAAAACATAAGCAAACTTTGGGATAGTAAGTCTGAAGATGCCTCTGAAAGAGGCGAAACACATGTCACAGTTTTTAGCACAATACGTGGAATAATCAAAGTTATTTTAAATTTTATATATTTCGGTTTCGGCCATTGTCAGAACTATATGATTATTACATAAAATAATGCATGTTAACACAAAATTTTATCTTAATCATTTGACATAAAATTATTTTAATAAATATTTATTGAGTATAAATACTATTTTAATATCTTCAGCAGTCTTTTCAATGCCATGAGCTTGCTCTCTTGAATGTTGGCACCATTGATTGAGAGAGTATCATCATTACTGACTGTACATTACTTTACTGTATATATTCGAATCTTAAACCATTCTATAGCGAATTAACTATACATATTATTTTGTTTGCAGATCAAATATGGTGATGAACTTAAGCCCGGTCAGATTTTGTGACCCGTTGGCTGACCGTTCTGTGTTTTCTACCCTCTTTCCCCGAGGACCGTACGTTCTGAAAGACACCGATTATGTAAGTTAACAATTGTGAGGAAAAAATTCTAAATATACATTTTACATACAAATTTGGTTAAGAGGGTGTGAATCTTAAAATTTGATTATCTCAGAATACCAAATATGACATTACATTGTTTAAAACTAAGGGTGCGAGATATTATTGCTACATTAATTTTGTATTATACGATTCACAGAAATATTAATATTTATTGTGAAATAATGCTCGTAAAATGATTTGGAAATCTTTAAATGTTTCCATAATCTATAATATTTGTTTTTAATCTAATGAAATAATGTTTGATACTTTTCTATTCAAAATGTATTAAGAACAACGGAAGGCATAATGCTTTGGGCAAGAAAACAATGGGCATTTTCGTTTGGTTAACATAAAGGTTTTGGCAATTGCTAAAAAATGTGTCAATATTTATGCTATCAGCTAAAAAAAACACCTTCAAAATATGTGTTATAACAGTCATAGTTATTTAATGAATATGATATATATTTATATGTTCATTTTTCTAATAGGTTTTCTCTCCTGGAAAAGTCAACTTGGAAGAAAAAGTAATATTGCCCATAAAAGAAGGTGAGGGTAGTGTCGCCTTGGTCACAGCTGCAATGGACTCCACTTCCTTCTTTGATGGTAAATGGCAACCCCTTTTCTTCCAGATAATTATAGCATGTACATAAAAAATCTTCTAATGTATAAATTAATTTTTTTAATGATATGGTCTAACCATGATCTCAATTTTAAATTAAAAATTAAATATCACAAAGTTACAGCTGAATCCGTCGAAAGTAGTTTATTTTTGTATTTTTGTGTGATGTGGGATGTGATATTATTTTCAGCTACCCGTATTGGGGCTGTTGGTGCTCTTTCGGGGCTGATCACACTCATGGCGACTTCGCAGCTCTTGACTCGAATGTTTCCGGCTACAGATAATACTGTTTACCGTAAGTGGATGTACTGATTTCAACTAAAGGCGCCTATTTGATCACCAACATATCCAAATGTTTGTTATGCAATTGTCCAATTTGTACTAAGGTTTTTAGTAAAACTTCGACTCCTGCGGCGAGTATCAAATTGAAAAATATAAACTGTCAACTTTTAAGTTTGATTGATACTTAAACATGTAAACAAGACAACTGTATGCATGCGCCACTTTAAAAATAACGATAATCGGTTTATTGGTCAGGAAAATATACACATTTACATTGTAAAAGGTATTGACAACTTTTTTGCAATTAATCACTATACTATAGGGTCCGCCATCTAAAGTTTTTTGATCCGATTTTGACCCGAGATGCCAAATAACTTTTTTTTTTGAAAATGCTATAAAAAAAAAAACTACTAATATTTTCTCAAATTTCTTTTTTTATTTGAAAGTACAATCCTTCCGGTTAATAATGGAAAATAGCTTCATTCAAATGGCTGCCTCGGCTGGCCATGCAGTAGCCTACACGATCGGTCCAATTTTTAAGCACATTATCGATTGTGTGCAGCTGTATTTCACCAATGGCTTCACGAATATTGTCCTTTAAAGCGTCAATTGTCTCTGGCTTGTCGGCGTAACACTTATCTTTGAAGGCACCCCACAAATAATAGTCCAACGGTGTCAAATCGCAGCTCCGAGGTGGCCAAACGACATCAGCTCTGCGGCTGATAATGCGATCTTCAAAAACAGGGCGCAAAACATCGAGTGTAGCTTCGGCTGTGTGGCACGTAGCGCCGTCCTGTTGAAACCAAATGTTGCCAATATCCTCCTCTTCAATTTTTGTGAACAAAAATTCGTTCAGCATGCCTTGCTCATTTTCGAAGAAAAATGGCCCAATTATGCCTCTGGACCAAAATCTGCACCAAACAGTGACTCGTTTTGGGTGTACCGGCTTTTTTTTAAGGTATGCGTGCGGGTTTTCTGTGCCCCAAATGCGACAATTTTGTTTGTTTACATACCCGCCAAGATCAAAATGAGCTTCCGTACGCAATTTTCGTACACATTCTGCAACATTACCATGATTTTCAAAGTAATGTCGCAATATTTCCCAGCGTTGTTCAAGCGTATACACAACCATATTCGTTCAGCGGAAGGATAAAACTAATTATCTGTCAAATCAGACATGAGCTAAGTGTTACCATTCACGAAATAAGCACTAGTTGAAAAAAAAAACTTTAGATGGCGGACCCTAATAAGCTTTTACACTTGGTAAAAAATGGCACACAAATAAAGTTGTCACTTCAATAATGGTTGAAGAATTGAGAAGTGTTTCTCTCAGTTGCAAAGGTTTATAAAAATTAAAGTCCGATTGTAATTAATGTTGAAAAAAAAAATCTTTGTTTTGGCAACATTCGAATTATGCTGCCTCTATGATACAAAAATTTCATCTATCACGTCATCATAGCTAATAAAATAGCTCTATATGAATAAAAAAAAAATTTAAAAATGTAATTGTGGCTACAAGATGTACTAAATAAAGAGACCGCAGAAACTGTATGAAAATATTGGGAAATGTGAATTTATGGCTAGCTTAATCTGGGTGTCACTTTATAATCTAATTTTTTCCAGATAAAAATGTGATGTTTGTGGCACTGAATGGAGAAACGTACGATTACATCGGCTCTCAGCGCTTGGCTTGGGACCTTCTGAATGGCACCTACCCTGCCGAGGGTCCCTACATGTCTCCCAAAGCACTGGGACCTCATTTGCACATTGGGCAGATCAGCGCTCACAATTCAGCCCCCATGAATGCATTCACGAGCAAATATGATTCTGACAAAAGAAATAGTATGGTAAGCTTTTTTATGATGATTTTCTGTTCTTTAAATTCGGCTGTAATGTATTAATACAGTTTGTTTTGTCACGTTTTCCAAAACTGATGTTTAGTCAACATATAGACTGATAATGTAATTATTGTTTACTTAACAGGTTGATGATTTTGTATCATGGATGACTGATGATAATGGAGCAGCGCCAAAACTTCGACGCGCAGAGGGTATTCCGCCTTCTGCAGCGCACACGTTCCTCCGCATGTTCAACTCTTCGGTGACCAATATGTCTTCTGCCACCCTGACAGACCACGGCCGCAACTTCAACAACGAATACTACCAGTCGGTGCTGGATGACAGCGTCAACTTCGTGTACACTTACCAGAATATCAGTTTCAACAGATCGTTGATTGGAGCAGGTAATTAACATTAAAATCAATTTACTATTTGCTTATTTTTGACTTTTGTTTAGGTTGGATAATAATACACTCGGTTGATTTTTTTTGTGCTCTAGGTTACGATGACTTCTTCCCGGATTCAGAAATACCCATTGAAAGCATACAGATGAGGTTGGCCAACATATCCACCAGTATTGGAAGAGCGCTTTACCGTCACGTCACTGGCAAGGCGTACACTGGCAATCTGAGGGCTAGCGCTTATGTGGTATGAGTTTTCTCCTTACTTCATTAATGGTTCTTTTATAATAAACTTTATATAACGTGTCGCCCAATACGGAGGTGCTATCATTAAGACATTGAAGTTAAGTTACATTACTTCATGTAACACCAAACTATGGATAGTAATATAAAATGGCACAGTATAATACAATTGCCACAATGACACAAATTTTTCATCATCGCTAATTACTGTTTGGAAAAGATTTTTGTGGCAGTCATCAAGATCAATTTATTTTAACATTTTTAGTGATTGGACCACTGTGAATCTGGAAATAGATCAAAGTATTTTTTTTTTAATGTTTAAAAATTATTCAAATATGTCAAAATATCTAAGCTTTAAATTTTATATCACATATCCAATGATAGAAACTTCTCTTCTAAGAATCACTAGTATAGAATTATATGTATGAGACATTTGTAATTACAATTTATAATTGCCAATGCATGAGATATTTTGAATTTTTAAGCTAGGGAAAAAAAACTCACATATTTTAAGCCACTCGAAATCAATTCTAGCAAAAAAACATCACAAACCCATGATTTAAAATTTAAATCTTTGTATTTCAGTAATAGACTTTCTTTTTTCTTGTTAAATAGATAGATGAACTTCTTCACTGTTATTTGGACACTGCATCTTGCAACTTGCTGGCCGCCGCGCAGTCTCCAAATGTGCCGCGCCCTCCAAAAGAGACTCCGCCGCCCGCGCTGTACGTGGGAGTCTCCGTCTTCATCTCTCCTGCGTCGCACACAGCTGCCCAGATCGGAGCACTCATGGCCGCCACACCGATCAACAGGACGAAGGATGCCTGCAACGGCAACGAAACCGAACTGGTAATTTTCAAATTTGAATTATTACAACTTTGTACGATTCCACATGTTTTGTCACTAATGACCTGGGTTTCGCCTTTCGGCATCTTCAGGCATTCTATCACACTGATGCAACAGAACTGAAGTAAAATAAACAGTTAGCATCCTATATATACTAATGTTATTAATTAAAGGAAAACACTTACACCTAGGCAAGCAGTAAATTACAGCTAAAACAAATTTAACAATATCAATCTAATGATAATTAACGCAATTGCCTGTGATAATGTTCATTAACGATCTTGTTAATGAGTTATTCTTGAAAGGGGTTTTTCAATAAATATCAATCAACTACCATTATGCCGAAAGGTGAAACCCAGGTCGTTAGTGAAAAAACATGTGGAATCATACAAAGTTGTAACAATTCAAATTTGATATTGAAATTCCATCAAGCACCTTCAGTCGACATCATAAATTATGGTAATTTTCACTCAAGACTTAAAACTTTTTTTTTTTAATAGTGCCTGAACATATTTTTGTTACTATATGCCGTGCTTGAGATGTTTCCTTGACAACTATTGTCAATTAAGAGACGAATAAGAAAAATTCAAGGTTGTTACGATTTGTAATTTTGTTAACTGATTGTTTCTTTCAAATCGCAGCTGTATTATCAGTGGGTGGCTGGATGGGACGGTCTTGGCATGTGTATCCGCTCTAACATCAATTTGACAGACGCAAAGAGTCCAGCGTTTGTCGAAGAGAGTAAGTAGTCCTTACATAGATTTTTTCAACCATGTCAGTTACTAGTTTGAGGTATACGGTGTAAAAAAGTTGCCTAATGAGAACTTCTTGTTACTCAGTCACTCAATCTCTCTTTTTTGGGATAGAAGACAGAGTGAGATTACACTATCGTTTAACTACACTTTATTTTTACTTGATGACTATTTCCACAATATTAAGACCAGTTTCGCCCATCTACTGAAATTAACCCCTTTACATTGAAAAATTATGGCACTCAATTAAAATTGCCACTTTGATAATCAATGAATAATTAAGAAGTGTTACCCTCAAATGTAAAGGGTTTTAAAATTTAAAGTCTAATTATAATTGATATTAACAAAAAATATGATATAAATAAAATTTTACTGCAGCATTCGAGTGGACAAGGGTTTTTATGTAAACAAGTGGTTCAAAAACTAAGAAAATAACTTACTAGCTATCATATAAAATATATGGATAAATAAATGATGTTAATAGTTTACAAAAAAATCGTAAGGACCTCTTAAAATTGTATATCTACCAATCTGTAATCTAAAAATGAAATTGATTCGGTCACGGTTAATATGTAAAGAGAGGTGAGTACAGTTGTTTATTTTTTCTCAGATTACGATTATAATTCCTACAAATATTCCACATGGACCGAGTCAGTGTGGCTCTCTATATCGTTGAGGATTCTCGTCCAGCCGTCAACGAGGCAAGAAGCCTGGACACTGGGGCTGGGTATCACAGTTGCACTACTGTCGGCTTTCATTGTTCCAATTACCAAAAGACACATAGTTAAGTTGATGGAGGTTGAAAGTGTTCCAGTTCCTACAGGGTGAGCATAAAATAATTGTCTGTGCAGTATTTTTTCTCGGGTGCAATAGAACTGACAGTTAGCATCGCTTTATACACATTTAACTTTTAAGTTATTCAATCAAACTGATAAAATTATCCTATTATTTTTTATTTAAAGTGAACTTTCGCTAACTCACCACAGAATCCATCGATTTTATACGGGAATATTTTTAGAAATCTCATTGAGAAAGGCGAGTGTTGTTGATAAAAAAATGTAACTTTAGCATGACTCATTCTTAAAGTTTTTACTGCCACTTGTAGTTGGGAAGGCATTATATTTATATAATAAAACACTTTGGTTAGTATGTTTTGTATTTCCATAATTCTATATTATTAAAACCAGGAACCGTTTCAGCTGATAATGATCACGATGAGCGAAACCGGTCCTGATTTTAGTAATATAAAAATATATAAGTTCTATTAGTACTACTATTTTACTGTTCTATTTTCCTACAGAAATTTTACATTTAAATACCTCGTCTTAAAATTAACTGTGCAAAATTATATACTTTTGAATATGTTGCAAGCCATACTGTGCAATTTCAGTTTAGTAAATTAAAAATACTTGACAATGTTTTTGTTTATATTTTTTCCGTATTATATTTAGGATAGACTCAATTCTAATGATATATCATAAAATTGATGACCCTGCTTTGGTAATTAATTTAATTTTTATACTAAAAATAATATATGTAATTAACTATGAACCTAATTTTCTCCATCTTTCTCTTTGAAATGGGTAGGTTAGTAAGTCATAGATTCTGTCCAACATAATGCTTGGTAATCGTGATTTCAATTAGTGGAAATTAATTCTAAGTAAAATGCCAAAATTGCTTAATATAGAATTTTTTTTTTGTTTACAGGTCTGGTGTCGACTGCTAAATCCTGCTCACTTTTGTTGTTAAATTAATTAGTTAGTTAACATATTATTAATTTTGTTGAAGAAACTAATTGTTTACTTTAGCCCTGTAATAATATGTCACAATGCCTTAACACCTTTTCGCTGGATGTAATGATTTTTATATTGGCACTAAACAATTTATTAGGTTTGCTGACCTTAATTTGAATGCAGTATTAACTGTGTCAATGTTCATTGCTGTTATGAATCTATTTTTAAAATGCTGACAATGCTGGTGGTTGATGGTTTTAAGTATATAATAACATTGCATTTTGTTTTATTTTATTAATTTTTTGTTTTGCCTGCTTGGACTTGTGAACTCATAATGTGTGTTAGATCGATTCTCTTGCTTTTGACAACACACATGTTAATGAATCAAATGCTTAAATTAGGCATGGCTTGGAAAAAATATTGATTATGATCAATTATCTTCAAGTATATACAGTAAATTATTTTTATATTTTGCAAAACAATCTGTTATTTATTAAGTTTACATAACGCAAATAAATGTCACCACTAACGTTTTTCCTGTATTATGATAGTTTTATGCTTAGCACCAACATTATAAAGGTGTATAGAGAGTAAATATTCAAATCATTACATATGGCATAAAGGTGTGAAGACTTACTGTCCGTTTCCTTAATAAATTTGAGATAGGACTCGATTCGGTGTGCAAATTTTGATTGATGTTGTACTTTTGTTGTTAATATTGCAGCATTCCTAACAATGCCGTAGTCAATACAACGTGGAAGTAAAACCTGGATACAAAAATAATAATTTGGAAATACATTATGGTTTCTGATTTTGTTGGCAAAAATTATAATTATTTATTTTAAAGCACAGAAAATAATAAATGAAATTGAAACACATAGAAGAAGAATTAAATTCATCATCTGTGGTGCAGTGGTCAACATTGTTGGCTTTGGTTACGAATCTCACAGGCTCGAATTCTATAATGGACAGTTAACATAAATATAACATCTATATTATTAAACCGTATGCCCCACATTGGAAGTGGACACGATAAAAAAGATCATCGTCTTATGACTTTCCTCTCTCAATGTGGTGCATATAGCTTCCTACTGGAAGTATCAATAAATCTTTTCAATGAGAACTTTTTGTTAGTCAGTTGCTCAACATCTTGTTTTACAGAAAGGCTGAGGATAGAAATGATATGGTTATGATAGGACTAGATCGGATGGGTGTCTGGAACATTTAAAACATTACAAACACTCTTGTCTTTGAATAGAAATCCATAAATTTGTTGGAAAAAGTATATCATACTGGACTCGGTCCTGTGAAATCCGTAACAGTCGCCAACAATGTTTGCCACTGCACATCTGATGCATTATAATTAGTATTAAAAATAGTTTATGTCTTGTAGTTATGGAAATATAAAAATCACCGAAGATGACTTTACGCTTAGCAGGAATACTAACTTAACATTGTATAACACTGCTGATGTCACATATGACATTCGGCAGATCTATTGTGATGGTACTTTAAAATTTTTATCATGTCCAGTTGATTTCTCGCGAGTGACAACTTTTGATAGAAGGAATGAAGGATTCATATTTTTTTAAAATACATTTTAGTCGCTCTTAGCAACAGTGGAACAGATTCTAAGGTAATTTTTTCCCTAACATCAATGATTACTGACATCCATAAAGTTTAACAGATCATCTACTAACAGCAGTGATACATGACATAACTTTGTTTGTGTAATATCCGCCATAGACCAAGTACACTGTTGATATCAGCAATTCATTTATATGTAACATATTGTATTTATATATAATATTTTGATATTTGTAATTTATACGTAAATATAAGTAAGCATCCTTGCATTATTTTTTTTTATTCCATAATATTTATTGAGTTATTTCAGGTAGAATTGTTTTTTTTGTTGGTGTTAATAACCCATTAACTATTTAATACTTTACAAGTTAGCTAGAATACTTATCATATTTAAATGTCAAAAAATTTCCATTGCATGTTTTATTAAATATATATTTTTTCATTAAACATGTTAATTTGAAATTATATTTTTAATTATTGATTGCAGGTTCAATGTTATACATATTATATTTTGAGTGTTGAAGATATTAACTGAGGGTTTTTGCTTACATTTCAATAATTAAATCACCATGAGGATATCTTTGATGTCTAAAATGTTTTCCGCCCATCAAATCTTTATATGGCATTGCAAAAATGATTAACAAAACAATAGACTTGCCCTAGCCTTAGTAGAACAACTCTTTCTGAGATAAAACCAATCAAAGCTATATTAATTCACTTACTACTAATGTCTCGACTGTTGATACAGCTTGATAGATGTTACTCAAAAATATTATAAGTGTTATAGTGTAAAAACTTTTATGTATAAACTAGTGTTTGTTGATTTTTCCTGGTAACCTATAGAAGTTTGTTTAACATCAATATTACTCAACTAACTTTTGAAATATTTGGTGTTTGAATATACTTAATGCAACTCGGCAGAGAATAGGTTAAAACAGGAAAACTAATGCGGTTTCGTAAAATTTGAATAACCTTTGCAAAGCAATACACTTATCTATAATCAAGATGAATTCAACATCAAACAAACAATGCCAAGGATAAAATAGTTATTCAAACAACGATAAATTATGAATCTGCTTATGTTTTAAGTGCCATCATCACATCATCAATATTTATATAAAAATAACTATTTGTCTTTATGATCATTAAACCGACTTAATATGTTAGAGAATACCTATAATAAATAAAAATATAATAAAAAATTGGCAACCCCTGTTAACACTACTTACTATTATTAAAAGCATTCCAAAGACTCACGCTAAAATTGAAAATGATAAATAGTTCTTCATGTTCTTCAAGTTTCACATTTGATAATTCAATAGAGTGGAGTATTTATATCAAGTGATATTAGGAAATTTCAAGGTAAAGATCTCTTAATCTGTCAAAAAAGTATTTGAAGTGTTAAATTATTTTTATATTAATGTAATAAATAATATTTGACTATGCTTTGTGCGGTGTTGCCACAGAGTAACGGTCAAATTTTTATTAATTTACTTCAGGATTCTTTCACTGATTTTTGATAATTATATCATTTTTATTATTCATTTCAAATTATATATATTTAAACATATCCGGGCTGAAATTGCAACAAGTCTCCCCTACTGCAATTGGCGTCTGTTAAGAACCATACTGACGGAATAATAGCTTTTATAAAATTATTTCATTTCGATTTACATTTGTAAAATTCTTAAAACAATAAGTGATATTCTTGACCAGATTGACCCATAACAAAATATCTTGTTATATAAAAATATAATGACATATTTTGCTATGGGTGTGTGTGTGTGACGACAAAAAGCAGCAAACAGCATCAAAATATTATATATGAAAAAACTTAAATTAATAAAAAAATAATTCACTTATAATAGGCTTAATACACAGCTTAAAATTTGATTTCGACAATAATTTACGTCATTCATTTTAACAGCATATATATATGAGAAAAATAGGATGTAACAAATAGTTTATTCTGAAACTATTTGTGTGGCAAATTGTTTAAAATTTATGCACAAAAGATTGCCACACTGTTTTACATTGATGTGTTCCTTGCTCTCAACTTTGTTCACAGCTCTATGATTCACTTTCTGTACAATAATATCATTTTTATTTTGACTTCTTGATGTTTGTGTTATTTATATTATTTGTATAATAATTATTTCACCCTCCAGAGACGAGCGTGACCATATGGTAACAGTGAACAATATCGTCTATTTGTCCCTATATCAGTCCTTTTTCTACCTGAACATCGTATCTGTCACTCAGTTTCGGTCAAAAAGGATCATCACCACAATTATCCTGCAGTCGCGGCAATGGAAATAGTTACCAAATACACTTGCGATTTATAATATTTCTGATTGAATTTTTTTCTTCAACATAGATATTTCAAATAAGTAAATACTATTTTTTTATTTTCATTTTTGCTAAACGTATTGGACTATATGTTGACAAAATATAGCCTTAAACTCTCTTAAAATCTCTGGAGGGTTAAGTTATCGACTTGAACAACATTCCCTCAGGGTGTGATTTTTAGGAGTAAGTATTGAATAAATTGTTTTTTTTATACAAATTAATATTATTAAACAATCTTACAAAATGAATGTTGTTTTTATTCTTTATTTATACTATGAAATTTTAAATATGTTAATTTTGGCATGGAGAGTGTGTTAGAGGTCTACTGATTCCACTTGGGTTCAGGAGGGTGTGCTTAATGTTCACCTTTTCAGCTGACTTGTCACCAAGCCAAGCAAATTACCTAGTCATGTATGAATGCATCCGAGTCTGCTTTACAATGGGTAATTTGAATAAAAAAACTTGTTAAAAAGAGTTGGTGTTGCTTCGATAACACAACTGCCACTTAGCCTTGTTGATTTGAAAAATAATAAACAATATTTTTAAATGATAGTAAGATATTGAGCATCACAAGATGTCATCAATAGGAATAAATATTAAATCCGTGATTGGAAGTAAATGCGATCGAGGTTATTCATGAAATTATCATGTTAGTATACTAACTTTCTGAAATGATTTTTTTGCTATTTTTATTAAATTAATGGAGCCATGTAACAAAATAATACGGATTTGGTAATCAGGTATAAATATTCACCTTTTTGAGCAAGAATTGCTGATAAGATCGATATTTTAGAAAGGCAACTATGATAATATTATAAATTTTTTATTGTTCAAGAGTAAAGTTTATGATGTAAAAGAAATTTTATGATTACCATAATTTCAATGGAAAACTATTGTCACTGCGAAAGAGTCTTTCTGTAGAAATAATCACTTAGAATTTTAAGTAAAAAATGGAAATTGAAGAGAGCTAAATTAATTTCCTTGATAAAAGATATTGTTGTAGAATTTCGAATAACAAAAAAAATTATGTATCACGCACTATTATTATAAAATTATTGACACTGGTAACTTTTCATCATAGACTATTATACTCGTTATAATTTTGACATAAGAAAATTTCGCGCCAAATAAGTAAAGTTTACTTATTGTTGCTGCTAAAATTTGTCGAGATAACATCACTGCTAATCAAATTTGAAATCACCACTTCAGATATATTACGCATATGTTGATCCAATTGTAATATTGCAATTCGTATTTGGTGACACACACATAAAGAAGAATTTTTTATAGATGTAAGTACTCAAGTGTTCATATAAATAATCCATATATTTTTTCATATGAAAATTTGTGCTGATTTTCACTTCGACTTTGTTTTGTACAATAAAACAGTAATCAAAAAGTTTTCGGTGTTTGGTTGATTATAAGTGTTTAATTATACCCAGACAATATTATTCATAATAATAATACACCCAATCCTTTTTCTACTCGATACATTGATTCCAGTGAGTGGTGCGTATTAAAAAATCGCATAAAAAAACCTTACTTTCACATAGTTTGATCAATTGGTTAAAAAACCAAAATATTTCGTAAAAAAAGTATTTAAAATATATGAAAAAAAAATTTTTTCTTCAAATTCGCGCATTTGTTTACATATAATAATTATTTTCTTTATTGGTTATAAAAATACAATGGTTGATTAATATATATGTATACGATGTCGATGTTACTGTCGTTATTCAAATATTCATGATATTTTAAAGTAACTTATTCACTTTTCTTGAATTTGTTTTTTGTCTATTTTGATGTTACAAACTTTTTTTTATGAAATCGTATCTATTATTAAACCAAATCAATTGATAAACACATGATAATTTTAAAGTGCATTCTGACTGCATATGATACACTTTCAAGAAGGGTAGCTTGAATTTTGTCCTATTTTAGATTTCTTTTCAATTATTATTTTTTGCAAAATGCTTTTATCAATTTGAAAAAAAATAATAAAATTTTTTTCTGTCAATGGCAGATATGTGTAGTATCATAATGTAATAATTAATAAAATACAAGAATGGCATTTGATAAAAGACAGTCCAACATTGGATATACATGAGCGGCAATACTGCGGCAATACTCCTCAAAGTGTTAAGATGGATCATATTAGTGAAGTCACTTGATGTCTTTGATTCGGAGCAATAAATATTCATACATTAGAATCAATAGTGGATATTTACCCTCGTTTCTTTAATTTCAATGTTCGCTAGAACAGTATATTGAATTTCCACTGTATTCACAAAATGACTATTTTTTTTGACTTATTCTTTTGCAGTTACTCTTGTTGGCTTATTACTGAAGTAAACTGTTTATCAGCAGATAAACATATTCAAGATAATTAGCCCTACATAATAGATATACAACAGCTCATTTATAGAAGGACCTAATTTTTTAGAAGACGAGGGGTTCGCTGAGCTTGATAAAAGAACAAAAAGATCGAATAATTATCGAAAACGGTAAACATTAATTTATATTGTTTATATAGTTGTTGAAGATGAAAAATAAAGAGAACCCTGGAGGTAATTCACCAGATTCTAAAAAAATGAAACTCAATTGGATGACAACAACTAAACCAGATTGCACTGTTGAAAATTGTAAAATATGCAAGTTGGAGACGTTTATAAACAAGGATTGGTATGATGATTTCAAAAGAGAATATTCAAAGTCGTATTTTGACAATATTAAAAAATTTCTTCATAGCATTCCTGTATTCTATCCCAAAATAGAAGATATTTTCAATTTTACTAATTTCACAAAATTTGAAGATATAAAGGTTGTGATAATCGGTCAGGATCCATATCATAACCCTGGCCAAGCGATGGGTTTGTCTTTCTCCGTACCAAAAAGCATAAAGTCACCGCCTAGCCTCAAAAACATATACAAAGAAATAAAAGATGACGTCGGAAACTTCGTTGATCCGAATCACGGTGATTTATCAAGTTGGGCGAAGCAGGGTGTATTACTTCTTAACGATACACTGACAGTCACCAAGAATCAACCGGCATCTCATTCTAAAATCGGTTGGAAGAACTTCACAAAGACTGTCCTCCAGAAGGTCAACAGTGATCTCAGTAACGTGGTTTTCGTTTTGTGGGGAAATCACGCTAAAGAAAAGGCGGTTTTGGTAAATAAGAAAAAGCATTTAGTCCTCGAAGCGGGACATCCAAGTCCCTTCAGTGTCAAACTTTTTTTGGGTTGTAAACATTTTTCCAAAATAAATAGCTACCTGGAGTCTAATAATAAAACTCCGATTAATTGGCAAAATTAATTTTTGACTTGGTTTTTAAAATGTAGTCAACCTTTTTGTAGCACCAAAAAGCACAAAATTTGTGGAACGGTTTTTCAGTTTATTTTTTAGAAATCCATATATGTGAAGTCTTGCGATTGTTTGGCCCTGGAGTGTCGATTCCCAAGTTACAGAAGTATACATTCAATAAACCACTTTTAAGGTGTTAACTGCCACTTCTTGATGGAAAGGCATGATATTTTAAACAATAAAAAAACAATTTTTTTAGTACTTATTTCTACAATATTTTTTGATCAGGACCGGTTTCAGGATCAGTTGGTAATGCTCACGATGAGCGAAACCGGTCCTGATCAAAAAATATATTGTGGAAATAAGTACTAAAAAAAATGTGTTTATTATTTAAAACATCCAATACAGTCGAGGAATAAACAGTTTTCCAATTTTATGGATATTTATATTTAACATAAACAAATATATATATATATAAATAGTATAACATATTTACAAATAATCTATTCGACTTATAGCATTTTGTAGAAAGCTATTTTAGCATATTGGAGTGCTTACATAAGGTTGACTGTATGTTCATTTTGAAGTATTATATCAAAAATATTATCTGAAGATTTCGTTTCACCAAAGACATATGACAGTGAAAATAATTTTTCATATCAGCTTTAAACTCTATCTTAATCAATGTGTAATTTTTGATATATCATCACTTTTGAGACGAAAGGTTATACAAATGGTACATCAATAACAGTGTTATAGGTGTTATGTCACGCGGGTCATTGACAACTTTCATTACCAACAAGTATATTTTTTTAATAATTATTGTTAATATTTGTATTAAATATTTTATAAAAACAAAATAAATTGTATATTCTACATTATTTTTAAAATGTCTGTATTTGTATTTTTTTTTCTTCAAGCTAAATATATTGTCTCGCTGATTAAAATGAACTTTTATTTATGAAATATTCTTTGTTCAATTACTTTGATATTGCCCATCAATAAACGTCTTCATCTCTTAACGCGTTCTTTGCTGAGTCGCACAAAGAATATTCCAATATGAAATATTTCAAAATTTGATTCAGTAAAGTTTGTGTTAAACAAACTTTTGGAGATTATCAGAAAAAATCAGGCTATATTTTTTTTACTCAAGAACTTGTAAAAAAATGTTTTTACTCTGTTAGTAGTCTTTTGTTTTTGAATATCAGGTTTCCAAACAGTGCAATCAGCCATCTCAACAGTTTGTTCAGACATTTGTAGCCAAAGGAAGCTTTTTTTGCATTTCCTATTTTAGAAGTTCAATATATTGTGCATATTCCCAAAATTGATTTCTAGATTTTTATTTAAAGGCGTAGATGTTTAGCATTCCCTCTCGCCCATCCGATCATAAAAACTATTGAATTCTTCATAAGAATTTTAATAACTGAGTAACATACTCCAATGTGCTACACATTGGGAGTGGAAATAATTAAAAAAAAATATGGAGCATACTGTTGCCATACCAATTGTTTTTGACATGCCAAATTCTTTTTGTTCCTATTATAATATATCCGAATAACTGAGTAACATACTCCAATGTGCTACACATTGGGAGTGGAAATAATTAAAAAAAAATATGGAGCATACTGTTGCCATACCAATTGTTTTTGACATGCCAAATTCTTTTTGTTCCATATTATTAATAGTATCCGATAGTCGTATATGGCACAGGTTTCCCAACAATCAGAAGAAGTCGGCAGGGTTGATGGTCTCCACAACAAAATCCTTAATAGGTTTGTAAAATTGTAAAATTTCGAGTTCCACACCAAATGAAACCATTTCACCACCCAGAAACAATCAGATGCAAGCAACTATTCTCCAAGCCATGTATATGGGTTTTTGACAATCATCATTCACTATTCTAAAGCAGCTACTTTTTAGAAAAGATGACGGATACCTTCATCGAAATACCTCGTGTTGCACATCAAACTGTTCGGAAGAACACGAGCAAGCTAATGCACTTTGTTTCGGACGATCGGACGTCATTCGGGGGAGTTATGACAAAAACTTTTCTAATTAATTTAATTTATTCTTGCATTGAAGTTGAGTGATTTGAATAAAAAAATTGGGTATACCTTCTAGTGTAGTATCTTTACGGATTTCAAATATTTGGTGCGTTGACATATGCAGTGTTGCCAAATATTGCATATTAAATATTACTGCAAATATGATAAAGAAAAGTTGTCTCAATATTGTGAGTCAAACTTCTTAGGTCGAAAAAATGATTGTAATAAATAAAACAATATAGCTGTAATAGAAAATTTTATTATGAAAAATATTGATGCTCTTTCAGAGTAGAATGCTACAAAATTATTTAAGCTTGTGGGCTCTTGTGAATTTCGGTAATAATTCTTAAAAAAGAGATTTTTATTCTCATTAGCAATATTATTATTTGCTTGAAATATTTGAAAAAATGACGACACCATCTTCCTGGTCAATGTGAAACATATAGTGATATCAAATGCTATTGACAAGAACACCTTTGTATATTGACATCTTTTGTGCAACAAATTAACAATAAAAATATTATTTCACAAAATCGAAGAAATTCACCTGTAAATAAAAAAAATATTAGCATACACATATATAAATGTTTCAGGTCATGTTATTAAAAAATAAAATGGATTGACAGCATTTTTATCTTAAAAGTTATGAAATTGTGATTTGAGAAGAAAAATTATTAAGCAACCTGTTCTAAACAAATTTATGCAGATTATTAGGGAAAATCAGGCTATATTTTTGTTTAAAAATTAAATTGTATCAATGAATTTTTCAATTACAAGTTTTTATTTTATGGTTTTGAAATAATTTGCTACAAACAAAAAAACAATGGGCTCAAACATTTATAAATTTCCTTTTCATTATATAGAAACATTTTCATAATGATGTTTTTTGACTAATTAAAAGAATTTATGTCAACATGCACTTAAATCATAATTTTAGTAAGCGATACCATTTCCAAAGTGTATTAAATAAAATAAAATACTTTCAACACATGCTGTACTACAAAATTACCAAGCAATCTAGGTAAAATGAAAAATAAATAAAAACAAGGTTCATGACTCAATATATAAAATAAGCATTGGAAATCTATAATAAAGGTTAAATACAGAAGCTTTGTTTATTAAGTAGATATGAATTAATAAGAAAAAGCATTTTTTAATACAATAATATATGATTTATGCGTTAAAATAATATTCATGAACACTTAGGCCAAGGTTCTGTGTTCTGAACTCCCCCTTTTGAATTGTTATTGGTTAATGGAATATGTGAGAACTTGAAGAAATCAATTGTAGCTTAGAAAGCAGAACTCAGAATGCAGACAATCTCGGTGTGAGCCTGGCCTTAAAATGTATTTGAAACTTTTATATACAAGCGATCATATGAAGTTAATCTTTATGGGAAATGATTTATGTGCAGAATTTATCTATATTTATTCATCTACTGTAAACGTTTTCATTTTAATGACCATTTTTATTTTAGGTAGATACAGACTAGGTAGTTATATCCCTTTCTCAGACGTGTTCTAGCTTAGTTTAGTACTGTAATGATTTTGTTAACCAAAGGCTTTTAATGAATAAAATAAATTATGACAAACCGCTTACGGGATACTAAATGAGGCTATCCAGTGAACGAACATGTTTTTTTTTTGTTTTTAGCCTGATTGATTCTAAGGCTACTAATGAATATTCCAATATTGAATATGTCTAATAATCTTTATATATTGTTGATGGTAAATAAGCTTATGGATATTATCAAAACAAATTATGCTATACTTTGATAAAAAATGGTTTAAGCACTGTTAATACTCTTATATTTTTGAGAATCACCTTAGCAGTGAGTGAGTTAAAAAGGTTTATAGATAATCTTATACATTTATACTTTTTTAATCAAATACGGAGTTGGGAAAAGATTTGAATGTGTTTGAAGGTTTGGTTACATATGTATCAAAGCTTGTAAAATATTAAAAATGCCCTAAATTCTCTGACTCAATGTCTTCAAATGGAGTGGGCAATAATTATCTTATTTTACTTTTAATGATGTAATAAATTATATTGCATGCATTTATAGCGGATAAACAAGCAGTTTGTATGAAATTTAAATTACGCCCAAAACATTTACAAGCATAAGCCACACCTCAGGTGACGGTTGGACTACGGCAGGATCCGACAAATACTTGGGAATTGTCATCATTTTTTTTCATGAAATAATAGAAGGCACGGTCAGCATTAAAAATTTCTGGCGGTGGCTTCATGAAGTGAGCACTTCTATATGTTCCTACGAAAACAGCTAAAATTCAAAAAAAAAAAAAATTATGTTGTGTTTATTGTCCACGTCGTTAGCTTTGGTTGTCATTCTCACAGGTTTGAGTCCCAGCTCAGACAGTTTCATGAATTGACTTTTCAATCAATTTATTGATTTCCGGTCTTGGCAACGAATGATTTTTATAATTCTCCCTCATTCAAAATAATCGACTATCTTAGCACTATCATTTATTCTGTTGAAAAATAGGGATTGAACAACTGAATAACAAGCACTTTTCAATAAAAAACTTCCGGGTAGGAGAGGGTATAATAGAATAAAGCCAATGTGATGTTTTTGAATTGTTGAAACTGAAGATGCCGAAAAGCGAAATCAATTTTGTGACAAACAAATCATCTGGACGTATACACTGTTTAAACAGTTCAAAATTAGTATTGAAATTCCATCAAGCACTCTTAGTTAATATTGTAAAATATGCAATTTTAATCAAAATAATATCAGCTACAGAATAACATGTCATTGAAATTCACATTCAAGAATTTTGACAGGTGGCATCACCTCTGATAATTTATAGTTATAAGTATGTAAGTATTCACTCGTATGAATTAATAATATCAGCGGATAAACAAGCAGCTTGCATAAAAATGAAATTGGGCCAAAAATGCTTATGGGTCCAAGCTTCAACTCAGTTGGTAGTTGGGCTACGGCAAGATCCAACAAACACTTGACTACTGTCATCATTTTTCTTCATAGAATAGTAGAATGGACAGTCAACATTAAATATTGCTGGTCGTAGCTTCATGACGTGACCATTTTTAAATACGTCAACAGTGACAGCTAAAATGATATCACGAAAAGAATAATTTATAGCAACAAATCAAATGATCATATTCTCTACCTTCAAAAAAAAAAAACAATATTATTGTGTAATACTGTTACTAAACTATGAAAAGTTAGATATGTGGTGCAGTGGTCATTAGATTCTATGATATTTAAAAATTCCTCATCATCCATTTGATCCAAAAACGTAGTGTAACAAAAGGGGTTAGCTGTTAACCACTAGTCATGTGCTAGACCTACTCCTTCTATCTCCACTCTTTATCAAAGAGAGTAATTGAGCCACTGAGTAACAAGCAGTTTTCACCAAAGAACTTCTATTAAGATTCCTCCGTTACGAGCAATATTTCACAGGTCAAAATGGACTGGCAAATCCAATGTCAAAGAATTTGTATGTCCGATATAAAAATGAATCTTTATCTTTCATCTAGTGTTCCATATCACACATTATGAAGTATTCTTCACTGTAAACAAGGTCTAACCTATATTAGTTATAATCTGCCTTTTATCTGTCTATCTCTTGTTTTAGATATATATCCCTACTGCAGCAGTGGTAACAATAGGCACTCTCAATCTCTGAGTTTGCAGTATTTCAGGGAATAGGGTGGATTTTTTTATCACTCTTATATACAATCATATGCAATAATAAAAGAGGCATTCAAATATAAAAATATAATATGACCTCCTCTTTTTGACATTTATAATGACTTTTTAACTGAACAAAATTTTTACCGTCAACACTTTTATAATTAAACGTAGAGAATAATTTGTTTATGATTATTATTCTGATAATGGTGTACTTAATAATCAAATATTTTTCCTCATTTTACAATTCAGTTGTGTTTTGGTAAAACCTGATAACTACAGAACACTTAATTAACAAAGGGGCAATATAAAATATTACACAGATAAATGAAAACTGGTGTCAAAAATTTTTGATTATTCCTATAATTATGGATATGATATTAGTTTTTTGGAATATTGTAAAACTTCATTATACAATCTACCTATATTTCAAAATATTTACTCATTTTAGGAGTTTTGAAAATCAGATATCAAGTTTAGTTTAAATGCCATGGATTTTATTTGATGTCAATAGAAATCAATATAAGGGATACGTGGACGTAATGCAAAAGTGACTGTAAATATTTTTTTATATATGCCGATATTTTAAATAAATACTGACACCTGTTATTCTTATAGACATTTTATATGACCACTTAGTGCAGACTGTAATCCTGCCGATAACAAAAGGATTTTAATCTTAATACAACAACCAAGAAAATGAAAAATGCCCAGTGAATGAAATAATATACATAAATTTGTGAGTGACGAATATGTGGAAATGTGCAAAGTTTCAACAACTTAAATTTGATATTAAAATTCCATCAAGCATCCTCAATTGATAAATTATATGTAAATTTATAAAATAATTTTAAGCATTGAAATCAAGCCAATATTACAAATGAATGAGTTGTTGTAGTTAATTTTACCGTCTTGGTTTAACGTGTGTAACGTCCACTGAAAATAGGCACGAATTCATACTTATGTATTATGACATAGTAAAATGGATGGTCAGCTTTGAATGTCGCCCTCTTTTGAGGTTCGGGCATGGGTCGGTGACTATGGATTATAACCGCTGTTGACAAAAATATTGACCAATGAACAAAAATGAAAAAATAAAAGGAATCAATCAGTCCTTTTTTGAAAGCTTAAAATTTTGCTTTATTTTCAATATAAACTTAACCACTTTTAAGGTGTTAACTGTCACTTCTTGATGGAAAGGCATTATATTTTAAATAATAAAAACACATTTTTTTTAGTACTTATTTCCACAATATATTTTTTGATCAGGACCGGTTTCGCTCATCGTGAGCATTACCAACTGATCCTGAAACCGGTCCTGATCAAAAAATATTGTAGAAATAAGTACTAAAAAAATTGTTTTTTTATTATTTAAAAAAAAAAAAAAATAAACTTAACCCTTTCTATGCCTGAAGTTTTAGTATGGTCAGATACGGAGGGCGGTGATTTTATTTATACATGAAAGCTCTTTTTAAAATCGATAACTCTGTGATTATAATACAAAATATGTCAACTGTAAGTATAACACTATGATCCTAAGAGATGTCGCTGTGTGGTTGAAATATTCAAATGTCTTAAGTGGACCGTATATATACGCGGATTTTGTATGTCCGGCACTGCGCTCACGGAATTGTAGACCGCATTTACACGACTCTGGCAGAGATCCGGTTAAAAAACAATACATATATTATTATTTTGTTAAGTCTAGTGGCCAAAGAATGCTTTCGGGTGATTACTATCAGGTGCTAGAAAATTATTTATCTTTGAAACATAAATTTTTAACTGACCTAACTTAAATAAAAGATGTAAACCCTGATTTATTTTTTTAGGCTTCATATTTCTATTAAAGATAATAAATAATTTTATGTACAGAATTTTTTTGTATTGCTTGCCCATTTCATCCACCACTATTATCCCAACCACCAATATTGTACATGTTATGTTCTATTTTTGTTTTCCTCGACTGGGAGTGTCTCGAGGCCAACTGCTCAAAAATTGCACTTAATTGGAAAGAAAATCGATACTGGTAAGTGAATGCAAAACACAGATTAAGATATTTTGGCTTACTTCATAAACGCAGAGGGCACAATTTTGGAGCAACTGAATCTTACAGACCTCTAAAATATCACATATATATAATATATATTTTCAATATCTTGCTTAATTAAAAAAAATTGTTCACTGCCGACCAGGAAAATTATATTTTGAAATTTTTTATAATAATGAAAATATTTTGAGAATTCATCTTTACTATTTTTTTTATGTAAAAATATTTGCAACCTATAAATAGAAATACTGATCTTATTGTTTATATGATAACGAATAGCACAACCTTTTTTCTAAAATTTTAACAAGTTTTTCTGATTCGGGTAAACTTCATTTCGGTTTGTATCTATGAAAAACATATTTTACTTTCGTGTCTTGTTAGTTTTTATTATTACATGAAATTGTTTCTAGGTTTATACAAATTCAAAATGAAAATTTTTTTTTTTTTGAATATACATTGTTTTTAACTATTTGTTTATTTTATTTAATTATGCTGTAGCAAATAAATGAAGAAAATTTATTATTCCCCACACCATAGAAAGATTATCACAAGAAAGGTTTCAAAAGTAAATTTTAATTATTGTTAGCTGAGGTAACAAATAAATAAAAATTATTGTTATTTTGGCAGAAAATGCTTGGGACTTTTGTCTTGACTTTGGGTTAAATACCCTCAGATTGTCTCCCGAAATTATCCTTTAACAAAATTCTTTAGTTTATTTATAACAAATAATAAATATACTGTGATTGTTAAAATTTACTCCTTGATTAAACTATGTATGTTAGTATCCAAATCTGAAGAAGTATTAATGAATTGATAAAAATTATTTGCAATAATAGATAATAAATGACACACTATGTCATTTCATACATACGGTCCTTCTTCTTAAAAAGTAAATTGTATGAAATGTTAGATAAAGCCTTCTATTATTTACAAAAAGAAAACCACACCATATTACTACATCTATAGAAAATTTGTGATAATTTATTCACTTGTGTTCATGGACTTCGGAGAATTCCGTTGAATATTTGTGATCCGTCCTGTGTTTTTAGGTAAAACAAAAATGGATGATCTGCTTTGAATGTAGTCGGTTCACTTTCATATAATATAGCAGAAGTGGCAGCAATTCCGAAAACTAAAATGTAATAAGATGAAGAATGCTTTGTGGATTATAATGATATTAAAGATTTATTTGCATCTTGTAAAAAAGTTAAAACATTTTTTTTTGGATATGTCAATATGTTGGGTAAACTACAATAAAGTAAATCAAGAGAAAGGGAAATAATGATTCTTTGACAACACTGACATCTGTTAATTGTATGAGAAATTTGTGATTCAAATACACACAAATAATTATATAGAAATTCGATAATATGGTAAAAATGACATTTTAGTAAGATTTCAAACACTCTCTATTATCTATACCAAATTAGGGAAAATGATTAACGTCACTGGTTTCTGCTTTCATACAGCACCTAATCTTTATATTTTAAAATTAATGTGTTATTTTTTAAATAAAATGCCTTTTAACCAAGAAGTGACAGTTAACATCTACGAAGTGATGATGAATTTTAGTTGAAGGCATGGGCTATCATGATATGACTAGACTATGAATTTAAATAAAAGCATGTCTTTTCAACCTAGGAAGGTTGGGAACATTGACTTTTATAGAAAAAAGATTGGAATATTTAATCTAAGCCACAATTTTGGAACAATCCATGTAAAGTTACCACTAAATCGTCAATATTCTCATATGTAAACCTACATTATGTAAATTTCCATGTATTCATATATAAAACTATTAAAAATGATAGCTGCATGTAATTCTAAGTAAAAAATAGAAGATTAGGTAAAAATTAAAATATCCAGAACAAAACAATTCTTAGAAAATGACCGCATCGCTTTTTAATGATTGAATTGTGGAAATAAAGACAAATTATTATTTAGTCAAGAGAACTTTTGTAAAATCATGACTGTGTAAACTTAAGCATCCGTGATAGATAAAATAGAGCAATTGATATTTACACAAAATTCAGAGTAGTTAACGAAATCCAGTTTGCTAAAACTTTGATAAAGATATGACATCAATTCTAGTAACTGATTCCAGGATAAAAGGATAAAACAATACTTTGCTACCATTTAAGCAGTGCCTTATCCCTTCAACCCCAAAATACCTCTAAACATTAGCGTGGATAGACTGTATTAAAAATTTTAGGAAATAAACATTATTATTTAGAAACTATAAAGTAAAAGAATTATCAATGAATAAACTTATTCGTTATTTAAGTTAATAAAGAATTGTCTATGACCTTGATTTGAAAGTTTAATATACTATTACAATATAAAATAAAAATATATTTTAGATTAGCAAATTAATAAAATATTTTCTAATAGCAATAAAAGATTCCAAGGCAAACTATATCAACATACAAAAGTTCTGTTGCATCCGTGTGATAAATGCCTGAAGATGCCGAAAGGCAAATCCCGGGTCGTTATTGACGAAACATGTGGAATCGTTTAAAGTTGTAACAATTCAAATTTGATATGAAATATACGTTTTATGACACAATTACAGCAGTACAGTTCAATCTATGAATAGAGAAAAATAGTTTAGTTTTAAAGATAGAGTTAGATAGGAAGAGAAAAAAAGAGATAGAGTTAGTAATATGGCAAGTACACAGTGATAAATGTACAGTTTGTCACAAGTATTAATAAGGGCTGAAAAATTGTTGAATAATACATGTAAGTAGAAATTGATTTGTCACGTGTTAAGATTTTTAAACAATAAAAGAATTATTTAAGCTTGGAAATATTTTTTCAGAAACAATATAGGAACTAATTTGGTAATCATTTAAAACTAAGCCGCATGAAAACAGTTGTAAATCCAATATGCATGATTAAAATTTAAGCTGTTGTTTATTCATTCATTCATTGTTAACGAATCAAACATTTTCCTTGTTGTGTTAAAGGTAATTGACACGCAATTTTGCATTTGTTAATTAATTTTGCTGTGAAATTTTCTTATAAAAAAAAAAAGTGTGTGTATTTTTTTATAAATATTCTATATTGTAGTACAGAAGTGGGCAAATGAGACTCCAAGGGCCACATGTGGCTCTTTGTTAAGTGCGTTTCCCAATATATCTTGATAAAAATATAGTGTTTCATTTTTTTCTCTTCTTATGTATGTATATTTTTTTCCTTTCTACGTCACTTAAGATTTGTGCGAAACATGACTGGTATGTTTCCATACATGAAAATATATAATGCAAGCCTCGTTAATGCTGTGTATGCCTATCTCTGTTAAAGTAATAGAAAATCTTGACTTTCTTGCACAATTAATATACAATGGCGCTGTACAAAATAATAATAATAATAATACAAACACATGGACAACTGGGACATTTAGGAAAGAAGTTAAGTCAAAATGTCATTTGAAACTATGTCAAAGACAAAAATAGAATAAAATGAAAGTTCAATGACACTAAAACAAACTACTTTCTGACAATATCTTGCTGATGATACTGTATTTTGACTGTATATAAGACATTTTGATAAAACAATGTCTTACTCTCAATTGTTAAAGGTTTTTACATAACTTAACGATATTACTCATTATCATTAACTTATAAAGGCACTGATCATATTCGTCAATCAAAAATAGAAAATATTTAAAGAATTTTATTCAAATTAAAAATAAACAAATTGTAAGTATCCATTTTGTTTGTTAAAAAAAATTGGGGTGATAGAAAACCTAATAGCAAAGTTTACACGCATATTTCTTAACTTATAAAGTCAGTTGTCAAAAGGTATAGAATATTTCTAACAAATGCAAGATAATTTAATCCTTTCGTTTGTTTTTGAAACTACCTGTTCAATTCAAAAAATCAACTTTTCAGAAAAACTTTGAACAATTGATAGATATCACAATGGTATCTTTTTCTAGGAAAGTGTATATGGGTATTGCAGTTTTGAATTGATTTATTTTATTGCAAGGCACAGATGAAAACTTTGCTCTCTTTCCAAGTGTAAAGGCTTAAAAGAGAACTTACCGGAAGCAGCGGAGGCTTCGGCTCCTTCTTCATTGACTTCGATGAAAGCCTTCTGGATAGCATCAGAAACGTATAATTGCTCTCTGTTTACCAACAATCCTTGGAGTTGGGCAGCAGGTCTATTGAAGATAAGTTTCATTCCCATCTATAAAAAAATTAAACATTAATAATTTACATCAACTGTTTCGAATGTTGATATATTATCATTTTGCTGTGCTTGGCCTGCCCTTCACCCCGCATTGTGTGGCCTGCCAGAGCTCACATGTTGAGCTCAAGCGGGATTTTGGACGAGGAAACTAAAATATTTTCATTTATGTTGTCCCAACAGTTGAGACATTTTCAGTCTGAAGGTCAAATCTGTTCCATATTTTATTGCTACAATTTTTTATGATATTGATCAAAATATTTAAGCTGTAACCCGTAAACATGAATAATAATCAAAATTTCACCTTTGGCAAAACTTTCTTAAGATCAATGGTTGTCTCAATCTTGAACTTAGGGATATCCACGATAACTTCGACTCTAGTCATTCGTTGGAGCATATCGTTCACGCTGGCTCCCCCGGCGAGTTTCTCTTCGATGGCAGCCAAGCCTTCAATTTGGTTAGGGAGAACGATGACTAGGGACATCTCATTCTTTTCATAAGGCAATTCCAGGATCTAGACAATAAGAAGTAAGAGATTAGACAAAGAAACCAGGTTAAAGTCATTATTGAACGTGAACCTATCTAATTTTCTACATTTCCATTTTACTCTTGTTATATTCATCAGCTCTTTCGGTATATACAAAACTCCACGAGGGTCAATCCTTCAACCACGCAATTTTGAACATTAAAAAAGAATGCTCCTTCACATTTGATGTGCTTAATAGGTTGAAGTTAAAAGGTTTAAGATAACACCCATACCATAAATATATTAAATTGCAACTGATATTTTGCTTTGATATTTCATTTCTAAACGTGTTTGAGCCATTTGAATAACAAAGTGATCTATTTTAAAGATATGTATATATTTATCGACATTCTTATAAAAGAGTAGAAAATATCTGTTATCTGCATTACTGTGAAAGGCATGGCACAGTTCTAGCATAAACAATGCTAAAAAAAATAAAATGCATTCTATAATTTTTAGAATACTGTACCCTAAAAACGATGTCCTATCAACTGTTAAAAATGTTTAAGGTACTTTTTCAAAGGATAACGTATGATTTAAAGAAATATTCTTTCCAGAATAGCAAAATCTGACATATCGGATTTTGATTACCAGAGGGTTAACTGTCTATACCATTTGAAACAATTATTTAGATAAGGAGAATGCTCGTAGTGAAATTACTGAATGATTGAGCATCTAACTCATTTGTGAAATCACTACCTTAGCATCCCATTCAGGAATATCAGCATACAAGAATGTGGCGGTTTTGTGCATCATATCGACTTGAGTCTTGTCCTTGGCATTGAGGTGGAAATCCATCTTTTTGGTGTCAAGAGCGCTGAATTTGTTCTGCCACGATCCCTATCAAAAAACGATTAAATGCAATAAGGTATATGAAACAAGTCACAGTGATTATTTCGAAAAGTTTCTTTCACCGATATATTCATTTAAATCGATAATAATTAAAATTTAATACTGCAAATTCAAATCAATCAAGTTTATTATGATAAGTTATCAGTCTGTTAAAATATAAAGAAGATTTGGCAATCGTAACTTGTGAACCAATAATTTAAAAAAAAAATGCCATTTTTTGGCCATGCGGTACACACGCAGACAGTGTTTTTTAATTACGAAAGTAAATTTAAAACTTTGTAATGGGAAATTAAATGGCTGCTGGTGACTTGATTATTGCAAATAGTTTAAGCAAATAGACAAAAAGGTATGCATCCCTTTTTTGACATTGTAACTAAAAATTTTATGTAACTGATTTTTTTTTTATCATTTGTTAGAACAACATGTCTTTAACCATTCGGATGACACCACTGTTTTAAGAAAATGCTTCAATATATGAATGGAAAATCCCACCGATTTCAACTTTTCATTTTTTTTATGAACATCTAAATAAATATAATGAAAATCACTTTTTACCAATGAATGTACAACGCACGCAAAAAAACAATTCAATCGCCTTTACTTACACCATTACTACACTGTTGTTGAGTAAACAAATAAGGCTCACGTTGTACATCCTTTCAGGAAGCATCTTTTCTATTGTAGCAATCAAAATCAACGGTAAATAAAGAATATAATAAATTCATTTAAAATAAGACTGTTTTATGAACATTCATTTCGAATGGGAGGAATATTTTTTGTTTTGCTTTCCATTATTGTACAAAGCGTATACTTTAAATATATATATATAAATTTTGAGAGTATTTTCTGGAAAATCTGTATGGTTTAAATTTATTTATACTTATCGCGTAGGTTCTTCATAAATTACAAGACGAATATAACAAAGAAATTTTATTTTATTACTGAAAAAAAAAAATAATAAATTTCTTTGTTATATTTAATCACATTTAAAATAAATAATAATCTAAGTTTATTTTTTCAAGACACAAAACGAAAAAAATATTTGATTTATGAGTGCAAAAAAGAAGAAAAAAAAGTTTATCACTTTCAAATGTATTGCGCAACTCGTTCAGTGTAATATTAAGATTTTCTACGTTAATCTTTCAAAGACTATCAAAAAAAACATACATTAAAAAAAACAATATTAGCGTAGCCCTGTCACAGCCGTTGAACATGAATGTGATAACACGTGAATGGATGAATATTTGGAAATTCTAGAAATTATATCGACATTGTTATGATATCTCTGCTTTGAATTTGAAAAAAATCTAAATATTTTCATACATTTCCTCATGGTGGCGTTTACGTATCTGAACACCATTGGCATCTAAGTGGTAAAAGAATGACTTTCGATCATTTTAAAGATCAGGTTGGATTTGTTTGTTTGATAAAAATGCATCTCTCATTGCGATCAATTTCATATTAAATGAATATTTGACAATTATTTATCAGAGAACATTAGACTCTGATGTTTTTAGTATTGTACATACAATATGTACAGAAAAATTGTAAACTGAATAATCGGCACATGGATAATTGGGAGTTTAAGTACTCCAGTTTATGAAATATTTTAAGTTTAATTTATGTTATCTTTTCATTCACTCAAATAAATTAAAAAATTATAATTGGTAAGTATAATACAACAAGTATCATAAATAGAGTAAAATTAAATTACCTTGAAGTAAATGGCGTTCACGAGAACCAGTCTGGTAAATGAGGTGAGGGCATCAGGCGAAATCAGATCCTTAATTTTTTGGTTGGTCTTCTCCTCAACCTTTCAAAGGTAAAAATAAGATTATAAAAAAAAAACAAAGAGGTCGGCAGGTCTCATGAGGCAGATTTATTGGAAAATTTGTCTGCAAAAATTCTTAATGAAGATAGATTTGTATACACTGACACAAAGAAATCAAAGCAATAATTGTAATCAATTTTCGCTAATGGAAAGTTGGTATTAAGTATATTATTATAATATATGAAATATCCAAGTCTTGAAAAAATAACATTGAATAAAAAAAGTTATGTCTTCAATGAACATTCTGAAATTGCGTCTATTTAAAGAGAATTTCCTCTAAAAAATTATCCATAAAAAGTAAATAGCAATCATTTATAGTCAGTAAATAACATTAGTTTTTGATTTCATCGAAAATTATCAAAATTGTGTTACAGTTATATTTTTTGTGGGTGTCAAATTGTAAAAATATTTTGACATTCAGCTACATAGTGTCTAGTTGTGAAGAATATACCCATGTGTTAATGGTTTTAGCAGCATCGATGTTCTTGTTGAAATCGATATTCTGAGCTTCAGATTGGAAGATGTCTATGGCATTGTTTTTGAACTCTTCGTTGAGGACATAATCAGCTCCGTCCTTGACGTATATCTTGTTGGCGACGCTCAAAGTGACACCTTGGACAGAGTTCAGTCTCTTCATGGCAGGCTTGAAGGCGGACTTGGTCTGTTAAATAGGAATAAAACCATGGTTGGTGAATACAACCTTTTGTACTAATGGCAACTTTCGCTAGTATTCATATATGTATATCCAAATTGTAAAGAATATTTTGTGGTGTGTGTAAAGTAGTTTTTTCTGATTATCACTGTGAAGTATTGACCGTAATAAGTGTTTATTACTTTTGAATAATTGTTAATTTTGGGCTGAACCTTTCGAGTTGATAACTTTGTTTTATTCATATTGACATAAAAGCTATGTGAAAAACTATTAAGAAATTGATTATAGCCTCTTTTACATAACTAGAGTGCTGCATTGAGAAATGTAGAATGAAGTTTTATAATATATATCAAAACAACGTACGAAGTTGGAGCTAGGAAGGTAAAGTGACTTGTTTAACTCATCAAGAGTTTCATGACTGGCTCCCAGGGAGAGCATAGCTAATACGACTTCGGCGGATAGAGGTGACATGATAAGATTCTGGCCAGGGTTTTCAGCGGCAGTTTCCTAGATAAAAAGAAAAAAAGTGTATAAGATAAGATCTCGCAATTTAATCTTTTATTATGAATATAAAATGCATTGTTTTAAAAAAGACATCCTGATCAAGGGGGATCCATCCTATAAAATAAATTGAAAACTATTAAAGCGGGTTAATGGATTTGGTATTTACCTTGTAAAACTGTGCCGAGAACTGGTTGATCGACTCCTTGAGGGTAAGCGCCTCTTGTTGTTCTTGTTCGCTAGGCACATCTGCTGGTTTGGATGCCACAAAAGCGACAAATGAGACGAAAAGGAATGCTGAGAATAGTATATAAAAATATATTAGAATTATTGAAGGGGACAAACAAAAATTTGTTCATTTTATAGAATGAATTATATAAAAAATAAATAATGTATTTTGCTGTTAATTTTTTAGATTTTTGTTTGTAATTATGTAGAAGTTTAGAGGTAATATCTATGTAACAAGTAACATCTGTGTGAAAGAATTTTTCACACTAGAGATTAAAAATTGCATGGTGACGTAATTATGAAGTTAATCCATAAACAATGTAGTTCAAATTAGCATACTCGATTCATTTTTTTATATGCTTGATACATAACATCAAAAATCATGTAATAAAATTATGAATTACTAACATAGAAAAATAGATCAGTTCCATGAATAAAAAAAAAACTGTGTTATTCAAGACGGACAAACGTGTGTATAAAAGAGTGATAATGAACATCTCACAAATTAATGTAAAATGAAATATTTTTAATATAAACGTATCAATTTAAGATAAAAATATTTCAATTCATTACTGATATTCATGTTATAATGAATTATGAGTTTTTGTTTCAAACATTGTTTTTAAATTTTTGGATGTCCAGCCAGGCAATCCTGCAGGTTCCGTTGGAACCACAACTGTTTTTTTTTTTTTTTTTTATCAAATTTAAACCAAATACATCTGAGAATGTCAACTAAATTCCAAATTTTTCAAATGCTTTTGCAGGGTTGTATCAATATGATTTTTCTTATAGTTCTTGAAGTATTTAGAAGCAGTCAAAATGATAAATTCAATTTTTTTCAGTCATATATTATATAATTTTTATTTTTGTGTGGCAGCCCTTAAAAATAACCTTGGATTTTGATTTTTATTTAAATTAAGGAAGAAAGACAAAAGTTTTAACGATTATCTATATTTAAGAAGAGCCATACAAATATCACGCTTTCATTAAAGGTTGCTTTATTATAATTAAATAAAACAACAGTAAAATAATAAATGATTAATAAAAAAGTGAAGGCAACAGGAAAATATTTTGTTTTAAAAAATCCTTAAAATTATCGATTTGATTTGATAGACATTACCTCTTTATCCATTGTATCCTCCAAAAGTAAAATCGATCGCGTTAATATCAGCGCAAGTGATACAAAATTAAAAATAAACAGCTGATTTGACAAATTGACAAAAAAACAAAAATAGAAATTGCTTACCGAATAACATTTTAGTTAGGAAGGCCATGTTGACGACGAGCGCTGGTCGACGGCTGAACAAGACTAATGATCAAATGTTCAACAAAAACAAACATCGACTCTTGCGCCGGTATCATCAATAATTATTGCTTATTACAAACGTGGAATTGGAGAAGGGTACGGGGAAATATAATAGATTCAGGGTTGTCTGGGAATCCCGGCTGCGCGCTTCAAAAGGCTATGGTATTTTTTTTCAAAAGTTCTTGCTTTAATAAATGTTTTTAAATTTGGTGGTAACGTTATGTCTCTGTAGTCTAGTGGTAAGAACTTTGCTCTATTTCACAGTCTCCCAATTTTTTTTACCCCGTGAACCCCTTTTATTTGCCGTGGACCCACCCAGCCTATTGATTTTTTCTAGACTTATTAACTTCAAATGTTGACACAATGCTGTTCACTGTGATGATTTTTTTTGTAAAGTAGACGATAACGTAAAAAACATGTACAATTTTTTTCATGTCGTTATTGAAAAGATAATTTGCTTATTGACAAAAAAAAATGTAAGGAAACATTTGCATTTTAAACAAAACAAACATTGCTAAATTCTTACATTAAATGAATTAATTCTGTTTACAAGAGAGAAGAATATATATATTGCATTTAGTGCGAACTATCAAAATGCTACTATGACATGTCGAGCCTTTGCGTATAGCATAGGTTCCCAACCTGGGGGTCGCGAAGGGTTTTTTGGGGGGTCGCCAACTTGTACGATCAACCAAAAAAGTATTTTTTTTGTTATGCTTTTGGATTGTATAGGGCAGGGATTCCCAACCCCGTGCCCGCGGAACAATTCGTGTGTGCCCGCCACTATTTGAACATAACAGATTTTTTCATAAACACTAATTAAAAGTGCAAATTATTTTTATATATTTGTCAGTTTTTTTTTTTTTTTGAAAAAAATGGGTGGTGCCCGCCACCCTACCAATATTTTAGAATGCGCTCTAGAGTATAAACAGGTTGGGAATCCCTGGTATAGGGGGTCGTGGGTCACATGGATTTTATGAAAAGGGGTCGCCATCCGAAAAAGGTTGGGAGCCTATGGTGTAGAAGATACAAAATAAAACAGTACACACGCTTTGAGAAACATACTGATTCCAAGTAATTTTATTTAGTATATCGTGAGACCCTCCGGGCTCCACTTAACGGTCAAAGAGTAACGGGTTCAAGTCTTCGAAGGTCAGTGGGAAAAATCAAAATATTTTGGCATGTCATGCGTGGGAAAAAAAAACAAGTGGCACGCAGGAAGCACCATATGCTCCGTATGTGGAGTCAGTGTGATCAAAGCTTATCAACATGATGATTACCATTAAAAATTAATACACAATTTGGAACACTGCCATTTTATAAACCGAAAAAAATAGGATTTTTTGAAAACTATTAATAGCTATCTGTTTTTAAAACACTTTCTGAAGAAATAATGTATGACGAGATTGTATTTCTTACATCGGTCGTACTCAATCTTCTGTCTACGTGCCAGATACTGTCCACATAGTCTTTCTATTTGTAACAATTATTAAAATAACTGACTATGATGTAATGTGTTAACTGTAATGTGTTATTGTTTGATTCTAGCGCCCTCGCCATGTTAAGTCAAACGGGGAAAGTCCCATCAAATCTTCATATTGATATAAAAAGTTCGATGCATCGCTTGTCTTGGTGATGTTAGTCCAAAGATGGTTCTTAAAGTAGCGAAACACGTGTCACATCTTTTAACATATCAAATGTAATAACTAAGCTGTCAATTTTTATTTATATTAAAAATAATTTTCCATAAAGCTATCGCCGAATGCATCGACAATAGTTTCACAATTATTTAGGTAAAGTTTAAGTTGTTATTTCCCGTGTAACTTTACATATGTATATGGTTATTTTTCCCAGTAAAAAAGGTTTAGGATGGCTGTTCAATATAGCATTCAGGTACAGATATGGCTTAAAATTGTCGGGTAACCCATAGTAAAGAAATAAGTAAAAAAATAATATGATTATTTATGAATTCGTCTTATTGTTTACATACATAAAAAAACAATTTCTAAGGAATAATTTGCACACAGCTCACGATTAAAATGGTTTTTTTATTGTTCTCAGTATTTGAAATATCTATTCAAGAATTGAAAATATCAAATATAATCAGTTTGTGTATTTACTGTGTTTTTCTGAGAAGTGAAACAATTTACTATTCGTTTGTCTTTTGTTATGTAAACAGTTAAGTCATTATGATTAGCTAAACGTTTTGAAATATTAATGATGGGCAGACCAAGATCTTCGAAACATATCGAGAGATTACACGCGAGAGAAAGCTTAAAATGGTAATAAAAAAATTCCCCCGCCTTTTAATTTGTAAAAATGGGGTTTTAAAAAATTGATGAGAGGGTTTTGTAAAAGTTATATTTATTACATCTTGCTTATAAAAATAATCGAATAGTGCTTAAAACTTCTTAAAAATTATTTATTCGAGAAAATCTCAAGACATTTGAGCGGATTATATTTTTCATCATTAATTTATTTGGTTAATATATAAGATTTAATGTGCTCAAACTCACAAATTGTTTTAGATAGAAAGATTTATATACAAAAACCGGTCGATCGGGATAATATTTGAGACAAGACCATAATATTTAGACGATAGATCGAGGAACGGTTAATGGTGGATTATTGAACATTGTTCTTACGGGTGTTTGACGAGACTATAAAAAAAATTAACGACCCATACGGGAAAACGTATTATCTGTGAACGGTCAATCGGGGTTTTCAAGAATTGTATCAAAACCAAAAGGACAAATAATATGGATGAATTTGTGGATGAAATAATAATATGTCCACGTCTATCGCTTTCCCTGATGTATCGTTCATTTTTTATTGTCTCAATCCCCCGTTCATTGTTTTGCGATTTATAAATAGTCTAATACACGTGTCAACCTGCAAATGACGTTTCTTGATTATTTACTGTTACTATTTCTGACAATTTCTTAATTAGAAAGAGTATTTTTTGATAAACTTCTTCGGAAAACAAAAATAAAAAATTATCTCCGAATTTTGTAACATGTTAATTACGTTTCTGAGGTCATCTAATACAGGCAGTACGAAAATGTAATCTTCTTCTTATTATTTTTTTACACGTTTTCAATAATTTCAACCCAATTTATTTGATATATGAGCATGATCATCTGACCTCGCTTGCATAGGTCACATTATTCTAGATAAACCCAAAAAACTTACACGTTCCTAAGCCCGGGTGGTACACGAAGCACAAAAGTTTGAGCATAAAATTAGAATTTGAATTGTATACTATTCGATAATTTTTTGTCAGTCTTCAGGCATTCTATCACACGATCTATCCGAAACCCGGATCGTTAGAGACAAAACATACGGAATCGTAAAAGTTTTAACAATTCACACTTGATATTGAAATTCCATCAAGCACCTTCAGTTGATATTATAAATTATAAAATTTTAATTGCTGACACTTAGTGTGATTCCACGTGAGAAATAAATTTGAATACAGCCAAAAGCTGGCTTAACACAAAGACGCTTTCACGCGTGATTGTACAAGCGCTTAAAACAATTGTCTGTGATAATTTTCATTAACGATCTTGTTAATGAGTCATTCTTGAAAGGGTCTTTCAACAAATATCAAATAAACTAGCATTAAAATTTAAATGGGTTTTTTTTCTTTTCATATAGAGAATACCTACTATCAAATATCTAGTGATGATTATTATTAGATTAATATTATTTAATACATGAAGATGCTGAAAGGCGAAACCCGGGTCGTTAGTGACAAAAATGTGGAATTGTACAAAGTTGTAACAATTTAAATTTGAAAGAGGATATGCTTAACCGAGTTGTCGCTTTGGAAACCATGCCACTGCTTATTTTATAAACATATATACATATATTCGATTCGAGCAATAATATACACATTTAGAGTTTTAACCCTTTCCATTCGTATGTCACCTCTGGAGAACCAAACAAGAAAAGCGTTCTACTTGTATGTCCCCACTGGGGAACCAAAACTTTAAGCTTGAATATTTTCTATGTACCACATTTTATTGATTTTCATTGCTGTTTATCATATTATATACATCGTGCAGATAATATTTTCTCTATCATATGATTAAAATTCATATGAAAATGTTTAATTTGAATAGATATTTTAAAGCAAAAGTCGAGGTTCGATTTTCGTTTCGAATTGGATTGTACCTTATAATTATAATTGTTAAAAATTTCAAGTTTATGTATTTCAAACGTCTATTTTGACTTTAAAAATATGAGTTTTATAAATAATCTTATGAAAATAAACAATATATGTGATATTCTTTATCTATAATGTTTTTAAAGCTTTTAAAAATATCATGTTTAAAATTCATATACTCAGATTAAAACTTTCGTAAAATAGAAATTAAAAACTTTTTACGATTGTATTTCTATAAAAATACAAAAAAATAGTCTTATGCACGCTGTGTAAGTTTTTTGTCGAACGAAAATCCGTTGAAAATACGATTTAAATTTCATTTAAAGTTTTGATTATAAATCCTGGGAAATGCGTGAAATTAATTACCAGTTGAGGCTACCCTAACCCAAAAACAAAATACGAGTGCAAAAGGTTAAAATACGTTTTAGGACATATAACTACGTAAAGTAATTCTAGGATACCAATATCATAGAAACAGGTATATAATTTTGGGTTCAGTGGACGGAGAAGTTGTTTCTTACTTGGAATTGATAAAACACACATTTATCAGTTTTTACATTGGGTTACCCATATAGACGTAACAAAAATCAACGTTTACCCCCATCTGAAAGAAAATTGTAAAACTGAAATGACGTCTCTAAATAAAAATCCGAGATTGGGTCCTTTAGATCAAAGGTGCGCAACCCTTTTTAGGTTATGTGCAATTTTTAATTTGAATTAAACTTTCAATCAGAATCACGTTAAAAAATGTTGTTCTTAATATTGCTATTATTATTAATTAAGTTGTAAATTAAAAATATGAACATTATAAATATTTAAAACCTTTCGAGATGCGATTGACAAAATTTTGTTTCGCGATCGACTGGTTGTGTACCCATGCGCTGACTGTTTGTTGACGAACCTTTTTATTTGCAAGTGCCAAAAATTCACAATTATTATTTTTCGATAGTCCAGCGTGGCCATCAAAATGTAAATATTTTCCAAACTAAAATAATCGAATAATATAAATACCAAAATGGCTTGTCATAGTAATGAACTCAATTGCTAATCAAGTTATTTGCCAATTTAATATTTGTTGCTGTACGTTTTTAATGCTGTTATAAATATTATATACCTCGACATTTTTAGAATAAAACACGCCCAGCTGGAGTTACCTGTAATGTCATTTTTTTATATTCCATTGTAGAAAAAAAAACTGCAATCGTTCATATGCAACCAAAATTAAAAGTGCCAACTCTAGCACGCATACTATAGTTTCACCGGTGCTGGTCTATATGATTCACACTGGAAATAGATAATATTCAAATGATTTGAACTTTTCCTAAAGACATTTCAGAGTAAATCAATGCACCGAAATCATTTAGATTAATTAGTTAATAAATTCCCTACTGAACCAAATAAAGGTTATCCCAAAACCGAACATTGCAAAAAACAGTTCAGTATTGTTGCTTTCAATCAAATTCACGAAGATTATTGAGAATTTTTTTGCTATAATTCAGTACAAATTATATCTAACACGAAAGCTAAATACGGTTAACTCTTCTATATTTTATGTGATAACTATGAACACAGTGCAATCAGTCGTCAGAGGGTTAAAAAATCTTTTGTTTCTTTGATCCGTTTCCAAAATTCTGTCATATTTTAACACCACATTTGTGGGTACTTTTGCTTAATTGAGGTGTTTTATGTGGTATTTTGAATTGGTAAAAACGTAATTTTACGTGTGCCTCAAACTGTGTAGTAACACCTTTCCGTGTAGTTAGTGCTTCTCTTCTCTATCTTCAAACTCGGGCCAATAATTTTCACATTACATACTACCCTTTTTTTATTACACGACACAATGTATAAACTGTCATTTACATATATTTAAATACTTCCCTAGTTAGGTAAATGATTACAATGGTGTTTACCTACTGTTGATTTTAGGTGGTATGAAAAAAATATACAAAATATCCTCTTTCCGATTTCTGTGAAAATATATCAATTTAAATGTAAATCGAATAATAAGGAAAGATATTAATAAAATATTATAAAAATAGATAAAAACATTTTTGAATAATCATATGATACAACAAATTATCTAAAAAAAGTTAATCACATCGCATTAAATGTTCATAAATAACTCTTATTATTAAATAATACTATTACAACAAATGAGTTTAATAGACATTTACAGTTAACCCTTCTATAGCGTACTCTCTAATAGTGAATGCGGCAGTTTCTCGGATAGCGGTCCCTTCAATGAGGTATTTTCAGCACGAAGCAAAATTTTCATGACGAAATTAAATTTTTTGAAAATATATTATAAGAAGAAAAAATGATCAACGCTCTCTACGCGCGCATTTAACAAATAAAGCTTAAGAAATGATTTAGTGGTTTCATTCAATTTGTAAAACAAAATTTTTGAAAAAAACTAACCTCAAATTTTGTATGGGTATAATCTATGACTATAAAAAACTGTCAGTGAACAAAAAATATTGAAGATATCGTGTGATGGCCATATGCCCGATCAGGAATCGGATATGGATAAAAAAATGTAATTTCAAATGCATATAGTCTTAAGGCAAGTGTCTATTCTTAAAAAAGCTAATGTTTGGTTTAATCAGTCACACAAAAATTAATAAACTTTAATTTATTCTCGATTGATGTTTTACAATGCCATCAAAAGCCACCTCGAATTGTGTTGAGATGTTTATTTTAACACTTTAAATAATAGAATTTTTGATAAATTAGCATAAAATTAAGTATTATGCACAAAATATATGGTAAAATAGAATAAAAAAACCAACCAATACATAGAAAATCAATATATTACGTATTTTTTGCTCACAGCGATGTGATAAAAAAATCAATGACCGGTTTTGACTTTGTTCATTGAAGTTTATAAACATTTCAGATTTATTTATTCTAAAGACGAGACTCAATAACTGTAAAAAAATATTCCTTTCTGGGAAGTGACACTTTTTTTATACTTCTCCATCAATGTTCGAATTGATAATCCAGTCTTGCAAAACCTGTAACCATAAAAAAGCATAGCATAATAAATTTGAAGTTAAAAAAATCATATCAAAAACGCCTAACGAAGGTCAATGATACTTTGCATGTTACCGAGTGTTTGTTTGTTTTTATTTTATTTGCATAATATTTACATATTATTCATCTCCAGGCATTTTGGCATTTAAATTGTTTAGTTTTGATTGATTTATTTGGTTAGTAAACAAAATGTTACGAAACATCTTTTTATATTCGCTATGACCAAAAAATATATGTTATAGAATCGTGTTTTATAACAGTATTCGTTTATAACCTCCTGATTAACAGTGTCTCAACTCTTGAGACGGTATATTTGATTGTGCTGATTGTGGATACTCATAAATATTAAATGTATACAAGATAATATGTATATTTAATTATAGCCCAATTTGTCTTGGCACTCACAATAAGTATTTCAAGTATTCTGTATTTGTATATCTTTTACACGGCTCGGCAGGGAATAGGTTAAATGTTTTTTTTATGATTATTATTTAAAATCATATTTAAATGAGTTCGCTGACAATCCATCGTAATCTAATCAAATATTATTTATTGATTTTTTTTGTACAAAAGATGTCATTGTACAAATAGATTTTTTTATATTATATATATTTGATATTGGTATATTGTTTCGGCGGTTCAACGCAAGAGGGCAATGTAGTAAACAACCAATAGAGACGTATATCATTAAACATAAAATAGCTTTAATTCTGGAAAACCCTTAGACCTGGCGAGTCTTTCCTACCGAGTTTTAGTATATTCCACCACGGTTCCACACCAACAATTCAAAATGGTTGGTGTCAACAAAAGTTATCTCAGTAAGATTTTTAAAAATGTAATTTTGTTGAGTGTCAACGATCGATACAGTGTAATCAATTGAGATGTTTTAGCAGTAAAGGGATAAATAGTTTTGGAAACTATCCCGCAAAAGTTACGAGCTGGCCCTGGAAATATTTATTCATAAATAATGACCGTGCTTGATTCACATTTTCGTGATTTTCACGTATTGCGCTGTCGGCTTTTTAATCATGTTAATAACGTAAATTGTGGTGAAAAATATTAAAATTGACTTTTATTTTTAAAGTTATGTGCGATAAAAAATATTCTCTAAAATTTAACTGCTGTTATAATTGATCAAAGAAAAAAAACGGTCCCTCAAAACAATATCAGTTATATGAATAAATATTTTTAACGGCTGTTTTTTCATATTAAATTCTGAGAACAAGGAGACACTCATTTATTTTGTCAGTTAAATGCAAATAAATCTACAAGTATTGACAATTATCAGAAGTTAATTATGTCTCAATTGTTGAAGCGGCTGATTACATTGAACTTATAGTAAATAGTCAAAATCTTTAAGATAACATTGTCAAAACTTTGTGAATAGATAAATTTTTGAGTTAAAAAGTTTTGAGATAAATCTCTATTCCTTTATGTAACACATTTTGTAGTTAGAATGTCTTTTACGTGGCTCAGCAGGGAAAGGGTTAATTAAATAATAAATCGTTATTGTAAATATTTTCATTTTAATCCAATTTATTAACAATATATTCATTTCCGCTCCCGATGTGCATATGTAGTCACAATGTAGCATTTCAGTTGAACACGTTTTAGCGAGAATCCATTGTGTACAGTTGGGGAATCTTATCTATGAAAACAATTTGTTACTTGGTTGTTTTACCTCTTATTTCCTAAGGATATACAATATAAAGATAATATAGAAATTAGGACATCTATCATAGTTTTAAATTGCGATGTGAATCATATTCATTATTTCGGGTGAGTGGTAAGGATTTTTTAAGATATTACAAGCAACTAGAACCTAGTTTCTCAACCGGTGGTCCGCGGAGATTTTTGGGTGGTCCGCGATGTGATATTATTTCGATAAACAATCGAATTTTATGTTGTATTTTATGGAATTTTAAATTAGATTTTTTTATTACTATCTTTTTTAATATACGTAAATATTGTTATATCAGCATACGGTGTTGCAAAATTAATTGTTTTATATAAAAAATCAATTATATAAATATTTATTATTTTATTCCAATGTTGATCATTGAATGAAACATTTATGGATTTTTTGGTGGTGCACGGTAATATATGAATCGAATAAAAAATCAGGAACTCGTGCAAAAGCCGGCGACGTTGACCATTGAACCATGGATTATATTAAAATAATATTTATAAAAAGTAAAAATTAACCATCTTAATTTAAAAAAAAAAAATCAAAATGCCATGAAAATTTGTTGCATTTATCATTGTTTTGCAGAAAAAATACTTCTCGCTATACCGGGCAGAATTTAAATACGTTTTTTACAAAGACGTGTCTCTCAAGCCTGCCATAAAAAAAACGATCCATCGAGGATAAACATGCATACAATTTTAAATTAAGAAAAATATCACTTCCCCCTGTACCCCTTCAGCGCCCCTCTGAATTGATAATAATTATTGTTGGACGAGAGTCAATGTGTGTTTTTGTTGAATGCGAGATTTTTAGTCTTGTTACAGCCGTCGACCAGTACGTGTCGTCAACATGGCCTTCCTTACAAAAATGTTGTTTGGTAAGCTTTTCCTGATATTTTAATAAACACTCTACAATGCATTCAATGCATTACATCCTACATTTTTTACACAACTTACGATTATTTTTATATTGCTATAAAACTTGAGAGGCGCTGATATTACGAAAAAAATATTATGGCAACATCTATTATTGTAAAGAAAATAAATGTCTTAATATCAAACTAAATTAGTCAATTAGTCAAAGTAATTATTAGATGAAAATTTTGTTTTGTATATAAATAAATACTATCAAAATTAAATAAATTTAATCATTATAAATAACTTGCATTCGTTTGACAACTATTAATAGACAATAAATACACTTGAAGCGGCAAATAAATTTGAAAATATCTATCACTGCCATTATTGTTTATGACTAGTATATATTTTTGTTTACTCAAAATTTTATAAACAGAAATATAATTACGTATAATTTATTTAATTAGATATTGTAAAATGAGGTTAGTATATTATTTCACGGTTTTATAGTTTAGTCGTCAAATCAACAGACAGATTCATGAACAACTGTATTTATGATAATATAATACTAATGCTATTTTTTATTAATTAAAATTAATTGGTTGTCGACATTTTCTTTTTGGTCAAGATTAACTTGTGGCATTGAGTGTGTTTTGGTCAAATACATGGAGAATTAATTTAAAAAAAAAAATTTGATAACGCAGGTTATTTTATATACACAATTGTCAGCTAACCGGTAAGTACCTTATTGTGAATCAATTATTCATTGAAAGATATCCACTTTAAATTATTCCAGATAATAACTTAAAACAACGTAGTACGCAAATATATCGTATAATATTTATTTGTATGAAATATAGTTTTCATTATTGAAAGAAAACCATTTTCGCTCCCAATAGATCATTTTTAAAATGTGATTATTAAAGGGCATAGATTTTGTTTTACGGAAAGCGTTAAAATATAATAGAAGGTTAGGGCTAACATAGTACTATTAGTTAGTGAATTGTTTTGCCATACATCTCAGACGGCCCCAAGTGTCACAGATATCTCACCTTTTAACATAAATCCATAAACCCATTAACATGTCAATTTATAAATTGATAGATTATAAATTATATTAATTAGTGCAGATGCAGCTAAAAGGAACATTTTCGGTAAATTAAATTGAAAATTAATATATTAAGACAAAGTTAGTAAGGCAATAAATTGCACAAATTTAAATATTACTCTTTTTACCTTCTTAGTTTTCCAAAAACTAGTGCCATCCAAATGTCATAAAATGTTTGTATGCATGGTTCATATTCGTTAAAAATTAATGACATTGTTTAACAGCTACTAGAACAACTATTTCTATGTTAATTGAATTTTAATGGAGGGCTCACGTTTCGATAAAAATCATTTTATTAATGTATATGCTGATAAGTAAATGCAGGTTTTTTTACAAGCAATGAAAATGTCGTGACGTTTCTTTTTGTATTGGATATTTTCTGTTATGGCAAACTTTGAAGTTTATTTCGCGCCGCTAAAAACCAAAATGTCAGCATCAAACGTTAATTAGGTTTAGATAAAGTAACTAAATCAACAATGCCCAAGAGATATTTATGAATAATTTAATTGATTGCTGTTTCTGAAAACAATGCAGTTATTATAATAGATTTTTTTGTCTAAATCTTTTGCGAGAACATTACAGCAGTTTTTCGAATTTAAATGTGATCAAAAGCAATCAAAATGACGTACTGCATATTTTTCAAACGATTTAGAATAGTAATTGATTTCTGATTCTGTTGTAGAATAAAATCGGTCACGAACCTGTTTTAAACAGGTTTATACGTTTCTATGAAATTGTACATACAAAAACGTTTGTATACGCTTTAATATGTACGAAAAACGATGTGTGTTGGATAATAAAAAGTACAATGCTACATGAATTATACGATTATCTATATAATAAATTGGATATTACACGTGCTAACATAATATTTTATGGAGTTATTATGACAGTGACTTTCAAATATTATGTCACTATATCCCCCTAAAAAAATCAGTGCCTCCCAACCTTTTATTTTTTAATACAAATAATAATATATCCATGATTTCAATAATAAAAATTTATTTCAAAAGAAATACTGAAAGCTACAACTAACAAAATATTAACGAAGTTTTGCTTCGTTTAAATTTACAGATTTATTTATTTGTAGATATAATGGTATATATATATTATAAATTTTATAAAAAAGTCTTGGCGCCTCTCCTGGTTGCCTTTTAGGTTGAGAGCCGCTGCTTAGTGAAAAAACTGACTATTTGCTTACACAAATTACCTCCTGTACGAAAGTTTTGTCACTGACAAATCAATTATATTCTTAATTGTCAACTATAAATTCAATGAAATCAGCGTCTCAACAGTTGAGACTTTAGCATTCAGGAGTTGATAAAAACTGCATTTAAATAAAGCACTACCAACATAAAAAAAGATGAAGAACGAAAAAGTCACACTTCTCAGCCTAAGGGTATCCTGTGTTAACTGTTTTTTTCCATTAGTGCTTAGCTACTAGTAAACATGGGAATTGAGCCGAAAATTAGATTTTGAAAAAATAAATTTAATGCAGGTAATTAATTAATATTATCTTGTGACCACAATTCTGTGCTGTCTGTTTCATTTTAAATGTGATAATAATGAACAATAATTGCGGTACATTTACAATTCGTTTGTAAATAGGTGTTACGAGGAATAATAAATCTAGCACATTTTTTATTTTCTTGTCAGTCATTTTATTTGCCCAAAATAAACAGTTCTGCTTTTGTTAATTTTGAAGGCTGTGCATTGTATCATTATATGATATTTATTTGAAATTTTTAACGTTCAAGTTCACTTAAATTAAATGACGTTTTTCGATTGTGCCAACACTTTATGCCTATTTAATCGACGGTTTATTCAGATGGAAATAATTTTTGTGAATGACATTGAATATTTGATATTGAACATAATTACAATAAAAGAAAACATCAAAAAAATACAAAAAATGTTATTTATGTGTATTCATGTTATGTATGAACTAAGAAAGACTCAATGATTATTTTTCAGAAGATTTGAAAATAAAACCGTGTTAAAAAAATGGACGTAGGTTATATGAAGTCCATACATTTAGATACATACAAAGAAATCTTATTTTGGAAAGCAAAACTCAGAACTCTGAACTCTCACAATGTGCAAAATGCCGAAAGTATAATATAAACACCACATAATCGCGCGTGAAAGCGCCAAAGTGTAAATCCAATTATTAATAGAAATGAGATTCCGTTACAGTCTTTTCCTTAAATATTTTTTTCGATAAACATTTATTTTTGGAAAGGTTAACGTCGATTTTATCTCGTCCTTGAACCTCGTTACGTTACTGTGCTCACCGGATAATCTCGAAACGACATCAGTTTCGGTAGGATAATATATTGTATCATCATCATCATCAGCCGGGGTCGATCCACTGCTGGATGAAGGCCTCCCCCTGTTTTTTTTTTCAGGGGGGGGGGTTTGGACATAGCAACACCACGCTGCCCAGGCGGGTCGGTGTTCGGTTTTCTGTCTGGGTTTTCCTTCCCATACCCAAGAGAACACGGCACTCGGTGTTCCCGAGCGGTCACCCATCCAAGCACTATCCGCGCCCAATGTTGCTTAACTTCGGTGATCGCACGAGAGCTGGTGTTTTCAACGTGGTATGGTCGTTGGCTATATTGTATATGCTCTTAAATTAATTTTTGCGTTTTTTGTTGTAGAGCAGTGGTTCTCACGTGAAATTTCACTGTGGCCGCATTATAAACACCAGCTGATATATGGAAATGTCTCGTGGCCGCATCAAATTTGATAAAAATAGTTTTATGATATATGTTTATGATATCGACTGAAGGTGCTTGATGGAATTTCAATATCAAATTTGAATTGTTGCAATTTTGTACGATTCCACATGTATTGTCACAAACGAACCGGGTTTCGCCCTTCAGCATCTTCAGGCATTCCATCACACGGATGCAACAGAATTGACGAACTTTCGGACAGCCGTTTTTCCTAGATTTTTAATCTGAATTTAATTTTGTTTATCCGAATCATCATTTTTCTGTTAAAAGAAATTTCGTTATAAAAAGTGTAAAAAATGTAACGGTGGAGTTTAACAAATCGCTTAAAAAAGACTGGGTTTATTTACATTGAGATGAGTATGTCATTCTACGTTTTACATTCTAATTACGGATGGATTTTTCCGTTTGAATTGATATTAAATTTAACAGGTAAATAATATTATGTTATTTTTATTTGTATATCATAAAAATATGTAATCAATACATGATTAAAATATTACAGTTGTAACAATAAATTTAATATTGTTATGCATACAATTCCGAACTGGTTGTGTAACAAATAAAATAATTAGGCGTTATCGAACACTTTTGTAATTTTAGAGGTCAGGGTTGCGCATTATTATGTTGATATTTAATTTATGCTGAAGCCAAACGATGGCCGATAATGGCAATTAATAATAAGTCGTGACGGTTTATTTGTGAGTGAAGCGATAATGGCAATATCTTTTATTGGACAAGTGCAATATCGTCTATTATTGTCGTTGGTGTAAATTTTTGAAAACGAACATCGGATGCACATTCGAGAATTTGGCTAGTCCCGATTTATCATTTTTTAAGGGACGGTAAAAAACTATGAACCCGGAAAACGACGAAAGCGATAACGATATATCAGGTTAATTTGCATTTGGAAATGTGAGGTTAGGTTCGGTTGGTCTTATATTTCTGGTGTTAGAGGAGAAGATGAACGTTGGCCATCTACTGACCCAGTACTAATAGGATTTTTGAAATCACATTTATTGAATGTAGCGAAGTTATGGTTTTTAAATGGTTCATCTTTGAGAAGCGGAGCCTGCGTAATCTTTTGTGGTGGGCGAGTTACAAAAGGGTATTCTGAAAACATGATCATCCTACTCTATATTATCTAAACAGAAGGAATAATCAACTATTAACGTCATTCTATATTATCTTATATACCTGTTTTCATAATATTTTAATGATATTCCACAGAAATTAATATAATTTGAATCTAAATAATAACTAGAAAAAACTAGTTTCTTTGTTGATAACTTGATAACTTCGATTCGAGTTCCGAGGTATACGCAGAACCCATTCACGGGCACCGGCCTTGTTCAGGAGAAGATGTGACGATTATTTATCATCTTTCACTACTAGAATTTAATACAGTTATGATATTGTCTGGTTGACAATAGTATGTATTAAGCCAACAGTTGTACCAACCTATCAAAAAAGAATCGCAGGATTTTATATTCAATTAATTAAACTTCAGAATAGTGTGCAGCCTTCAATCACGTACATTAAACTGATTTTATCAATCCTAATTTACAACTGCGGTTTTTTGATGCTTCGTATACAAAGAGGTAATCATTTAAGTCAGCAATCACGAACTTTATTATTTCTTCTCTTCGTATTTTTTTATTATTATCTCGAGGACGGCTAAAATGGTATATAATAAAATTCTAACCACGAAAATATTTAAGAATGAACAGATATTTTTTGCGATATTTGTTGCTGCATGTATATAAAAAAGGTTACGGTTTTCTGACTCCAGTGACGTTAATAGAAAAACTTGTAAAATCACGAAAATTTCCTAGAGAATCATCGGTTGTGCGACTACTGATCTTATAACACAGCTGGGTTTAATGGGAATTGATATTTGAGACCAATGTCATATAAAATCAAAAACTAAAAGAAGCAAAGTATTCATTCAAATATTTTATTAACAAATTATGTATATTTTTGAAGAAAAGCCATACGAAATTTACTTCTGTAAAATTGAAATTGGAGGACCAACGTATTTGTTAATCCGCCCTTGCTTTGTAATGGCCTGTATAATATATTATACCTAACATATTTATGTATGGCCCTGATATAGCGCTAAATCACTCGCTATTGTACTCTCCCAGCTCTTATAGTTAAAAACATATTGCAAAATAAAAACCCACAAAAAACGCGACCAGAAAAATAATATTTACGTTTTTATATTCATTATTTTTGACGTGACAACGTCTTATAAATCGATGATCGCCCGCTGCAAGCACGAAAAAACATGACTCATTGTCCCGTTTGTCGCGTGCGAATAAAATATATCAATAAAAAATTGTAGATTTCATTTCACTCCTTCTTCGTATCCATACAAAATAATGATAATTCAATAAAAATGATTCCATTTTATTCATAAAAGTATGCAATCATTTCATCAATGTTTTCTTATGACGTTGTCACGTTAAACTATCGTCCGTAAACCGACTTTACAGACAACCAATTTTTGTTTAGCAGCACATAGACAAGTTCAAGGTGAACTATTCACGATGACATGTCTTCACAGGTTATCTATCAAGAACGACAGCACAAGAATTATTCCAGGAAAATATTCAAGATAAATATCTGCTGCCAAGCATGTCATTGAAAAACAAATAAGTAACGGTGTAAAGAATACATATTGACAAATCAAATAATGGAAACTTCATCATTATTCAGATATTGCAAAATTTCCAGGTACTTAATCAAAAAACATTTTTCAAGTACTTACAGAAATAATTAAGTTTTTGTTTCCGTGAATGATAAATCAGAATCTGCTATACATACTTGAAAATATTGCTAGATGGCAGTAAAACATGTACGTAACAGTACAAAAATGAGTACAACATATGCACGAATGCTTGGTTGTAATTATTCAATTTAAATAACGACGCTAATAAATTTCGCAAAAAAATTGAATTTTTATTGATATTTACTATCATATATGAAAAAGTTTTATGATAATAATTTATTCCTACCTATTTAAATATTTACTGTTTTATAGCGACATCTTTGTTTAAATAGTAAAAAGACTATATAATTTATGAAGATACTATCAGAAAATAGATTTCTGTTTTTATATGTTATCTTAATTATTTCATAGAAATTATTCAGTAACTTGGTAAAAGTTTGTTACGTATACAATTTATATGAATAGATATCTCATTGTGTATATTGTATTCAAATGTAGGAATCTGCTTCTCCTTTTCGTCTAATAATAGAAGATGTCATTGTAATGCACAACTGAAATAATTAATATTTGTCAGAATTAAGGCTATTACATACACAGTGTGTATACTTCATGCATAAGTTTAATTTGGTATAATAATAGTATATACAATAGTAATTTATTTTTATCGTCTCTTGAATGTTTTCAATATTTCGGTTAATACAATATTTTGAACGCTCGATATTAATTTATTTGAGTTGAGATTTCAACCCTTAATTTGGTGTCGTAGAGTCTGACTACCCACACCCTCATCTTTATACTATCCCATTAAGGTCAGTGGCACCACGACCTTCGACCCCGTATTATGATACGTTTCACAATCGTAAAATTATTTCGCCATAATTTACAATATTGTTGAATCACTGCTTAGATTTTCACAAAGGTATTTGAAGTAATATATGTAATATATCATAGTACTAATTAATACGAGTTAAACAAATAAAATGCATATTAAGAGAAATAATGGTAAAAAAGTCACCTTTCAAAGTATTAGTAACCATTACTTATAAGGAAAACGTCTCGTTTTTGTATATATGAGGTTATTTCAATTATCTATTGAATTATCGAAATAATCTTATCATAATAGGGTATGACATTAATATGAGATGTGAATGATAAAGCGATAAAGATATCTTGTCTGCTTATGTTTGTTATTAGCTGTTTCATTTATTGATTTCAAAGAACAAAATGATTCAAGTCTCGATCATCGACAATACAAATAATGCGTTTAAACAGTCGAATGCCTAAACACGCACCGGTGCGTGGATGAATTGTTTGAACTACATTGAAGTGTTATATGGCGCGACGCATAATAATTTTTCAAAAACGTTTAATCCCATATTAACTTTACTACAATAAATTGGAATAATCTATTATTTTCATAATTACATTTTCGATGTTTTGAAAACACGCGCCTTACTGTTACCCAAGTATTTTTACGATCTAGGCAATGAAAGAGTTAACGTAACATACTCGTTAGGAGACACTGAGCATGGTGATATACTAATATAAAACTTAAGTCACAATATTATTAACCCATTGACTGCCAACGTGTCTATTGTTGAGACGGTTGGTTACAGAACGTTGATGAGACAAAAATATTATTAATTAAAATTATCAAAGCATTCATCTACACGTTAATTTATGTGTTAATACAAAGCCTGATTTTTCCTGATAATATAAATATAAGATTTTTACACTAACATCGGTGAAATATTTTTTGAAATAATTGGTCATGGAACATTTTAAACTCAGCTCGGCAAGTAACGAGTTACATCGTAATTTAAGTCAATATAATTTTTTTAGGAGATTAAATATATGTTTGGTGTACGTTAATGCGATATACTTTAATTTTATAAACTAATTTTGATAAGGATTAATTGAATCGAGACAGTATCTTAATCAAAAATTGATTAAAAATAAACACGAAATTGTATCTCTCATGACAATATTTTAATTTTTTGAATTCTGTACGAAGTAAAATTAGTAAGGAGTAAAATAAGAACATGATATATACAATAGATTCATTTTGTATGTAGCGTCAATTTTCAAATAGTCGTTGTAAGTGACACGCTCGACAGCCCAATAGTCTATGCACAGGGTTACCAAATGTTATCAAAAAAGAAGGACATTCCTCCGATTCGACTTAAAATAATTTCCTCCATCCGTTTAAGTAACAGGTCTCCTATGTGCTCAATTTCAATTAGTCCCCTTGAACATATGTTAATTTGGCATTAATAATTTTAAATGCCGCATATTTTTAAAACGAAAAATTATTTTTAGTAATATCGATGATTTTTACATAATACGCTATTTCCATTACACATGAATGAAAAAAAAGATTATTTAAATCCTATTATGTACAGCATGTTTTTTTTCTTCAATTTATCGATTCAGTTAGAAAATCTTACATACCTCATAAAAAAGGGGCGAAGCGTATGTGGCTTAGCTAACTATCATACTAATCCTGCTGTAGTCTTATTCCTTCAACACCGCCTCTCTTCGTAAAAAAGTCAATGAGTTACAATGAGTTCTTGTAAAAAAAACTTTTATCATAATTCCTCAACAAGGAGGCCAAATACTCTACATTAAGAGTAAATATATCTTAAATAAAATAAGATCGTAATTTTTGTTTCAAATCAATAGCCACAACCAGTTTTCGTAAAAAAAACTAAGCAGACGTTTTAAAAACTTCTGTTAAGACACCTCCATTACGAGGCATATGCTGCATATTGGGAAAAGATTTGGATTGCATAAAAATGATGAGCATAATTTTAGTTTAATTTTAAAATTGTGATAAATATCAACCTCACTTTTATATTATTTATCTAAGAAAAATATTATATTAAAAATAATTTATCTCTCATATATTAAATAAAATTATACAAAAATCTATGCCAGCTAAATAAGTCAAAGTTTCTTAAGTAATATGATCGATTTTTTTTATCTAGCGTCCATTTCAAATCTGTCATAATGTCCTCCATTTTATGTCATTCGTCTTCCATTTGCGATTTCCCGTCTGGCAACAATATGTACACAGTTTTTTGATTGCAATAGACAGAGTTTGGTTTTTAATTTCGAGCTAAAAATATTTTTTTGGCAAGTACTCGAAGACACGTGCAGAGTATTCCGGTATTTGTGTATTAAAGAGTTGAGTTGATTAATAACCGCAAATGAAACATATGCCAAAATACGTCATACCATGAAATTGTTCAATTTCATTTTTTTTTATTGAAACATGCAGTTTATATGGAGTTTTATGTTTTAATTGAACGTCGAATTGGTGTATTATTTATTATATTATCCATATCAATCACCAAATGGAAGCATATGGCCTCATGATTGAGACATCTTAAACTGTAACCCAGCGGCTTAACTATTTCCTGAGAGGTGTCCAATTTTTCGAATAAAACAGTTGTTTTCATACCATAATATCTACAAATAAATAAATCTTCATGTCGTTACGTAGCAAAACTTTGGTTTTAGTTCGTTAATTATAGCTTTCATTATTTTTATAAAATCATTGTAATTTAAGACGTGTCTATATTATTATACCCATTAAAAAATTAAAGGTGGGAAGACGCAAATTTTCTTTTTAGGAGCCAAAGAGGGATAAAGTCGAAAGACGCTAATTTGACCAAACCAACGCAATGAAAAGTAATGCGTTAGAAGGGTGTTTAAAAATAATCAACTTATTCAAAGCAATGATTTATAAATCAAAAACATATCTAATTATACATAATCTGTCTAAAATGAAAGCTTTTAACATATTCTGCTGAATGAAAAAATAGGTGGCCGGTTCCGTCGAAAATAAATATTTTCTCAAACTATGACCATATTGCAATAAATGATTTTTTTATAACGTCTAGCAACATTGAACGACAAGTATGCACTCGCGCATGTGATAGCGCTCACGAAGATTCGCGGACTCGATTGATGTTTGAGCTGAAATGTAGTCTATTTTACGCACGACTGAAAATATGTTTATTTATTGAAAAATATTTAATAAATATTTTTATTATATTAAGACAGATACATTGAGATACATAAAACCTTTATAAATAATTTATTATGGTATTTAAGAGAAGATAAAGGTATTTTCTTGAGGTCTGACAAATCCCACATCGTCACACAAGCTATTTTTTTGGTCGTGGTCCTTTAAGGGTTAAAGCAAAACTCTTTATAATTTAGATAATGACAATATGAAACCAAAGCCCAACTGTTGATATACAAGAAGTGTAATATTTTTATCGACAATAGGTAGTTAATTTGAATTCGGTTGCTAAGCGATAAAAAACAATTCGCCAAACATTTTTTACAGCGTGACATACTTAACGCCAAAGGGCGATACGAAGTTAATGTATGAGGGAAAATAATCGATACATTTTCTATCAACGAAATGAAGTCATTTACCGTTTAAAAGTTGAGTGAACATTAAATGGATTGGCTTTATTTTTTAGATTTAATATTTGTATACACAACATTTTACGTTAGACCCAATGTTTGAAAGTTTTTTAAATTAATTAACGAATAACTTTACATTTGCTAATTGATATAAAAAAAAACATAGGCAATTAGTTAATATTTTTAACAAATTGTCCCTAAATCATTTTTAATGTAGTTACTGTCACTTCTTGATGGAAAGGCATGATATTTTAAATAATAAAAACATATTTTTAGTACTAATTTCCAAAATAAATTTTATGATCAGGACTGGTTTCGCTCATAAATATATTGTGAAAATAAGTGAAATTGTGAAACTACAGAATGTTTTTTTTATAAGTGCCTAAGTCGTAAAAAGTTAAATTCCTCAGTTTTACATTTAGACATAAATTTTTTTTGATTTTGCTATACTATTCGAATATGACGTGAGTAGTAATGCTCGTCATCTTTACGACGAACTTGATGATTTTTGTATTTATAATACAAATATTTATTGTGTTTTATTTTTTCGTTAAAACTTTTCTTTTTTTTGTAAATCATTTATCTCTCATAGTAAAAAGCTATATTACCAACTTAATAAACATGTATAGAGCAAATATAAAAATCATTACTCTTAGCGTAAAGCTATTCAGTACGAATGAACAGACGCTCTTAATGTCTCCATTCTTATAAATTAAAGAAAAAGGTCATTGATATAATAAGGCCGAGTAATCAGTGGTCAATATTAAGCTATAATGAATCGGTATAGATTGACCCATTCTCTCCAATAATGAATATTTCAAACATTACTTCAGTATTGTTGGTGTTAATCAACCTTATGAAGATTTGATAATCTTGATGGAACCATCAAGCTATTTTTCAATACAACAAATAACACTATTATCATTCTTATGTTTTAATAGTATCAACTATTAACATACTGAAATTTTCCTTCTCAACATTTGAAACGTTAGCGGTCAGAGGGTTAACGATACTGAATATAAAAGATTACCCAACAAATGAAATCTCAATTGCACATATCACATATAGTACAATTTGAATGGTGAAATTTCGCCAAAATAAAATTTTTAAGAACTGCCGAAAGACCGGATAAACTCAGGTCTGATTTAAATCGTATTGAAATGTCATGCCGTTGTTAATTGGTGTATGATATTTAATCTCACATCGTTTAACCCGATGGCTGCCTGAGACGAGATATCTCGTCAAGCCGTCCGTGCTCGGCACGCCTGAGACGATACACCTTTAAACGTAATTTCATCCAAAACTATCCCTTTTATTAAAATGATAACTTGACAGTACACACGTTGATATCTATAAGAAATATTTAAAAACATTTTACCATAGATGTAAAGGATTATTACATCGATTTTTCGCGATTTCTTCGAGTGTTTGAACTGTCACTTGACAGATGTTAATAGTTTCAGGGTAACCAAAATCATTTTTCTTCAAAATTCTTCAATAAAACCTGCTTCTTTATGATAACACAATATATGACATTAAAAAAACATCGAACATTTACTTATTTAAATTATAGCCGGCGTGCTGGGTACAGACGTATATTTTTTCTGGCAGCCAAAGGATTAAATGACCTTTAATAAATTTTCATTTGAAATTCTTTCATAATTCTACCGGGATTATTTGATATATTTTTCGCTTTGTTATATTAAATATAGGTGAGTTTTTTTTCCCTAGCGTCATGAACCAAAATTCCCGCATGAAAGCAAACATTTCACTTGTTTGACGAACTTATCGACTCGGGTTTGTCACAGACTAACAGTTGAATCAAAAAAGCGATCGACGTAAATTCATCCAAAACACATAAAGCGTGCAGAGCATAAAAACTATTACATCACGTGTAAAAAATCAAAGCATCTTGTGTTTTATGTATGTATGTATTCGTAACCATGTACATATATGTTTTTTATGTGTATTTATTGCTTCAAAATACATTTCAATGCCATGGATACAATTCACCGAATTTCCGGTGCATGCGTTTCTTATTTCTGGTTTATCATTGTTAACTTCTGGGAAATTTTTGAATTATACCAATTTTTGTGTAGCCAGTACGAAGAAACAGCAAAAATAAAACGTATATGTAGAAATATTTTAAATATTGTGAACAGTTTTTATTTTGTGTTCTGTACATCTTCGAATCATGACATAAGTATGGGGACAATGGCGAATTATGCACTTTTTAGACCTCAGGTGTAAGTTAGAAGTCTTATTTTCGGATGGCGAAAAGCGTCGTTTTCCATGGAAATAAATTTTTTGAATTGCAATCTCCTTTTATCCTTTAATTTCGGTTTTTTTTGTAATTCGTTACTATAGTAATGTACTGAATGTTACAATTTCACATGTTTTGTCACTAACGACCCGGGTTTCGAAGTCAGTCGGGTCAGTTCTATTGCATCCGTGTGATAGATTGTCTGAAGATGCCGAAAGGCTAAACCAGGGTCGTTAGTGACAAAACATTTGATATCATTCAAAGTTTTAACAATTCGAATTTAAAATAAAATTGAAGACTGCATTAAAGTATCCTTCATTAACATATCTGCAACAGATAAAAACAGTAAAAAAAAAACACATTTTGTTTTTCTGAATGCTGAGCGATAAAAATTGACAACAATTGGAATACAATAATGGCGTCACAACTTACTGATGTCATCATTAATTTGGCAATTAAATTTACGGTTATCTCGGCGACAGGTACGTAATCATTATTAACTTTGTAATAATCTATTCAGTAATATTTTAAAAGTATTAAAAATTGCCCAAAATAATAATAGTTAAATATGATATAATTATTGCCCCACGTAATATTTTAATAATCCCGTTTGGCTCAACGTACAATGTAATTTTTATTCGTAGACTCTTCTGAACGCAGGAAGACATACTTGCGTATGCATCCATTAAACTATTTTGATCTCCGTACCTATCCAAATTCAACCAATCGTGAGATGAAGGTATGTATATGTGTAAAAAATACACTAAGCCCCCGACGAACGCGTGTTATGTAAACGCGTGCGACAAACATATTCGATTAACACCCCCAAATGTCAAAAAAACCCACAGACCCCCTATAAAAAAGTTTCATACAGTGTATGCGATAGTCCTCATATAGTGGTCCACATTAAAACGACACGGGCTAAATCTTTCCGCTTCTTCAGGTTACAAAAATTGCATATGAATATTTCTAAGGTATTGTAAACACGTCTTTTGACAAATTTGAAGTTGAAATCATTTCTTGCTTTTTGGTGTTTCGGATTGATAAAACAAGGTTCCATTCCATTGTTTTATGTACTGAACCCCGAATAACACATTTTCGATCTGCACGGTAGATAAGTTCCTTCTTATTAACTGTGTTAATCGAGGGTGACAAAAATAAGTGATTAACACCTTTGCACACATCTGTATGTATCAACGAGTAAGAGATAAATATTCACAGTATTGAATCTTACTTTCTATTGTAATATTTCATTATATATAGATACTCTTTATTAGATATTGTCTAGAAAGTCCTATTACCAATTGAAGAAAAATACTCATATTTATTCCTTATCTATGGTTAGATAATCAAAGATAAAAAATATTTCAAAGATATTTTATCGATAATGATGCACAATTATAAATGAGGTATGTAATACTGACTAAGATTTTAAGATAAATTTATAATATACACTTTTTATGAAAGGAGACGTCCATACTAAAACATGCCAACCAAATAGAGGATTGTAGAATTTTGACAATTTAGCTCAAAATATTCTGACGTCAACAGTATTATTGTTAACTATAAATAATATTAAAAAAAAATGTATATGAAATCTATTTGTGAATCGGTATGGCACACATTTGTTCTCAATTTATCTAAAGACCTTTTAATTTCTATAAACTAACTTTCAGCATAATATCCATTTGTATAAATATATAGTTTGTTTGTCAGGGGGTCAGTGAACAATCGTTAATTGTCGATATGGTAGAAATGGGAATTAAATTCTTTTGACAAAAACAATGGACATCTCCTTAATAAATATAATATGTATTCGCTGATGCTCTATTAAAGTGTATAATAGTTTATTGATTGAATTTGCATTCATTTGGTAGAACTCCATTATAACACGGTGAAAAAAATAGCAATGTATTTTGGTTCTGCAAAATTATTATTTTTTAAGATATAGTTGATAGCTATTCCGGCTCAAGCCATCGTCAGAACTATACTTAAACGAACATTTTCTTATCTATGTATAGCTGTGTGGAAAAGGTACACAATACATCTTCTCTCATGTTTTAACGACCTAGCTTGTTTCTTGCTCGCAATAAAACTAAAAACTGTAAATGAAACTAAAAAGGCGGCTATATCAATAAGTTTACATATGGCACGGAAATGGTCCATTACAGAGACAAAACCGCCCCCCGTAGCGGGTTAAGCAATGGCGATCGACATATATTAGTTTGTTCGTTAACACTCAAGCACCCGGTCCCGCGTTCGCGCGGAAATTGTCGCAATCGGCTAACGACCGGTCCCGCGTTCGCGCGGATTTCGTCTCGCGCTGCATCTTTACGTCTGCTGCTCGAATGCATGATACATGTGGATATTTTTTTTAATTTACGGCTTAGAACTGTTTTGTTTATTGTTCTACGTATCTTTCATTCTATTTCTCCGAAATTTATAGCTCCAAATCGTCCTTGAAGTAAACAACTCTCGATAAATATTTTTTGTCGATGACTGTTTCGTATTTTATTATTTGAATATATTATCATTGCATAAGACGTAATCCCTAAAAATGTCTTCACAAAATCATGATAGTAAAGGTACAGGGACTTATAGTATATGATTGATTATCAACATATCGATAGCCAATAACCATTCTGTTTTGAGTGACTTATGTTGAATGGTTTAGTTGAGGCAACCCGACAGAGACCATTTTTGACTAAAAGCAATAAAACTCTTGAGTTATTAGACAGAATGGTTTCATTCATTACGTAAAAAAAGATGTGAAACATGTTTCTCGAATATTTACAACTTGAGATCCAGTGATTGTGAAATTGTAAGAATATCGAATATATATTGTTATTTATTATATAATTAAAACTAAACTATATCATGAACCCGCAATATCTTAAATATTTCAAATTGAAAATATGTTTAGTGCCATTTACCTAATTGACAAAATTAAAAAACAGATGTTTATATTCGGCTTAGAAATATGCTGAAATTATGACATAATCAAATCGTTTTTTTTAATTAGTCGATGATGACCAAATATCACACATAATTTCTTTGAAAATTTCAAAAATTATATTGTTTGGCTCTCAAGTTGTGCCGAAAAACGCCCGCTTTCGGCTAGTCTATTTTTTGAGCCTCCCGACAACCGAGTGATATGAGAATATAACGGAAACATATCCACAGTTTGAGAAACTCCACATATAATAAACACACAATAATGTGTAACATGGTGTAGGATTTCTACAGAATTTGACATTTCTTTGTGGGTTTATATGAGTGTTAAAAGATTTGTTTTTGATTTTTAATAAAAAAAAAATTGATTCATGCATTTGTAGCTTGATAATTTTATTTTTAAGCCAATTGTTTTTAAATTACATATATTATACAATACTCTATAAAATACTTCTTATTTTATTAAATTCACTCAACTGAGTAAAAAGTTATAAGCATAATAATTGATGTCGCGAGAAATAGCAAAGTATCGAAAAATGTGCGGTGATAAGCGTTTTTTCTGCGCGAAATGTGCGGTTGCTTTAGTGTTAAGATATAATATATGTCGATCAACTATCATAAGGGATTCACCGTGTATAATAGTTAATGTGGGCGTCAAGTGAAATATTGGTTCTCGTTAAATAGTTTCTGTTGAATGTCTTCATTGTGAATCAGATAAGTCGTTACAGCTGTTTCAGAGGGAAAAATATATGCACCCCTCTTTAAATAACCTCCCAAGCGTATTTTTACGGTACGTAGCCATAAATATATATTCGCATTTTTTTCATAAATGGCACATACATACGTATTGTTATTATTTTTAAATTTCACATTAAGTAATTTTTTAACCATGTTATTTGAAATCGTGCAAAAGGAGGATCAAATGTAGATGAAAAGGTAGACTAATATTCCGTGATTTGTTTCGTAAAATCTCGGAATCGAAAAAAATTTCACGGGATTGAAATTCCTAGAGAACAGCTGGCACAGTATATAATATCACTGTCAAAAATGCCGGCCGGCTCAAAACGGCGAATGTATAAAAAATACAAGCCGTGCTAGACCTCCGCTATGTGGAATTTTAGATGACAAGGTAGACGTATTAAGTTATTGTTTTGCGGATGGCGAGCGCTGTCGTAGATTCATCTGGAATATTGCAACACGCAATTAAAGGTAGATACATTTGTTGACATTTAAGAGAATATGTTGCATTTAGTTATCAAATAATAATATTCAATTATGAGTTTATAATAAAGACATTTATCTTACACATTTGTATTAAAGTCGTTAAATTTATAGGTTAGAATTATAAATGTCAAAATAAATGTCAACCTATTTTAAATAATAGGAAAACATTTTTTCAAATTTTTATGATCATAACCGGTTTCGATCCCGACCACTATCAAATGATATACTACAAATAAGCTTTGCTAATAATTTGTGTTGTAAGTTGATAACGCTCGCTATGAGCGTAACCGGTCCTGAATATAAAATATACTATGAAAAATGTGTTTTTATTGTTTAAAATATAATGCCTTTCCACCAAGAAGTGACAGTTGACACCTTAAAAGTGAAACTTCGTGTTAATGAAATGATGTTTCGAATATATTATTCCAAGAAATGGATGATTTTGTTCGATGATACAGTTTTAGAACGCAGTAGGCATCTATGATAAATGTTTTTTTCAACAGTTTCACAATATTTACTATTAATAGTGAAACGACTAGTTCAATTGTATATTCATTTTGTAGAAAATCCAAACATGTGTCATCAACACCGTGAATCGCTCTCTTCGCGCGATTCTAATAACAAACTCATACAAAACGTCAGTTTATCTTCGAACGCGATTTGTGTCGGTTGACGTCGGTTGTTCAAGAGCACTCCTGAGTTTTTCACTCAAATCCGTAAGAAATTTACAAGTTATTCTTTTTATTTGCCAATGTCTACGTATTCTTTCTGTTAGTTTAATAAATACCATATTAAATATGGTTTTAAAATCAACACTGGATGTCGCGACACATCAGATTCCTATTAGTTTTTATTCACGTAAATATTCAAGCGATGAGTGTATGTGGCGCAATCTGTGGGCGAGGTATTTCAAATCGATTTGTGGCAACACTGGAATAATAGTTTCGCTCGCACTGTTTCTAATATTTTATGGCTATAATGTTTTTCGTTATAAATTATGATAAATCTATCGGTAAGGTACTCCAGTTTCCTTAAATAGTGAACTATTTTTTTATTATAATTATTTTGTTTATGTTTTTACGTTTTTGGAAGACATTTGTAATATGTTGTGTATATGAAAATAATAATTTATATGATTATATTAATTTATAAGGAATGCCTTGATATGTTTTTAAATTTCTAACCAAAGAATTAAATGATTTTCCTTTCTGATAGACACTGGCATCCAAATGCAATTTGAATAAATATAACTAACCCTAAAATTTTGTTTTTATTTAGTTATTTCTTCCAATTCGTGCCAAGATAGTTATTCGTTTGGCGTCCGTGTGATTTTTTACTGAAACTGATTCTAAGAGGAGTAACCAAATCGAAATTTTACGATCCATATTATATGCCTACGTATTTTTTTCCAAAAATATTCTTATGTATATTTCCAACAAAAAAAAAATGATTCAAAAATCGTAGATATATGAAACATCTATATTTAAAAAACAGTATTAACTCTAAAAATATGAAAATGATAAATGCTTCTTTAACCCTTTAACACATAAAAATAAGTAAAACAGTAGTAAAGCGACACACTGGTGGGTCATTAGCTTTAGACAGGTTAAACAAATGCGGTGACACTCTTTAATGGGATAAATAATTCCCTCTTCTTTTCACTCCTAGAACTTGCATAATCTGACGCTTTATATATTGATAAAACTGTAATTATCAATAATTTTATAATCCTTAACCTGCTGAGCTACTTAAAAAATATTAAGTATGATACTTAGTAAAAAAAAAAATAATTCAATAGTGTTGGTGTTAGGCAAATTTTTTTTGTTTATGGAATGCTACCAGGAACAATCAAGATACATTTTTATTTAAATATAAGCCAATATAATCCAAAAGTCATAGGGTTAAAAAATACATTTTGTCCGTCTACCAGTTGAAAATTCAATTGACACTTCAGTCCTAATACAGCTGGCAATTTTCTGTGATTTTTTGTGTACACCTACACTCAATCACTTCATTTTAATATTTAAATTTAACATTCCAAATCCATGATGCATCTGACTCATACAGTTTTAATAATACCAATCACTGATATGCTTTCATTTTGAATGAATGTCTGTAAATTTCTATTTAATTAATATACGATAGACTGAATCCCCATTTTGATTTTCCTCGAATTCACGTTTTCCCGATGTTTGCGTTCAATTTTTACAATCTTGTTTTATTTTAAAGCATTTAATACTGACATTTACTTACGTTAAAAAATTCAAATCAATTTACAAACATATTATTTGATGAATGATTATCTTGTGATGCGACATATTGAAAATAGTTCTGATGAAGGCGTAAGCCAAAATGGTTATCAACTATATATTTTACAAATTTTGTAGAACTAAAAAATATTGTTATTTTTTCACCGTGACATATTGAGAGGCTTAAAAGTTACTTTGCTAGTATTGAATATGTATAATACAAGAAAAAACTTTCTTATCGATTTATTAGATCGAAAGTGCTGTAAACCAGCATTAAAATATGTACTAAACCGATTTGAGTGATAGAGTGATGAGCCTAAATAATAAAAAAAAATCCTTAACAAGAATCAACGTATTTTAATCTGTACTATCAGAAAAGTAATACTGGGGTTTCACTGTAGCTAATTATCTGCCCATCATGTTGTTTATTTATCATACCTATACAGTTGATAAAATGTAATGATATTTTACAGTACATTTTAATTATTATTTTGAATTATTTATCATTTTAATTTATGTAATCTAGCTTACCTTTAATCTGCATCTACTATACAAATAAAATAACATACTAACCAAAGGTTAAGTTTATTTTCGATAGGTATTTGATAAGTGGCTGGTCTTTGAAGGTGTGAATATTGCTTCTGTCTACATTGATGTGCAATAAGTTTCATCTATAGGAGACTCAAATCATGACAGCTCTAACAATTTTGATAAATGAAAAATGATCACTGGTTTCTTTCACTAAGAGAATTTTCATCAGTTGATAATGCCTGTGATGAGTGAAATTAGTTTAGATAATTATTAAATGTAGTAGTAGTAGTATTAAATTAGTATTTAGTTTTATTTATTTTAATACTTTCCACCGAGAAGTCAACAATTTAAAATGGGATACAACAATTAATTGCCCTTTTTGATAGTATTTTCTTTATAATTTTTGAGCACACTAACACAAAACCAGTACCGTAGAACTTTGCTTGAGTCTTTAACACGTGATTAGTATACCTCATTGAGGGTGCTCGTAAAACATTGGCTGCTCATAGGAACGCCGTTATGGTAGTGGAAAAGCTATTTATCATAGTTATTTTATTTATTCAGCAAATTCCAATTCGTTAAGATGTTATGTTACTTAGCAAATAACTTACGTATTCGTGATTAATTGATGTGAAATAAAATGTGGTGTAGTATGTGACGTTATTAGAATATGATAAAGCATTTACACTCATTATAAATTTTATATTATAAAAGAATTTATCTTGGAGGAGTTCATTACCTTATATCTTTTATTACCATGGCTGCAACAGATAATAAAACAATAAAAACAACACATTTTCTTCTTCTGCATATTTTGCAATAAAAATTGGCGATTGTGAACAATGATGTCATTACTTTAACCCATTGAGGAGTATGGCCCCGCATGTATGTCTGAGTGTTGATTTGTCTATTATTGATTGCTATTCAAATATTTTTTTATTGAAATAATATCAGGAAGTCTAGATAACAAGCATTTGTCATAGAGAAAAGTTCATTTGAAATATCAATATTAGATACCATACACTATACATTGGACCTTTTATTAAAAAATTTTAAACCTGAAAAACATTATTTTGTTGCGAGATTCAACTTGTAAGAAGGTGTGAAGCCATAAAACAACAATGGGTATAACCTCGTGTACTTTCTATCAGTTTTTTTTTAATGAAAGATTGTGCACATAAAAGATTGTTAATTATCGAGCTTTATTAAATGAAACTCATAATATAAAATTTGTTCTGTATGTATGTTGATTTAATTTTTTCTCATGTTTATGTTCAATAAACATAATTTTGTTTTAAAATATTTAAATCTTTTCAGAACATTCAAATCCTCAGATATGTTTATCTCATTTCTCATTAATTTTGTGTGAATTTAAAATTTTTGAATGTATACCGTTGTAAAAATAGATTTGAATGTGGGCGTAAGTCGATAAATTGTAAATGTGCAAATTGTTATTCACGATCGCCTGAAGTATTGAAATATCAAAATGTAATCAAGGTTACGTCTTTTTTAAATATTATGGTTGATTATGTTAAAAATAGTATTCAAGGGAGAAGAAAATGTTATATCCAGATTTTTTCTTAATAATTACCTTTTTTATTTTCAAAACACAACTGAAATAAAAAAACAATGAAATAAAATATAACTATGTGTTATTTTTTTGACAATACAACTACCGAATCACTTTTTGAAATATTCAGGATTGGAATATCATTTACACGGCTCAAAAGAGAAAAGATTAAAGCTGGCCGTAATATTATTATTTCAGGTGGCATTTCCATCTGGTATAACTTCAGGACAATATATATGTATATATTATAATATCTCAATGAACAATATTCTAGTGAGTTAGAAATTTTCAATAGTTTAATTTTGATTAATGATTTATCTCATTTATAGATGCCACTCTAGACCAAAACCTTAATTGTTAATCTTCTATTTAAGTCATATAAAGAAAATCTAGTTGCATGTAACACTTTTGCATTCTGTTTGATTGTGACTTTTTCAGCTTTTATTGTATATTTCAACTATTATTGTCAATGTTTCTCCTAACTAATTTTAACAGCAGGTGTCATTAGTTTACTTAAAGTTCTATTTCAAATAAGTTCATCATTTGAAATTCCTATGTTATTTCATTACAACAATAACAATTGAGTCATTGCAAATCATGTGTTTTTCACAGTCATTTGAGTCAGTTGTTATTTTCCTATCAAATCACATGCATAGCAAGTATTGATAAGAGAATAATTGTCACTGTATTGTCACCACTATTCAGGTTATCAGCAATTAGTTAAAAGTTATATTAGTAATATGCAAGTATTGCCCATTGTATTATCTGGTTGGTATTGTTAAGGTTTTCTTTTTATATGAGGACTGGCTCTTCTCAATTAAATTAACTGTTCAAACTTTGTAAATTTCTACATGTTTTGTCACACGGGGTTTGCCTTCCAGCATTCTATCACATGAATGCAATAGAGAACTTAAAGTCAGTTGGTTAAATTATTTTATTTATTTGTTCCCTTTAATAATTTGGTTGCTTTTTGTGTTTTTAGCATTCCTTTTCGTCTCATTCGTCGCTTTTGTGGCATCCAAACCAGCCGACATGGCTAGCGAACAAGAACAGCAAGAGGCACTCACCCTCAAGGAGTCAATCAACCAGTTCTCCGCACAGTTTTACAAGGTAAATACTGATACGTAAACCCACAATTTTCCACATTTTGTCTTTGATTCATTGTTTTTTAAGGATCTGTAAAAAAACGATAACTTTTATGATACACAATGAAAAATTATTAATGATAGATGGATTAATTGGACTTACACTATACACAAAATTATTACAAATCATAAATTGAAGGTCTATAGATTCTGAAATATTGAAATTTATAAAAGTATAATAAAAACTGGGAAAGAAATCCATCAAGTGACTTCCATAAATTTTACATTAAAAATAGAAAATCATCAAAGCTCTTCCTAATTACAATCATCAATGACGGAATGATTCTCTAGAAGAAAGATACCTCATAAAATAATTGTAGAATTTTACATTTTTCACTGATGAAAACTGAGGGTACAATAAGATTACCAGGAAAAGCATTTGTGATTAAAATTTTTTTTGTTTGTTTAGCAAACTGCCGCTGAAAACCCTGGCAAGAATCTGATCATGTCACCCCTGTCTGCCGAGATTGTCTTGGCCATGCTCTCTCTGGGAGCTACTGACGAAACCCTCGTTGAGTTGAACAAGGCACTTTACCTTCCTAGCTCCAACTTTGTAAGTATTCTTCTTATATATTATTATTATATATACAAAGTGTAAAACCAGTCTGCCAATGGTAAGAGCATTAACAATGTTCAACAGTATTGCTTTGGATGCTGACATATTTCATGTGGACGAAAGTGAGCTCAGACGAGTGCTATTTTTTCAGTTAAAGTAGACATTTCATGAGCTTACTTGGTTGACTTTCTTTTTTTGCAATCCTTATTGATTGTTTTATAGTGTATTTGTTGAATTTTTATATTCTTATATTTAAATATGTTAATATGTTATGGTGCAAAAGCATTGAATTGATAATTTGTAAGTTTTGTACTGTATAGTTGTAATAAATAAATAAATAAATATGTTTGAAATTTGAATGAATTGAAATTTTACGGTTATAAGTTAACGCTCCAGTTTTACAAAGCAGACTGTAAGCTATTTTTTTTAAGCTTTGTCAAATAGGTTTTATTTGATAGTTTTAAGGGCACTAGTGGCTCTCAAACTAATTGTGATCATTTATACTTTAAAATATTTTTACAATCATTTTTTTTATGTTTGGCGTTTACTTCGCTTTGTGGGTGTTTATATTCCTATAAGCTGAATTGCTGATAGTTTTATTGGTAAATTCTTAGATGGAAGGTTTATATGTTTTATATGAAAAAAAATGACATTTTTTGTAGAACAAAATTTTAGCAAATCAACAGGACTTGTTTCACTCATCAATTCAAAGTGAAAACTGCTATTGTCAAAAAAAATATATGTATATATTCTCTGACTCAATATTGTTTTTTACTTTTCAATAGACCAAGTCCGCCTTCAAACCCGCCATGAAGAGACTGAACTCTGTCCAAGGTGTCACTTTGAACGTTGCCAACAAAGTCTTCGTTAAGGATGGACCTAATTATGTTCTCGCCAAGGAATTCAAAGACAACGCTGTAGACATCTTCCAATCTGAAGCACAGAACCTTGATTTCACCAAGAACAACGATGCAGCTAGAACCATCAACACATGGGTACGTTTCCTCATAGTACAATATATTGCCACCCCAATTTAGTTTTGGCTAATTCGCAAGAATGTGTTAGCTCAATCTGGCCACGATATTACTTATTATTGCAAGCTGGGAATAATTTTTGGAATTCCAAAACAATGAACATGAAATAATTCAATTTAAATATGTTTAATTCTAATTCAGCCGTTGATCTTTATATTGTTTTTCGGTTGACATATGGTTCTTTATTGACAGTAATCCTAACAAAGAGTCGATACGAAACAAACTTTTACAATCAATATTATATCTAACGGTCTACAAAACTTTTGCAAGCACATTATTCTTTGTAGACATTGAATATTTATTTATCTGCTTTATCTTTTACCAGGTTGAGGATAAGACTAACAAAAAAATCAAGGATTTGATTAAGCCTTCAGTTCTCAATTCAGATACCAGACTGGTCCTCGTGAACGCCATCTATTTCAAGGTAATTCAATTTTTACTCTATCAGTAAACATCTGTCATATTCAATCAATTGATTAGATCGTAGTATGTAAAAAGGGAGTTTAAATAAATGAACTTGTTATGATGATGGTAAAATCCAAAATATCCTCAACATCCATGTTTTAAATTTTTCTGAGCTTAAATACTTTGATATTTTTACCTTATTGTAATGGATTCTACTATTAAATATGTCGTCAATTATTTAATTTTAAAACACAGCAATTATCTATATAATCATGTATGCCATCAAATCATAAAGAGTCAATACTCAGGTCTGCGTGACAGCTTTCATAGATAAGAAAGACTTGTGACTGTGGAAATCTTTTTTGAATCAGATAGATTCCTTCTTTGTTTTATCAGCAATCAAGAAGACTTGAATGTTTAAAAGAGTCTCCAACATAATGTGGATTGTTATTTGTAACGAAATATGATAAAACCGATGATTTTCTTTACAGGGAAATTGGCAAACTAAATTCAGCCCTGCTGACACCAGAAAGATGGACTTCCACCTCAACACCAAGGACAAGACTCAAGTCGATATGATGCACAAAACCGCTAGCTTCTTCTACGCTGACATTCCTGAATGGGACGCTAAGGTGATGATGATGGTCACAAAAATCTAATGGATGTGCAATAATAATTCAATTCAGTAATGTTTCAATGAAAAAATCTAATCGATTTAATCTTTTAAGCGAAAAAGATGCAAAGATGAATCGTGAATTTGAAGAACTGTTCAAACGAATATTTTGTATGTGAGAATAAGAATTAGATTTCCTATATCTATCCTATTAATAATGAATCACCCGATCGATTATCAGCATTTAACTGAATAATCAAATAAAAGGAAATTTTCTTTTATTTTCGCAATACCTCCTTATTATTGTCTGACTATTCTCAAAATATTGGGTATTAGAGGATAAATCGCCTTTGGAAGATTTGGTTTTGTAATCATTTAAAAGTTATATTACCGTTATATTAATTCTTATTTTTCTTTGTCTAGATCTTGGAATTGCCTTATGAGAAAAATGAAATGTCTATGGTCATCGTACTCCCCAACCAGATTGAAGGTTTGGCCGCCATCGAAGAGAAACTCGCCGGAGGAGCCAGCTTAAATGATATGCTCCAACGCATGAGAAAGGTCGAAGTCATTGTAGATTTCCCCAAGTTCAAGATTGAGACCTCCATCGACCTTAAGAAAGTTTTGCCAAAGGTGAGCTATTTCTTTTTTATGACACGGTGAAAATAATATCAATGTATTTTAGTTCTACAAAATTATTTTTAAAATATAGTTGATAGCTATTTCGGCTCACGCCATCGTCAGAACTATGCTTAAACTAACATTTGCTTATCTATATATAGCTGTGTAGAAAAGGTACACAATTCAACTTCTCTCCTGTTTTAACGACATAGCTTGTTTCTTGCTCACAATAAAACTAAAAATTGTAAATGAAACTAATTGTCTACCTCTATCTCTAGTGTGAATTTAATATTACTATGTATAGAGTTAGCTTTCTGTAGAAATTTATTTAACTGTCTATCCGTGCCTTGCCAACAAATCAAGATATCGTATACTTAACCGTTAGAATGCTACGCGGCGCAAAAGCGCTGCGATCGTTTGTATCGAAAATTGCGGTGCAAAAGCGCTGCGAGTTTCAGTGTGTTTTCGGTGCTCCGCGGGAGTGCACGTACGCTAACCTCGCGCGTAATTTGTAATGAGAGTGCATTCTTATACATTTAAAAATAACTTTTATCGTTTTTTTATATTATTTTAAAATATCACTGCTCGAAACCATCGTAAGGGAAACAAATCGATATGCTGCACAGTTTTTGGCCTCGCACACTGTATCGGATAATTCTCGAGCAAAAAAGTGGACGCCGACAACAATATACGAAATGAAAGCCTTTATTGCTGTCATACTCGAAATGGGAATAACGAGAAGGCCAACAATTAGTAGTTATTAGTAGCTATTTGTGCGGCAAAACATAATTGTTGAGCTATTTTTTTTTGATTTTTTATTTTCTAAAAGAAATAAAATACAATAATATTGATATCACTTTATGTTTAATAAACATTAATAAACAATAAACATTTTATCTTTATAATGCAAAAATAATTAATAAAATTGATTGATATTTGTCTAAGTTAGGTGTTTTATTTGACACCATTATTTTTTCCTCTAAATTAATCAATATGTCTATAGCAATTTTCATTTATTTTTGCCAAAATTGCTTAGCACTAAAACGGTTAATGTATATAATAATATTTAAATATTTTATATGCTTTTAAAAACTGTGTTGTCATTCCCTTCAGTTTGGTTCGTTGAATAAGAATAAAAAGAAATGGTTTTATAACATAACATTTTTCTTGCAGATGGGAATGAATCTAATCTTCAATGAAGCTAATGCCCAACTCCGAGGCTTGTTGGAAAATGATGAGCAATTGTACGTTTCCGAAGCCGTCCAGAAGGCTTTCATCGAAGTCAATGAAGAAGGAGCCGAAGCCGCTGCTGCTACCGGTAAGCTCTATTTTAAACCTTTACGCTTGGAAAGAGCGCTATATATTCAACTGTGGCTTGCGGTGAAGCACGTTAAATCAAAACTGCAAAACAGTTTACATAGTGTTAGGAAAGAATATCATTTTCCTTACAGTTGCCTTTTCTACGATTAGTTTAGTTACCCACGAAAACATTTTGGCATGCTATAACTACTGACCATAGTAAAAATGACATCTTTGAACTTTACCATTTAATTTTATAGTTTTATTTTACTGCCATTATGTATGCTTACAATGATCAAATTGTCAAACTTAAATTGTTTGATTTTTTTCCTTGTTTTCACTTCCATAAAATTGTTTAGATTTTTTGTACTTTCTAGTCTCATTTCAGTAAATATTGTCGAATATAATTGATGATTTGACTGCTTTTCCGTATACCACAGTTGCTTTTTGTTTGTTTGTTTTTTTTTGTTTTTTGTTTTGTACAGCCCATAAATATCTCCAAACGAGAACCCGAAGATAAATTTGTGATAATTTAGTATAGGGAAAATTTCACAGCACAGGCTTAAAATATGAAATCATCGTTATTTGATGATATACAATAATGATATATAAATTTTAAATGAAATCATGAACATTACTTCCATTCATCGTGTTTTCACATAGACATTTTTCATAATATTACTACCTATTGACATTCCCCATTTCATTTGGTAAGCTTTTTCCATAGAATAATAAAATTTCAATTCATTAAATCAGTGTTTCTTGATAAACGATTATGGCGATTTTTTCATTTCATTGCAAGAAATCATCAAAAAAACAATTCTCATTCTAAATTGAAAATTGCTGTGATAAACATATATTTTTTTCACATCAATATAAATAACCATGTGAAATTTCATCAAACACATTGTATTTACATTTGATTCAATGCGGCTTATTCCTATCGACTATAAACGATATCTTAATTATTTTATTACCTTTTAAAAAGCTTATCAAATAATTGATCAATTTCTTTCTATGTGAATTGTTTAAAAAACAATTATTCAGCTGTCTTCAAATATCTCTGACCTACTCTACATTCATTACTGTGTACATGCCGTATTACTAATAGTAACTCCTCTCTTTTTCTCTATCGAAAGCTATCTCTAAAACTGAACGACTTTTCATTATTCATAGATTGAATACGATTGCCTTAAACATGACATAAAACGTATTCGCTATTAAAAACTATGCCTTGACCGGTGTCCTGTCATCACAGACAGAACCCATTATTCGTTATTGCATATTGTCACCTTAAGTTCAACTGTCAAATTGAGGTCATATATAATTCAATATTATCCTAATAAACAAAATAGTCTTTATTTATTAATAATGCTTTGATAAAATTTATATTTTTATTCTTCAGCAGTTATTGTTTAATCGTAAAAGATATGCAAATATATCTTTCATTATTTAACATTTGTTATTAAGTGAGAATAATTATTACGTGCTCGTACATTTCTGAAAAGCCTGAAAACACTTCGATTTATCCCGGAATAGTCTGTAAATTGTCATTTCTAAAATATTTTACACTTTGTAGAACCCCTTTGTCAATTTTTTGTGGGTATATACTATCATACATTATAAAGATCTAAAAACTTACTTCAGACCTAAGTAAACTATGATAGACTAAATATAAATAAACCATGAACAGTGTAAATTTGTTTGCGCCTATGTTTCATTCCTCGTTTTCTACGTCCCAATAACTTACCGCACTGAATATGTGTTTATTATTTATGATCTGTGCTTGGTCGACAACGCTTTTGATTATGCTTCTGACAGTATTAATGAAATTAAAACCAAATAAATCTGCTCGAGTTATGATGACAATAAAAGCTGATAATTCCAATAGCTTTTAAACTTACCCAGCTTTATATATTACAATAATTAATATTTAATAGTCGCAATCTACTTTATCTTTTACGCCATTTATATAATAAATCTAACTGTCAAATTAATACATATTTAAATGTATTATATATAAAATGAACTATTTTTTACCATTTGCCATATATTAATTTATAATTATAATATATATTTTTTAGTGTTGAATTAAATAAAGGCTCAGCAAATCTCTGTAAAAATTAGTATGCAAAAAGGACCCAAAGAAATATTACACCAGGTTCTAACTTACCATACATTTTGTATGGACAAAGACATTGGTATATTTTTGTTTAACTGTTTTCTTATATAGTATAAATTCGGTGAATAAGTCTTTATTTATTTTAACTCTTCAATGTCAGGGTTACTTGCCTATACATGAATAAATAAAAAAATATTTGTACATATTATTTAATATGTTTTTGTTATTTAAAATTTGTAATAATGTTACATTGTTTTATCGATGAATTTATTTCTGTATTGTGTGATGAATGAATAAGTTTAACAATTCAATAACTGCCAAACCTGCTGTTTTCTGTCACATTTTTGCATCTACATTTTGGCAGAAAACTTTATACCAAAATGACATGTTTTGAGTAACTTTTGATAAAATATTTCTTTTTTGAAGGCTCTATTGTTTGTGACATATGTTAAATGTTAACCGAGATTAGAATTGTCTGTGTCAAATAATTTATAGCCCAATTTTCTAAATTTGAGCTATATATTATAAAAATGTATGTGATTAATTAACATGCATAAAACACTGATTTTTTAAAACTGATATTTTTGTATTCAGCATTTTTTTGCCAGAATGATGATAATGATATTTATCAACATATAACGTTTTTGAACATGTGAACACTTCTGCATGTTTTGCTTTGTAAAAAAGGATGGTTGAAATGAAAAAATTCATTGTTATATATTTGATCCAAGAACTACTATGTTATAAGTACCCATTTTTGTTAAATTAGTTAAAATTAGCCATCTCAGTATTATTGACACTTGAAGACTGCGTTATTTTTAATTTATTTTTTTCGAAAATCGACACTTAAAACTTTGTAGTTCTCAAGTTATGTTTAAATATCGTTTGTTGTTAATTATTTGTGGAATTAAATAGATATAATAAATCAACTATATTTCATACGGATTCCACAAATTCTTTTGAAAAATGGGATTAGTTTTACTTAACATATTGGTGTTTTCAACTCATCAGTTTAAACTTTCTCATTGCTAAGTGAAACTGGTACCATTTTAAAATAAAAATATGTGGAATATGAATATGTAAGTTATATGGTTGTTTCATTCTGTTGATTATGAAATCAAAAAAATTGGTGAATGAGAAAATTTATAACGTTTATGATGGTTTTACAAGTGTGCTGTTTTTGATGAAATCTTCAAATAAAATACAACATTTTTTAAAATTTGATTCTTAAATCTCTAGGGCGTGTCTCAGGAACAATTGCATTTGACTTAGGTGTAGGCTGGAAATATAAAAAGATAATTTTTTTCCGAAGTATTCCTTGATTTCTTCATAAGTTACAGTTTAGTAGAATATAGAAATTAAATAGTTAATAAAACAATTTGATTTGTCGAATATATCTTTTATAGTTGATTTAAAAGCACCTATATTTAAAAAAATTCTGTTGAATGAAATAATTTATTTAGCAAAGACAGATATCACGGAACTCGAGAGAATCTTAAATTTGAGGATGCATATTTCACCATTAAACAGAAGTTTGATTGAACCCAAAAGAGAAATTTTGTTCTTATTTTGTTCTTATTTTGCTTGGATGACGTGTTCTTACTTGTTACAATTTTGCTCTACACAGACTTTGAGGACAAAATTAATTGCGGATGGTCCGATTCTAAGAAGACGATAACGTTCCTCGGCGATAGACCTTTTCTTTTTGTGGTCTTCCACAGCAATGGCGACCATGAGATTATTATCTATGTCGGTAGCATAGGAAAAGATCACAGGGATTTCACAAACGATTATTACTTTTAGCTTTTACCAAAAGAGGTAACTTTTATGAAATTTTTTTGGTTAACAGTGGGTTACACTTAATCAGCTTTCGGTAACAAACGGTGGAGTTATCACAAAAATGGCTACATGCAGTAACTTTACTCCTTCGGCAATAACTGAGCTTAGTATAAAATTAAAAACGGTGAATTTTTTTATGCCACTCTTTTTTACAACAAATTAATTTTGGTTTGAAAATAAAAACAGTTTTAAATTAAATCTACTAATAATGTCCATTCCTCAATTTCAAAAAAATATAGACAATCAACTTTTTACTGTACAAAAATTGAACAGTGCATCAAGTTCTAAACTCTCTGATGTTTTTATTTATTAAATAAATACTAATGTTGAGAATTAAACTGTAACTGAAACTTAATGGTTTCAAAAATTTAGTACATTAACACTCTTTATTGTACAGTGTCTCATAAATATTATATAATAGTCATTAAAATTTAAATCGTGATATAAGAAAAGAGAAAAATTAATGAATGTATTTTATGTGATACTGAAATGTATCTACCAAAGTCGGATAGAAATGTCAACTAAATGTTACATTTAGATTAATTATTTACTTCGAATTGAATTTTTCATAATAATAAAATTTAAAAACATTTTTAAGTGACATCTGATGGATCTTTTGCTGAATAAATTGATTTCTTCATTCAAATTGTGCATTAGACATTTTTTTTTTTGTAAACATATCCGTTCGATTGCGTAAGGATGCACTTGCTTGAATTGAGTCCATCCTGCTTACTCTTGATGTCTGGATACTGCAGAAAAAATTTTTTTTTGATGCTACTAATACATTCATTTGGTAAAGGTGTGAAGCACTCACTGTGTGTTGCTAGCTTTTCTTGTGACTACTTTTATGTGTAACAATGTTTACAGTGCGTTGGTATATACGATTACTGATCAATTGTAAATTGTTACGTAACAAAATTAATTGTGCCCGTTGTATATAAAAAAATGGCTAATATAAATTCTAACATAATTACTTTTTCAATGTTTAACTTTATTCATTTCACTTTTTTACAAATTTGATTTTTTATCATCGGTATGATGTTTGGTTTTCAACACGTTTTTTCTTTTACTAAAAATATGCTAACTATGATGAATATAAACATTCTCGATTTGATTGCGTAGTTTGATATTTCGACTTACTAGACGTGGCATGATAATGATATTAAATAATTAAGTGGATCATTTCTGCCATCATAATAAAATGACCTCACTTGAATAAGTTAAGGGCATCACTAAGAAAGTAAACTAATACTTAATTTTGATTCGGTACCATCGGGCTAAATCCTTCTTTTTTTCTTGTAGGTTTTTTGATGATCAAGAAATATGCCCATTGGTCCTATGGTCCCGAAACACCGAGGTTCAATGCTAATCATCCATTTTATATTGCGATGGTTGATAGCAGTAGAAGCATCTATTATAATGGATGCCTTTTGAACTTCGATTGACATGATTTAAACAAAGTGTCAATTTGATATTGGTTTTAACAAACCATTTCAGACATTTTTATGGACGATGATCTTTTTCAATTATAAATGAAATGTAATTATACGAATCTACTCAATAAAACAATTGGTTTCATGTTTTCGATGATTCGAATGAACCAGTGAAATTATAAAAATTTTTTTTTTGTTAAAACTGCGAGATTCTCATTAAAAATTGATTGATGTGTTCCCTTCAAAAAATGATGATTTAATAGATATAAATCTGCAATATTGAAAATGTGAGTTTGAGTAAACACCTGGTTTTAAATGACGTAAATTAATACAATGCGAGAGATCTACCAAAATGATAAGCAAATAACACGTACTCATGAATTTTGGGAATGTTATTTTATATATTGTTCGTCAATTTTGATTTAAATATTTCACAATAATAAAATTTAAGCTGAATAATACAATTAATAGACTAAAGAACTATTTGATCATGAAGTAGTTACGAGTGTCGCAAAGTTAGTAACCCACCTAATGCCTTGTTTTTGATTTGACCTCATCGGTCTCAAAACATCTTTTCTTTTCATAGGTATTGTGGCCACGAAGAAATGTTCCAAGCCTCTCTTTAAGCTCAAAAAGCGGGAGTTCAATGTTGATCATCCATTCTATTATATTTTGGTTGATAGTGATAGGAGTGTCATCTTTAATGGATGCCTTTTGAAATTTAATTCACCAGATTCAAACTAAGTTCCGATAATTGGTTTGAATAAACTATTTTCAAGCATATTTATGATTACAATTTTAAATGCAATGTAAACAATAAATAATACACCGTAAAATAAATTATTTTCACATTTCCCATGGATTTGTGGAAACTTAAATATTAATTGATACATTTGTTTTTCCATAAGTCGTATCTGTGGAAAAAAATGTTGCCAATTCAAATTTTATAATTAAACTTATTTTCATACGCTGTCAAATTCATTTTCCCACAATGTAAATTCATACATAACAAAAAGCTATGCTTTATTCATTATCTAATTTGTATATGTGATAATAGATCACAACACAAATTATTTATTTATAATTTTATTGCTAAATATATTGTAAATATATCGAATCATATGTTCAGTCATTAATCAGTTAGCGAAAAGGTTTGTACGCTTACAACAAATGTAATCATGTTGTAATTTTACACGCAAAATAAAAGCCATTTTGAAAGATAATTGTCTATTTAATTATACGTTTGTTCATAAGGAAGACATCTTGTTTTTGATGAATAATTTACAAAAAGACACGGTGAACATAAATTTTCAATCGTACAGTAAGAAATAAAACCGATGCTTTTGGTATAATTAAAGAATTTTTCCTATTATTATACAAAAATTACAATGTAAAAATGTTATACAACTTTAAGATTTTTAAATGAATAGTTAAAACAGTAAATGAATTGGTTCATTATTATTTAAAAATATTTTTTAGAAGCTTTTTAACTTCGATTTAGTCTAGATCTATATTGTGCCCTTAGGGCATGTGGATCTTTGCCGATTTTTAAGAAAGGGAGCGAACAAATCCATGTGGAATTGACTGGTAAATAGAGTAAAAGATAAAATGAAGTTTTAAATAACATCTGTCTAATAGTTATTTGCTTTTCTCGCAACAAAATTTCACATTCCCTCATTTTTTTTTTTTTACGGCAGTGGTGCTTTTCAACAATGCATATTAATAATTACTCAAAAAAGTAATGCCTTTTCTCTGCAACGATTTATATAAAAACTGGAATATGTCAGTTTTTAGAGATAACTTCAATAAACAACTAAAACATTTTGTATATTGAATCATATTGTTTACAATATGCTGAATAATTTTGCTATATTTCTAGTTTTAAGCATTGTTTTATGACATTTTAAATATTTGTTATATTTCAATCATTACTATTGTTTTTTTATCTTTTGTTTTACTAGCTGTTATCATGCTGCGAGGATGTGCTCCCGGCGCTCGTAAAATAAAACCCGGTTTCAAAGCCGACCGTCCATTCTATTACGCATTAGTCGACCAGGACCAAAGCGTTCTCTTTAATGGATGCCTTTTGAATTTCAAAGAAGATTAATTACAAAATGGACATCACGTTTTAAATGATACCCGCTTATTCTCTTTTTGCAATGATTTGATTACCTTTCGGTAGACTTCCACTCAATCACGACGAATGGGAAATAGTAATTTTCCGTCAATATAAGTATTTTGAAATACTTATAAAAACAAAATTTTAAGAAGCAAAACCATGGTTTTGGTAGCAGTCTTTACATCTACGGGCTTTCACGTATATTAAGAAGGTGCTTAATCTTCTGACTGCTATTGTCTCAACTGTTGAGACAGCCGATTGCATTGTGTTGAAAATTGACAATCAAAATTATACTAGAGATAAGTGTTAAAAGTTTCTCAAAAGAGCTAATTTTAGAATTGAAATATATCCTGGTTTGTCCTGATAATCTTCATAAATTTCATTGATACATGATTTATTTTTTTAAATATTCATGGTTGGAACATGCTTTGAGTGACTGAGCAGGAAATGGGCTAACTAGAGAGAATTAGTCAAGCTATCATGTGTGATTAAAGTTTGTTGCCAAAATTCAGAAAGCTCTCTGCCTGCAAAACATAATAGAATTGCGAAAGAATGAATGTCTCAAAGAAAATCATTCAGGCATAACAGTGTAAAGATCACTTGCACACTTTTACCTGGAGCTTTCATTGAATAATTCAAACCTGAAAATTTGAAACATCAAAGTGTTTGATATAGATTATTCAGTTGTAACATGAAAATTCATATTTCGACCACAAACAAACATTTTGAACACTATATTTACAAAACATGACATGCAAGGTAAACCACATGATGCGTTAAGTGATGCAACTCGTATGGAAAGGCGTACATGAAATAATCCTTTCTTCTTCGATTGTGGTTCTCACACGCATTCTCTTTTCAAAACATACACACTACTTATTCACGCAGAAAAGCTCGAAGGTGTAAAGTTCGCTATTGATAGATGGTTTAACAATATTAGTAGAATTAAAAAATATATTTTGGCTTACCGAATGTCTGGTTGAGACATGCCCGGTTAAATGGGGGTCTACTGTGTGATATGACCTTTTGCCTGACATTTAAATACAGAAAATATGCTACGCAAATTAAGAAAATATATTTGAAATATTTGGGATTAGAGCTGTATTCAAATACACATTGTTATTGATTAATTGCCATTAGAAATGAATTATTTTTATTCATAATTCAGACAATGATTTTATTTTGTATATTTCTTTATTCAATTTGGCAACATTTGAAAGTTCTCTCAATAATTGTAACTTATGTAATTTAGGTTAATTGAAAGAATACTGTTGTATTATGGTATTATTGTAAATATATCCAGCTGGAATTTGGCCACCATTTTGTTTAAAGCAAACTTTTTGTAAACTTAGTTTTCTTTTTACTTTACTTTGAAATATTTTATCACAGGTTGACTATAAAACGACAAATATCTTACAACTTTTGTTAGTAAATGAATATTTTCTTCTGATAATTCGTAATTAATTGATTAATAACTTTGAGTGTCAATTTGCTTTCAATACTGGCGGTTGTAGGTTTATAGATGTTGCAAAACTTTTAGTTGAGGATAAGGTATTTGCTTATCATATTTTCTGTCATTAATTGATGACACGTAAAAGAAGAGCATGTTACTTATAATTTTTAATATCCGTGAATTAAGAAAGTTATGAATTGTTGTTATATCATAGAACTGTAGTTTGTCTATGACAATTTGTTGGTGTACATTTTATTCGATCATAAATTTTTAGATGTTTAAAATCACTGGTTTTGGTACTAACATTGTATTAGAAAGATTATTTCATATAATATTCTTCCTTTAAATTAATACTTTACTTTAACAATTTAAAATAAATTCTTATGAATGCTTAAAATGTATTTAATATTTTATAATAATTGATGAGATATTGTTTTATCTATTTTATTTTTATTTTTACAATAGAAATGACTTGAATATTATTTATTTTTTATATATGACATCTACCAGCTGACAAAAACTAATTTTTTGTATCTTATTAAATCACTGTATTATTGTGCGTGAAGTTGCCACTATTTGTTGTGTGTAATGTAAGGATTTGTGATAATTTTGTAAATGACTGTTTAATGCAAGTATTGACGCCTCCGTATTATATTGTTGCTTTACATAAATAACTTCAAATCCCAATTCAATGAAGTTCATTAAAATTTTACAAAAAAAAAACTGATAAACTCTTCAAAATAATTTTTTATCATCAATTGTTTATATATTTTTTTATCTGCCCCTCTATCAAGAGACATTGATGTGACTATGTACGAATCTCATCCCTACTTTTCTTAATAGAATTTTAGGAAGGAGGGATAAATTATAACTAAGATGACTGTAAAATTTTTGTATATGTAAAGTCATAGAGAGTCGATTGTAAAACCCAGTGACTTGTAATCATTAGAAGTTCCGTTCCTCTGCAATTCAATTGTTAATAGGTCATAATATGTGCGGTGCATTTGAAATTATATTTAATATATGGTAACACAATATGGCTTATTGGTAAATTTGTGTTGGTGTTAACATTCATGGAAATGTTTCTCAATCGGCCTGAAGATTTGCTGCAAAACAATTGCCAGGTTTTGATTATTTTTTGGTTGAATTCGACAGAAATTAGTTATTGTTTGTACACTTTATGAACTCACATTATTACGATTTAATTAATTCAATTTTTCCGTCTTTCGCTTGAAATATGAATAATTGTTTGTATTAATTGTTGTAAATAACACAATACCGGTGTCTTGATATTTGGTTGTATTTTATTCAGGCGTAGTGATAAGAAAGAAAAGATGTTTGATGGAAAACAGAACGGAAACATTCCGGTGCGATCTGCCGTTTATTTTTATTATCTGCACCAACGACGAGGAAAGCGCCGATCGATTGTTAGCTTTTGTGGGGCGGGTGGGAGCCGATATGGCGGCGTTTAATATTGATCATATTGCAACTGAAATGGAGGTTATCAATGATGATGATGATGATGATGACGATGCCAAGCATCTTCAACAGCATATTGAGTTATAAATATTAGTATTTACTTAAATTTTGATACTTTTTGCAGAAACATATTTACTATCTGTCTTAACCATTGTCTGAAAATTCTCAAAACTTTATTATTCAAAGTTTTTAACCATTTAAAACGAAATATACCTATTCTAGATGATTGTTGAAGAAATTGAAGAAGAATACAATCTGTTATGGCATATATCAATTGAATCGTAAAGTAAATAATATAATGGCCAAACTGTGTGTGTTTTTGTTCTCCTCGTGTGATAAATCTTCGATGATTGAAAAAGCGATCAAAGCAATTATAAATATGATTTCACAATACATACTAATAAACTATTAAATAATTTTTCTTTAATGCATTCTTCATGTTAAATCTAGTGATAATATATGTATAATAAAATATATAATTTTTAAGAAAATTAACAATATTGAATGAGTAATTATTGTCAGTAAAGGATATGACCGATTGTTTGTTATCTATCATTGTTCAATGCATGTTAATCAAAATAATACATTCAATTCTATCGACAACATGTTTGTAAATATTAATGAGATGCGTTTGATCACAATAACTATTCTATTACAACTAATGCAAAGACATACATGTAAAAAAATGTCATCATGCTAAAAATACCATTTCAGTCTAGGGATATGAAATTTTTGATCATAGAGTCAATTAATTCTGGCCATAATTACATTTAGGCTTATAAATATTATGTGAATTACTTCTTTGAAATAAAAATACATCATTTTGGACTGCAGCCCTGTTGAGTTATTGTCGTATGGAGCCCATCTACGAGGAATTCATTGCGGATCGGCCATTTTTCTGCGGTCTTCAAGTCGACTCACAGTTTGTTTTCACCGGAAAAATCGTGAACCCTGCCTAAGAAACTTAATCACAAACCTTAACTTAGATTCAACCCGCTGAGTTCAGATTTTTTTGAGCTTTTAGCTTAGTAAAATTCATTATTATAATTGAATAACTGTGTTAATTTTGATTGTGTAGATTCGAGTCATTTATTTTTATATGATATGTAAAATATGTTTAAAAATACGACTTACAAATTATTTCATACATAACATTTTATTTTTTTAATAAACATCCAACACAAAAAAAAAAACTTTAAAACGCGTTCTTAGTTAAAGATTAACATAACCAATGTTATTTAACAAATTGCCCCTGTGATTGTTTTTCCTTTGTATGGTCACAAATCAAAAGATGTAAATTGATTACATCATGAAGTTTTGCATTTAAATAACAAAAATTATCTTTTGCTTTGCGTTTTTGCTGAATACGATTGGCATTCATTTTAATTCAACCACTAGTAATCACCCCTTAAACAAAGTTATAAATTTTCCCACACACTTTTAATTCATAGGACTCCGAGTTATTTTGTGTTCCATGGGGTTCGACTTCATTGCCGATCATCCATTTTTCTACGCCCTCCGTGCGGACTCTCAGATCGTATTCAACGGAATAATACTGAACCCGATCACGGAATAAATGACCGATCTTATGAATTTTAATACAGAGCAACTGAAGGTCTCTGCCCATTTCTTATTTTAATGGTAATATGTCATGAAATAAATTGTAAAAATTGTTACAATTTAAATAATGATTTTTCAGTTCAAAACTAACATGAATTTTTATTTATAACGAAGTATCGTAAATGAATTTTGTTTTATGATAACTGTGTGCAGATAATTCTTAAGTTTGGTTTACGACAATATATTCAACAATTTTTTCAGACAGGTTCTTTACCATGTAAGACTCGGTCTTTCTGACAAAGAATTGTATTGATATTGCGACAGTTTATTGATATTTGATTATTTTTCATAAAGCAGCATATTTCGTTATCAATATCTTCTTTAACATTTTTGTTTGTATTGTTTTTGATTTAGTGCTTTTGGTTTTATGCTGTGTTGTTTTATCCGTTTTGTGATTTATTTTAATCGATGGAAAATTAGCATTTGTTATTATTTCACAGTCACAGGTTTTTATTAAAACAATTTAAATCATTGTGAATTTATTTCTGGGCTTATATTTGAGAAACAGATTTGAGTTTTTCGAGCTTCTGTGTATCTTTGAGCCTTTTTGTGATGACTTATCAGTATATTTTAAGGTGTCAGCATTACAATTTTTTTTAGGACAGTATAGCTTTTTTGATGTTCTAAATAGCCATTTTTTTTACAACTGTCTAATGATAGGAAAATCTTTTTTGATAAAAATGAATACATAGGCAATAGACATTCAAATTTCACGTAGATTTTTTTTATTTTCACCTCTCACCAAAAAAAACACATGGTTCTGGCCCTTAGGAATGGTGATGATGTGCCGTATGGCGCCCATGCGTGGGGAATTCAACGCGGATCGTCCCTTCCACTACTATCTCAAAGCCGACGCCCAGATTGTTTTCAATGGAAGATTTACGAATCCGTCACTGGAAAATTGATTCTTAGAAAGACTTAATACAACTCCAAGAAAAAAATTTATAACCAACTCAATATTTACTTCAATTTGAATGGCATTTGTCGTTAATATCTCATCTTGTGTGTAACATTTTTAATTATCAGTTTTTTAATTGTTTGCGCCACTAACATTTTCTTTCCCTTCACTTCTTAATTAGTTAAAACAATTAAGCAATACTTTTTACATATTTTAAAGTAGAAATCTTATTTTTCTCAACATATTTTCATTCACAAAATCTTTATTAGAATGGGGTATTGTGAAATGAACGTAATGAGGAATTGTATAAATGTTCATAAAAATTTGAAAATGTTATTAAAATAACTTAACAAAAGAAAGCTTACATTTATATCTGTATATTATAGTCAATTGAACACATAATTACACAGTATGATGCAAATGCTGCACTCTTTAAGCTTTTTAATCATTGGAAATTTGTCTTAATTGAATGGATTAGATAAAATACAACACTATTTTAAAATTAATTCATATTTTATTGACGAAAATTCAATTTGAAATAGTCAATATTACTGGAATCAATTCAAGATAAAACATCTGGAAGATGAATTTCAGTTACAAACCACTCTAAGTGACACTCTTTTAAATTTATTATCGACACACTTTCTCAGTCTTCTCTATTTCTTTTTTCAATAGCCTTATTGGCCATGCGGTGTTTTGCGATGGCTCCTCAACAAAAGGAACAGTGGACTTTCTCGGCTGACCATCCATTTTACTATGCTTTACTCGACATGGAGAAGACTCCCATCTTTAATGGATGCGTTTTAAGCTTATAATGTTAAAAAAACATGTTTCTTTTTAAAAAACAACTGTGCATAACACAATTATTTGTTTAAAATTGTTTGAGTAACCAAAGACCAGTAATGCTGTTTTTTTTTGCTTCTTTGTACTAATTAAGACGCAAAAAATTTAACCCTTTCCTGCTGCAACAGTTTTGTCATAATTGTTTTAAACTCATTATTTTGATAACTTCACAAGTTTGTCTGTTTCTTTTCCGATAGCTATCATGATAATGGCGTGTTGTGCGATGGTTAATGAAGATAACGAACCAAAGACTTTCACAGCCGATCGACCGTTTCACTATGTTTTGGTTGACCACGAGAAGACTCCCATTTTTAATGGATGTGTTTTACACATATAGTGTTATAAAGCACTAAAATACTAAACTCACCAGTATTGAACATATTTAAATGTACACTAAAATAAGTGCACATCTAGTATTTATAAAATTAATGCATTTATTTCAATACATTCAGTTTTGTAAACATTAATTTATGCCTGATAAGTCATAGACAAGTAGAGTGTTGTTTTATTTTCTATGTTTGAATGTTTTTTGTTGTCTATTTTATAGCACAAGACAAAAAATTTGTTACATTTCTAAATTGATCTGTTAAAGATATCCACCAAATTATTTAACAAAATAGACTCGACATTTAACAAAAAAAAAAATATTAATATATAATGTAATATATAACCATAGATCTAAAAATAGCACAGACAGGTCCTATAAATGCTTTTTTATGGGCAAAATATTGAGACAAAACAATGTTAAATTTTTTGACAGATGCATGATTAAATTATGTATCTAGCCCCAGGAAATGGTTCAAATTTTGATTTTGAAAAAAACTATTTCTACAATATTACTAAATAAAGGTAAATGAAACAAATGAATGTGTAAACATGTTAAATTTTTAACAATAATGATTTTTGTCTATCCGTTACTTTGAAGTAAAAAAAATATGATGTTAGATTTCAATAGTTTTCTTTAACAGGAGATTTCGATCAAATTTTGAGAAACAATTATACATATGTCATCTTACTGACTGATAAGTTGTCGTTTGTCAATAGCAGTCTTATGCAATATTCTTAACATTTCTTTTCTATTTTATGATCCAACAGCACTCGTGGCCATGTGTTTCTCTATGATAGTCGAGGATGAAAAAGCAGTATTTACGGCAGACCGTCCATTTTTCTTTGCCTTATTGGATATGGATCGATCCATTATATTTAATGGAAGTGTAACAAAACCAATGATCGAATAAAACATTCAAACATAGAATTTATTATTAGATACAAAAATATATAAAGCATTTATGTTATTATCCATGTCAGTTCATTTAGTGTTCTTTTTTTAAATTTTTTGAGTTTCAAGAAAACTTTTTAATCTATTTGATGTTGTGCAAATTAAATTCGGCACATTTGTCTAGATAAAAAAAAATACTTAATTCAACTAACATGTATTATGCGTTTCCCTTCAAAATTACTAGTAAGTGTAATATTGTAAAAGATTATATTAGACCGTATTCAAGCATTCTATTTTATAATTGTTTGCTTTATATTAAATAATCTTGGTATTGTTTTATATATAAAATTTTTGGTTTGTAAAATACATTTTAATGAATTACTATATTAAAAATTAACATCAAACAAGACTCTATAGTAATTCATTGAAGTGTATTTTTAATGTTTTTCTGCTTTTATTATACATAGAAATAATTGTTATTATCGAAGAATGCATTTGAGAAACATATTTTATATAAATTTAGTTGCAATATGATTGATTAAATACCTTCCATATGTTATATCAAAATTTATTTTGTATTTTGTTACCTATTTTAAATACAATAAAAAAGATAAACCAACTACAAATCATTTTTATTTAAATACTTTTTTGATAAATTTACATTTCATTTTGAAAAATAATATTGAATTAAAATACGCGTACTTCAGTGTCGGTAAATTGACTTAAAAAAAAAATTAATCGTATAGTGACATCTATCAATAATTTTTAATAATAATTTGTAAAAAAGAGCTTCATATTGTTTTTAAAACATGTTTTGCTATTCTCCGCTAGATAACACTAGTAAAAAAATTACGTTGAGGGAAATATCTATAATAAATCGATTGCGCGGTGTGACATGAAACAGGCGTGGTCAGGCAAAGTTTATGATTATTTATAACATTATTAATACAATAATCAAAAATATTTCTTCTATTACATTTATTATTGTCTAATGGTATTTTATGGAACTAAGGTTGATTTTCTTCTGAGTATTCAATTATATGATATATATAGTATAAAAAAATCGTTATTCCTGAAAAATATGTTTATATCTTTTTATTAAAATTTATTCGTTGTGCCATATAAAAAATTTCAAAGCATTTTTTTGGTTTGGTGTTAGTTTTGGGATAAAATTAATATTTTATTATATTATTTTAATAAGTCATCAAGTTTTCTATGCCATTCAAAATAAATCATTTTATTGTATTATATAATTTGCAAAATTATATTATAAGGGCTCATTTGGAAATGGAATCTGCTGAACCTCACTTTCGTGTAAATGTTACCAGAATTGTTTCTTTCAATATAGCAAGGTTGTACATTTTTTCGCAGGGTTGTTCATACAAGTTCCGGTGTTGGGATATGACGGACCCCTCGACTCATTCAAAGCTCACCATCCATTTGTATATGTTGTCATTGGATCTAGCACTCCAAGATCTATTATTTTCAAAGGACGATACTTAAATCCAGCATTAGATTAAAATTCAATTAATTTCTAATGTATCCAAATTCTTGATATTTTTTTTTATTAACATTATTTTTCTACATAAATTTATTAATTAAAATAGATAGATGTTTTTTAAAAAAATTTAAGCTAGTTTTTAATGCTTTTTTTGAATAAAATTGCAATCAAATTTTTGAGGCAAAGTTATTTCAAAAACATTTTTTAAATTCAATTTATTGCTTAGTAAATTTTTGACAGAAAAAATCTATTATTGTATATTAAAATTGACCAAAAAATATTATTACCATTTCTGTTAAATTTTCTGATTGGATTGGACGTCGATTGTTATGACAGCATCACTTAATTGCAAAATGAGCATTTGAATCGTTTGAGATATATGACAAAACTGTGATTACAAGTATATAATTATAAATAAATACATAGTAAAAGTCTTTTATATTAATTTCTGTATTATTTTTGTAAATTTATACAATTGAAGTCTAATTAGATTGTTTCTTTTTTGTTAGGCTTGGAATTATTTAACAGGCTCGATGTTCGTGACACTTTTTCAATGACTGCTTATACATTTGAAGCACATCATTCATTTTATTACACCATGCTTAATCGGGAGAGAAATATAATCTTCACCGGTCGACTTAATAAACCAACAACTGCAATATAATAATTAAAAAATTGAATAGTTTGTTTCGAAAATTTCTGTGCTCGAAAATAGAAAATCGATAAAACTGTTGTGACTTAATGAAATGTTATATTTGATTCCGTTTTGTTAATTTATGTATTTAAATGTAATCATGTTTTTTTTTACTACCTTTAATCCAATTAAAAATTAGCATTTTTAGAAATATGTACCTATTTATAAATGCTAAAATTTAATCGTCTTCTTTTTTTGCTAGGAATCATTATCCATGTGAGAGAACCAACAATCACATACATTTTCAAGGCTGATCATCCATTTTTTTATGCTCTTGTTGATCGAAACAATACGACACTTTTCAGTGGACGTCTTTTCAACATATAATTCAATAGGTTACAAAATAGTAACACAAACATTGCCATCTCAAAAAAAAATTAAAACAGTTTGAGCAATAAATTAGAATTTTGGTGTCAAAATCAGTATTTTTTAATTGAATATCAGATATAATAATTATGTTGTATTCAGAAGAGACATGGCCACTGCCAATAAAGTGAATTAATCTTACAATTAATATTTGTATTTATAAATAAAGAATACATTTTTAATGATAGCTCATTTCTTAGCGTTAAGCTTATAAAAAGATTGCTAAATAATAGCTTGAGTTTTATTAGGGTCACTCAAACGTCTCTTTTGCTTGATTTACATTACATAAAAATAATATTATCTTTATCATAATTGTATTCACTAAAAAATGAAAATTTAAACCAGCCATTTAAAAGAAATTAGTGCTCAAATTTATAAAAATAATTATTTTGAATAAGGAAGAAACATTTCTTTAATAATCATTTGAAAAGCTTATAAATGTCATAGATAATTGAAATTCAGATTTGAAACAACAAGAAATACCAGTTGTGCACTATGGTCTGATAATCAAATGATTTCTACCTTAAGCCCTCAAAAATAATACATACGATTTAGTTTTTATTATTATTAATATATCTACACATCTAGAAATGAATCGCTATTACGATTAATTATAAGAAAGGTATTATGAAAAAAAAAAGTGTTTTTACATGTTCTTAATTAATTGAAACAAATCCAAAATTTTTTTAAAACACATTTTTTTAGTCTGCGCTTATATTTTTCAGTCCTGGCTAAATCAAAACTGCTCATTTCAAGTGTTTGTTGCGTTGGATGAAAAATATTGAGTAATTCATAATTTAAACTCAAGTTGTTTTTGTCAACCATGAAAGTAAAAACCACATAAGTTCATACAAACTACACTATTTCCACATTTGCGTAGCTTTCATAAACTTGGATAACTTTGGATACTCTATTAAATGTTTATTTATTAGAAATACTAAAAATAAATTTATTTGTATTTTAATATCAAGATGATATGGTAGTTATTTCTATATTGTTAATTATTTTGTTGATAATTTTTATATCTAGTTATTTATGATGGGAATTTTGGCATTTATGCATAAATACATACATTCTTGATAAAGAGTATCACATGTCTTATTAATTAAACATACACAATCCTTAATTTAAAAAGCAGCGTAAATAAAAACTGTAAAAGAAAACTTCAAACTCGTTGAATAATATTGATTGAATTGTCATTTACTTGGTAAAACTCTATTATAATATAGTGAAAAAATGGTACTGTATTTTTTTATTGTCTCATTGGATAAGATATATATGTATAATACTCATAAATGGTATAAAATTTGATAATTATAGTTTTTTAGCATCAAATAACTTTGGCACGATGAATTGAAAGAAAAATCGTTAATAATATTGAATTGTTCAATCATCATTATAGACCAACTTTCAAAAGAAAAACTCTTATATAAACAGGCATAAATTGAGTGATAAGTGTATATTGATTAATATCTACTGTAATATTAAAGAATGGAAAGATATTTCAATACTATAAGTTGTGTTCCCGTATCAGAAAAAATACAGCTATTCAATAAACAAATTATGTATAAATTGAACTAGTATGTTTGTATGACATGTTATTATTATTATTAGCGGTATATTTCAATATAAAAATTGACAAATTGCTTTTTTAATTTATTGCAAAAAGACAATATGGTTTGTACATTCATTTGCTTTTTCTACTCAGAAAAAATGACATGAATGAATGTCCTTTTTTATCTATGAAACATAATATTTATGAAAATTGAAAAAACTAAAAATTTCACTATCCTAACATGCTTATCATTTACTTAACATTACATATCAAATAACTGCCTTTATGCTCTGAGGGTGGTTTAGATATAAATTCTATATATGAGACTATTTGTAATGATGATTTTTTCAAAAATTTTTTTTAAAATAAACATAAATTGTTAAAATCTTAACACTGATTTTTATTGTTGTGTATTACAATGTCAATTATTACTCTATTCATAAGTATTGATTAAATTTAATTTTTATTTAAAAAATATGGCACATGGTAAAAAGTTTATTTTATATTTAAGGTAATGGTGAAATTTAATGCAGAATGGTAAAGAATCACTGCACACTTCTGACGATTCGTAGACTATTTTGCTATGTTCACATTATTTACTTTAGTGAGATAGTAATTAGTCCAATTGTTGATATTAATGATTCTCCAAGCCTGCAAGTTGTGAATCAGAACGTTACTGTCAAACTGACAGATAAAGCGACGATCATGTTCTATAAATATAGCTGTAGAGCACGTAAATAATGCATTTTATCCAATAGTATAAGCTGAATTTCTATTTTTTTATCATAATTCTGCAGAAATATAATTATATCTGATTGTTAGACGTATTGACAAAATATGTGCTTCATTTAATTGTAATATAGAAGACAGATCAATGATTCCAAGCATCTCATAGATTTAATTTAATTGGCAGTTAGATAAACCTTAAAAACTTTGATGAACAATTTTTTTATTAAAAAAAAAATAACTTTAAAAACACTTATTAAATATATTTCCTTAAATCCTTGTTTCATTAATATGAATAAACTTTCAAAATATTATGTATACATTTTAAATAAAATCAAGGAAGAAATTTTTTACAGTCTTGTGGTGAATATAAAAACTAATAAAATATTACATCACACCCTGTAAGATATAATTTGTTAAATTTATAGTCCTCCGTATTTTCAAGTATATATAACAAATTATATTTTACTCGATTTTTATAAGGAAAACTTTTCTTCCTATAATGCCTTTTCATATATGATATATAATATTAAATATATTTCTATAAATACAATATATAATCAAAAAAATAAGTGAGAAAATTTGCTTCCAAATGTGAAACAGTTATCATTTATTCGTTTTATTTTAAAATTGTAATAACTATATGAATTAATGCTGTTTTGGAGCCATTTCATCATATGATTTCATGCAAAACAACATTTCTTACAAAAAAATGACTATATGCATTTCGTTAGTATACCCTCAATATTATAAATATATATCCCTAATTTATCAAATTTTGTGGCACAAAAAAGGGGGAATACCTTGGATCTTACTGATTGTTCATGATTTTAAATGTTCCCTATTACGAATGAAAATATTGTCGTCTTGTCACACAGTCTGTGTGTGTTTTGTCAGTCACAAGATTGATAAAGTGTGCGGAAATAAAAATGCTACTCCATAATGTTGATTGAAAATTTTTCAAGTCATGATTTTTTTTATTTATAGCTATAAAAGTTTTCACCTATTCAGCAGTTGTAAACTTCGAAAAGACTTACGCATTCAAAGTTGATCATCCTTTCTTATTCTACATCAACAATCAAAATAATCAAGTTTTTAATGGGGTTTATGGAAAACATATTGACCCATAAAATGTATGGTATGGAAAATAAAAACAATTGACACTTACACAATTTTTATTTATAACAACGGTTGTCAAAGTTAAAAATTAAATTAAATTAACCCTCTTTTGATAGATGTTTCACAGAAATTTTCTGTAGTTCCACAAATAAATTAATTGCTTCATAACATAATATATTTAGATCTTATTATCTCTTTATCACTAACTTTATGTGAATTATATAATACTGTTAACAAGTTGTTTCGTGAATTAACGAACTTCATGATGTCATGATGCTGAAACTGCTCTTGACTATACTTCATTTTTACCTTATTATAATTGAGTTGTATACTAAATTAATGCCAATTCGTTCAATATATATATCCATAGTATAAATATTTATCTATAACAATATGTCTAACCATAAAACCATATCCTTTTCAAAAACTATAATTAACCGTTAGAATGCTACGCGGCGCAAAAGCGCTGCGATCGTTTGTATCGAAAATTGCGGCGCAGCGCAAAAGCGCTGCGAGTTTCAGTGTGTTTTCGGTGCTCCGCGGGAGTGCACGTACGCTAACCTCGCGCGTAATTTGTAATGAGAGTGCATTCTTATACATTTAAAAATAACTTTTATCGTTTTTTTATATTATTTTAAAATATCACTGCTCGAAACCATCGTAAGGGAAACAAATCGATATGCTGCACAGTTTTTGGCCTCGCACACTGTATCGGATAATTCTCGAGCAAAAAAGTGGACGCCGACAACAATATACGAAATGAAAGCCTTTATTGCTGTCATACTCGAAATGGGAATAACGAGAAGGCCAACAATTAGTAGTTATTAGTAGCTATTTGTGCGGCAAAACATAATTGTTGAGCTATTTTTTTTTGATTTTTTATTTTCTAAAAGAAATAAAATACAATAATATTGATATCACTTTATGTTTAATAAAAATTAATAAACAATAAACATTTTATCTTTATAATGCAAAAATAATTAATAAAATTGATTGATATTTGTCTAAGTTAGAGTGTTTTATTTGACACCATTATTTTTTCCTCTAAATTAATCAATATGTGTATAGCAATTTTCATTTATTTTTGCCAAAATTGCTTAGCACTAAAACGGTTAAAATCTAAAGCCTGAAAAGAGGGAGGAGTCATTTGTAAAAATTGAAAAAAAATATTTGGAATATAATATTCGATAAACCATTTTTTTGTCATATTTAATGAACACATAAACAGTATTTAACATTAGCTAACACTTACCAGTACTTCTAACAGAAAACTATTTGCCTTTATAACAAGAATGTGCACTGTGTGAATATATTTAAGTGTCAACATAAATTAATACCTTTAAACTTCTGACTGATAATGTTTCAACTGTTGAGATGGTTGATTGCAATGTATTGACATTTAAAAATATAAAAGAGTAGACTATGTCAAACCTATTTTTTGTACTATAAGGAATTAATATATATATATATAAAATTTTCCCGATAATATCCGTAAGTTTAGTTAACACCACCACAAGTAAATTAATATTTGAAATCTTTGTATTTGAATACCTTTATATGGCTCAGCTACGAACAGATTAAAGGTTTTGGAAAGCCATTATATATAAATTAAAAAAAAAAAAAATTTTATACAACTAAATATTATTTACCACTTTTATTATTATATAATGATCAGGGTTGGTTGCTTGATAATGCTTGCGATGAACGAAACCTGGTTTTTTGATTATATTATAAAAGTGTGAAAATTTGTTGTAAAAATAAAATATATTTTTGTTATTTAAACACATTAATTCACTGTCTTGTTCATATTAAAGTTTTTCGAATATTCACATAGGAAAATCAAAACATCTTTTTGAATTTTTTTTCAATTATTAAGATGTACTTTCAATATATTCACGCCATACTCTAATATAATTGGTTGATCGCAATGTCTGTTTTCTCAATTTGTTATGTTCATTAACATTATTATTAAATTTACAATATGAAAAAAATTGTTATCAAAGTGTTGCTGTTTTCTAACTCTCATTTAAAACTTCTCAAAATGTGATCTAATTTTACATGATTTGTGAATTTATGTATCATCACACGGTCAATATTGAAACGAAAATCGTGATTCACTTTTGGAACTCGAACTAGCAATGCCTGTATCTGGTGCCAAATATAGCGACAGAAAGAAATACTTTAATGCTGATCATAGGTTTTCATTTTTAATTAAAAAAGGTCTGAAGAAGTCTTTATTGGTGTATATAAAAACCAATAAAACAATACACGGTAATGTTTTATAAGCGTGACTTATTTTGAATGTTTTGTTTTTTTATTATTTACCATTTAAAATAGAAAATTCTATATCTAATGCTATATCTATTGCTTTAGTAAAGGGTATACGGCAGTGATACCCGTAGCAAGCAATTGTCAATTCTAAGGTTATTATTTTCATGAGATATAATTTCAGATTTTATTCTCCACAAAAAAATTTACAAATCTTCTCTGAAGAAATTGGATTTCATTTTTATCATATGCATGTTGTGCAGAGTAAATAACAGCTGAAGTATTTCTTATATAGTTAAATTGAATAAAATACTTTATGTGTTCAGAAACACGAGAGATTATATTGAATATCCAAAAAAATAAACCTATGCGGTGAGCAAGCCATCAGAAAGTGGACAAATTTGTCATAAATTGAAAAAGGCTTTGCATCACTCTAAACGCTCTGGTTAAATTCAGCTGCATGTTTTCTAATCCATGTCATAGTAAAGCGCAATATGGGAAATTTTATATTAAAAAAATATTGTAGGGTATTGTATATATAGCACAAAAAAATGTGTCGTATATAATCAAATTAGTGAGGTTTTAAACCATTTTCTGTGTCTTATTGCATAAGTGAGATAGATGACTTCAAAGTTTTGAAGTGCTCAAAATTTTTAATACGCAATGGATGTGTTCATTTAGTGATTCGTGTGTCAAAACATAACTTTTCAGCTATACTACAAGCGCCTGGATCATCACTGCACGGTCCTCGGAAACAAAGATTCAAGGCCAATCGTCCATTTATATTTTTCATGAGACAAAAAGATGGTGTCCAAATTTTTTCAGGATCTTTTAGTCAACCCTTGGTTCAATAAAAAAGTTATAGATGGTAGTATTCAATTTAATTCAGATTATTTTATCAGATGGGCATGCCGTTGGTTATGGATGTTTATTTAGTATATTTTGCAGATCCTTCCTTCTTTTTAGTTTCTGATGTACCTACTTTGATATGGCTTAATATTTTTAGTCTGCATCCCTTTTGGTAAAAATCACTATGGATTTTTTGTTATGCAGTATTCTTTGTGATCTATGTTATTACAATATGATCACAATAGTAGAATGATAGAATTATATATGTGTTTTGAATGAATCAATATTTCTTTTTGGCACAAACAATAAATTGTCTTTTAAACTGTCATGGGTAAAGCATATTAATTGATGAAATGTCAAATCCTTGCAACATTTTGAAAACTTGTCAATTGTATATTGTTAGGAATATATGGGTCAATTAATGATATTCTCACCTAAGAACATTAGTTCACCAAACGTATTGCACTACATCTCCTTTTTGAAAAAATCTTATCTTCTTTCTATCTCATCTTTTTGTTATAAAATAACACATTAACAATTGATAAAAATATAAAAGAATGCTACTGACAAAAAAGTAGTAAGGTTTTTTTTTGTTTTTTAAGCCTATAAATGCTAATATCTTAACTACTGAGATGGTAGATTGCAGTGTTGATATCAAATATAGATTGATGCTTGAATATGGAATTTTATAAGAATTAAAAGTTTTATGTTTGAGATAATTTCTGTATAAAAATGAATCTTAAGTTGTTTTTATAATCTTATAAAGCTTGATATAATTTATGATATCGAATGAAGGTGCTTGATGGAATTTCAATATCAAATTTGAATTGTTATAACTTTGTATATATAACCATATGTTTTTTCACTAACGACCCAGGTTTCGCCTTTCGGCATCTTCAGGCATTCTATCACACGTATGCAACAGAACTGACTCACTGAACTGGCTTTTGTCAGTTCTGTTGCATCCGTGTGATATAATGCCTGAAGATGCTGATAGGCGAAACCCGGATCGTTACTGACAAAACACGTGGGATCGTACAAAGTTGTATCAATTCAAATTTTATAATGTTTGGTTTACACCAACACCCTGCATTAATTTTAGAAATATTCAATTCAATTATTCAAGGTGGGAGTATTTGGCTCAACAGGGAACGTGTTAAGTAATTAATTTACGTTTAAAATAACAAATTAATGTGCTTGTTTATTTGTACACAGTTAACAAAGTCTAGATGTCATTGACATTTTTCAATTCATAATATCAATACATCTTATATAATATGGCTTACAGTTCTGGATTATTCTACACAAAAACTAAATATGACTTTTTCATTCAGGGATCTATTTATTTGTCTTTCGAGTATGACAACTTTAGTTAGAGCTAAATACAGAACATATGTAGTTGTAAAAATTAAAGTGTTGGAAGTTTTGAAGCGGATAATCGCTCAAATTGGCATAAACGACTGAGAATAACTTTGCATATGAAGACTGTCCAAAGCAATTTTCCATCACATATAGTTATTTGTCCGAAGCATATTTGACACTCTTGACCATTGCTAGAAAGTGTTCAATACTGCAGTTTTATAGGATAAGCCTTAGTATAACTGTCTGTGAATCGATAGTGATTGTTGGGCGGCGCCACTCCATATTGTTATTATATGCTCGGTTTATCTGGATGTCATTTAGTTACCGAGTCTCAAATATGCAAGAATACTGAATATTCATTTTAATTTTGTAGGAGTGATGGTAATGGCCTTATCAGGAATGAGGTACCCTAAACCAAAACCTCGATTCAATGCTGAACATCCATTTATATACTTCATAAAAGAAAAAAACGGATTCCAGGTGTTCTCCGGATCATTTAGAAAACCTCTTATTGAATAATCTCCATACAGTCAGTATTGATTTTTAATATGAAACATCAAATAATGATATAGAATTGAAATTGATAATTTTGTTTCTATGCTTGTATATCAAACAATAAATATATCAATTTTTCCAATGCCAATTCGAATATAATTAAGCTAAACTAGTCTGTCTATTTTATGTTGTTAATCTTTTGCATGATGATTTGTACTCAAAATGGGAATTATTGTATATTATCTTATAAAAGGGGATTTAATATCTATAATAGTTAAAAAAATCTCTTTGTGTATTTATTGTAATTGAAAATCAATATTGGTTCAATGCTGAATATAGGCCAGAGGACATTATCTATTACATACACTTAGTCTATACATTTCGTAATGGGCACTTTTTCTTGTATTTTGCAATAACTGCTTCACAAAAGGGCTGTGCATCATGTCCTTGTCTCTCTTTAGCCATTAGTACATAACTGTTTGTAAGTCAGAATTGGTACTTTAATACATGTTAACATATTGTCAATTCTCATCATTTTAAAACTTTATGTGAAATTCCACTGTTAGAACAGATCTTAATTTAAAAGAAAGACAGTTTTTCTTTCAGCTTGATTGGATGTTTACCTGAATATGTCTGAGATTAATATTAATACAATTTTTTTCTACATACAAATTCGGACAAGTCTGGATTTAGTTTCATGTCACGTAAATAAATAAATTGCTGTAAATCTTTCATAGGATCCTCATCTTACAGTAATGTTTCATTGTTACAGACATGGAATCTTCTGGAGGTTCAAGTTTTTCACTTGGCCCAATAAAAATGAATTTATTCAATGCTGATCATCCGTTCCTATTTTATTTAGTCAATGAAGAAGAGTCACAAATTTTCTCAGGAGTGTTGAAAAACCTTTAACCATCTGACACGTGATCCAAAATTTTTTCACTCCATTTTGATTCTGTCGTATATGTGATTTTTATTTAAGTCTATGTTTAATATCAGTCTTGCCTTTACAATAAACATAATGATATTTGTAGCCCTACACATGTTAACTGTTATTATTCGTCTCTCTTGTCTATCAAATATCAACTATATTGTTGCTGAAATAACCCAAAAATCACGTGTTTGACAATCATTTTGCTTGATGTAAAGGTGTTAAGCATTACTGGTTGGACTTTACTAGTATCCAGACATGAGAGAAAAGAGCCGTTAAAATAAAAAAAATGCTTCATTTTAATTGGTTAATTCTGCCCAAAAATCATTGGCTAGTACGTCTGTTAAATTTTGTCAGTTTTGAGTTATGAATGCAGTTTTGTTTTTATATGGTAAACAGAAGAACATTTGCAAAACAAAACCTGTGAACTTAAATACAGAAAAAAAGTTGACTTATGAATTTTCAAAATAATTATCCATATGATAATTAAATATTTTTAGAAAATGTCATTGTTTTTTAATCACGGTTATGCTTTTTTTATGAATGCAAAATACAAAAAAAAACATGAATTTAGCCCTTTCGATTGAAATCATAATCTTTGAAATATTCTTTCTATTTAGATTTTTGTAATAAAATACATCTTGCGACTAAGCTCACTCAATTAAATCAAATATGTACATATGTTTTGATTTATAATTTGGGACATTTAAGAAAATATCTTTACGACAAGTTTCAGGGAACCTGCTATTTTTTATTTTTATTAAATTTTTCCACAAATAGAAATTTGTTATATATATTTTTATAACACACAAAAAATATTTTGAACCATGTTACGTTAGTCACTCTCCTGACATTTTCTCTCAATTATATTTTTGACATAGTAATATAATAATACGTTTTATAATAGTAAACTATTAAAACATCTAACTTAAGAAGAAAATTGTTATTATTATGAAAGAAATTCATATTTTTGTTACCATTAGACATAAATGTTTTGTACAGTTTTTATTGAAAATAAAACATTATTCTATCTTATATGCAATCTGTTTTTTTGTTGCATGATTTTTCAATGACTGAATACTAAAGTAGTACAAATTTTTCTCAAATTATTGCTTATTAGAGCCAGTCGTTTATTTGGGACAAAATGCATGTTGTAATAGGCAAAATCTACTGTATATTTCATCTGTCAAAGATGTATCTGTATTATAAAAAGTCACGTTTCATGTCATATCTTTATATATTCCATGGAAATATTTTGGCAGTTTTTTTCAAAATGGAAGAACAGAACAAACACTTGTGAATAAAAAAATGGTGATATTTGTGTTCATTGAATGAGTAAATCAACTTGTTTTTTTTATTGATTGAATTGGCATTCACTTGGTAGAACTCCATTATAATAGGGTGAAAAAAATAGCAATGTATTTTAGTTCTACAAAATTATATTTTGAAATATAGTTGATAGCTATTTCGGCTCACGCCATCGTCAGAACTATGCTTAAATGAACATTTGCTTATCTATATATAGCTGTGTAGAAAAGGTACACAATACATCTTCTCCTGTTTTAATGGTCTAGCTTGTTTCTTGCTCGCAATAAAACAAAATTTTTTGAAAAAATTGTAAATATAATTATTTTTTTTTAACTGCTTTGACATCTTCATGTTATTAATCTTTAGAAGAGTAACATATTATATTTTACATTCAACTGACTACGAAGAATTGAAGTTTTTACTTATGAGAGAAGAATGATCTTAAAATAATTAAAATGCTGCAGATATACACCCAACTGCCAACAGATGGCATTGTAATTCATGGTAATACAAATGTGCCTACACAAATACGTCCATACTCCTTTAAAAGTTAACAACAACAGATACTGCTTCATAAAAGATTCAGTTTTAGGGGTTACATTATAAGTCAAACAGTAATGATCCATTTGAACAGAGAAAAACTATTATGCAAGAAATCATCCAACTATATTAATTATCTTAGTCAAAGATATATAATAACATAAAAATATGAGGTTGTCTTCTACTTATTTTTTATTCTTTTTTCAGCCTTGGTTGTACGTGGTTATTCTGCAACATTCAATTTAGCTGACCCGAAAACATTCCAAGCCAATCGTCCATTTTTGTTTTACCTGACAGATATCGATCGCACTGTAGTTTTCTCTGGGTCTTTGAAAAATTTTGAAAATTAATATTCAAAAAAAAAAAAAAATATCTGTCATTGAATTGTTAGTGGATTACTAAGATTTATATTATATTTTAAATTATAATGAGCTTAGGGTAACACTGGCGAAATTAACCTTCAAAAAGCTTCACTAATGCATGTTTGTAAAGTATTATATCACATACACAAAGTCCTTGTTATCTGAGGGTAATTCGTATGGAATAAACACTTCTTCAAGAATGGGGAATTGAGAAATGGGTGAACAAGCAAAAACGGAATATAAAACACTGGGTGTGGGATATAAAGTGACAGCTGATGTCTGCACTATTTTATATGTCGTAATATAATTATTTTTTAATACCGTGTTCATATGGGCTAGAAAAATACTTAACACAAAAAACCTACAAAAAATTGAATTATTCAAATTCTGTACACTTCCTCATGTTTTGTCATTCCTGAACCAGATTTCATTCTTTCAGCATTTTCAATAATTATAGTACACAAATCCACTCGAACTAAATCTGTACTACAATAGAATGTCTGAAGACACCAAAAGGTGAAACCAAGATTGTGAGCGATAAAAAATGTGGAAGTGTAAAGAGTTTAGATAATACAAATTTAACTTATATCTGAAAGTAATGTGATGTGCCATTGAGTTTAAGTGCCTCGTGCACAATCATGTTTTAGTACTCATAAGTCCGTCCATCATAGAATTATAATATTATAACATCATATCATGATTGCAATCATTCTTTCACAGTCTCCTTAAAAATGGGTCGACATAAATTCACAAAGGTACTAATTGTTGAGCTTAAATGAAAATTGCTGCTTGAATCCATTATCAGTTTTAAAAATATATATTCATTTTATATTTTTGAAATAAAAGATAATAGCTTCATCCAGTCTTGCCCGAAGTAAATAATGTCTTCCTTCAATGTCTCAGAATATATGATTTTCCTCAAAGTTACCTACTGTTTTTCAGCACTGTTCGTTGGCTTTGGTGCAACATCTCATGTGGTTAAGAATCTGATATCATTCAAAGCAGATAGACCATTTTCATTTCATCTCATGGCCATGGACCGTTCATTAGTTTTCTCCGGCTCGTTGAGAAATTTCAGCCACAAATAATAATCGGATCATTCATTATTTGCCATGTAAGTAAATCACTCATAAGAGCTTTGTATAATATTTATTTTACTTTTTAATTACTATTTTATTGTTATGGAAACTTTAGTTAATGATGGAACTTTTAAATTAACTATAGATTGAATATTGACTGCGGCTACAGATTGTTTACGGAGCTATTTATGGTCAACCATGGCCTAAAATATTTGATAAAAAGTCAACCTTTCGGAAATGTTCACACATTATAATGATCCAACTCTTCAGTCCATATACAAATTAATTACTATAAAACAACAATGCCTTGTTTGCATACATCATCAGCGCTATCTCTTATTTCTACGTGAAATGAAACAAAGAAATCAAATCATCTATCAATGTGTATAAATCAACGTGTGTGTGTTTGTCTTTTATGCATTACTACACCATTCATCCGATCGATATGAAAATTTACAAATTTATTGGGTATACTCCCGCAAATATTTCTAGCATACCACTCCCTCTTCAACCCCCCCGAATAGTAAATAAATAGAATTAAAACGACATTATTAATAATTAAATTGGTCCATATCATAACTAGTTTCTTTGAATTTTCTTTCTTTGAGATTGCAGCAACGTGCGGCAGGTCAGGTAGTTATACTATAAAAATGTAATTAACTCTGATTATCTTAATACCTCCCTTTTTTTCTGTCTAATATAAAATAGATCTTCCAATAATAATCACTTGAATTAAACTGGCTTTTTCTTTTCATCATATTTCAGGGCTGTGAATTTTTGTGGTTTATTTATTGTACATGTGTAGTATTTTGGATTTTGGAACGCGTTATCTGAGTTAATTATCAAGGCTATATATATAATATATATATTGAAGTGAAGTTATCTCTTAAGTGGATAGGTGCTATACATGTGTTAATGCGTCCCATAATTCCATGCTCACAAAGCCGGTTGTAGAGATTTGAGGCTTCACACTTAATTAATCAATATCGAGCCTATGTTGACTGTTTTAATTTATGTAATATTGAGTGCGCACAGTGACATCTATTGAAACATTGGTCAAGTCGAAATTAAATAATGTTGATTTTAAGAAGTGCTTCATGTGAAAATATCCCAACAGTTATTATTCAGCCAACCATTCATTATTTCCAGGATTTGTTCCCTTGATTATTTCTGCCCCGCCACCACCAAAAATGTTCATAGCCGACCATCCGTTTATATATTTGATAAAAAGTGAAACAATGCCCAGTATCTTCCGCGGAAGATTGACAAAAATCACCAGCGGCCAGTGAAATAAAATCAATAACGGTAAGACGCAGTAATCTTGCTCCATTAATGAAACTGCGAAATATTATTTTACGGCTAATTTATCCTTAAAAATATACCAGTTGTCGTCTGTATAGCTAATGAACAATATGGACTTGGAGGTAGCTTTGTTAATTCATTACATAGTTACTCAATTTAAATAATAACAACACATTTTTAATATTATTTTCACAATATATTTGATGATCAGGACCCGTTTCTCTTATCACTAGCATTATCAACTGAATTAAAAATATCATGCCTTTCCCCCCAAAAAGTGACAGCTATTTCATTTTATGTGATACTTAGACGGTGACACGTGTTATACATTACAATGCAGACTGAAGTTGCTTCTACAACAAAACGCGTGTCGCATTCAGTAACATACCAAGTGTATTAACAAACCAACTTCACTAACATCAATCTATTTGTAAAAATAACAACAATTTCCATGAATTATATTATACGCCTTACTTAAGCAGGGTCTCTCGGTAGGGGTGTTCGAAATTTGTTAAAATGTGAATAAAACAAGTTGTGTGAGATATCCACTCATTTGTTTTTTCATTTGAAGGTATATTTTATGATGTTAAATGTGGAATACAATGTTATGCAAATGCCCGCAGCGGCTTTGTTTAGTGGCACATATTTGGGAGGTCCAATTTTCAATGACTTTGTCGCATGAATTTGTCTGAATCTGTTGGATAGCGTTTGTTATGTTGACGTTGAGGATGTCAAGTGTTAGTAGTTTATTCGCAAAAACTTGCGATTCAAAATAGTCTCTAAGGAAGAAGTCTAAACATGTTAAATCTTACGATCTCGATGACCAATTCCATGCCCTCGAATCACTTGTGCAGAATGTCCATCCAAAATTGATGATTTGCACATGTTGTTCAACGCTTTAACTTTCCATAGTGATTTGCCATAGTCTATAAAGCAATTGACAACAAATTTGACAGATGTCACTTTAACAACATACCTGCTATAAACCATTTCAAAGACCAAAGACATTATATTTCCTTTCTTATTTTTGTTCCGATTTCATTTTATTTAAATTTGTCTGTTAACCATATGTCATTTAAATGATATAAAATCATTTTTCATAACATCGATTATATCTTGGTATTCAAATTTAGTTTTATAAATACTTATTATCAACTAGTAATTAATCATGAAACTTATATATTTGAATCTATATGACTCTATGCGCATAGGTTTGTACATCAAAAACAATGATGATAATATACTCATTTACTTTGTTAACGGTTTTAGTACCTTCCGAGCAGTTTGTCACCAGACGAAGTAATGTGTATAATGCCTCCATTGAATGCGTTAAAATGTTAAATCGAGATTACCTTTTTACAATTAGAACATTATTGGTGTTGCAATATGCATTATATCAATGTTAAAATTTTCACATAATTTATTTTTGCAGTGTCTTTTTTATTCAAAATATAACAGTTATATTATAATGAATATCATGTGGTGGTTTGAATACCAAAAAATACAAATTTTTGCACCAGAGGCTCTCGAATTATTTCTAATTGTGTTTCCGTTCGAAATTGTAAAAACATTGGGGTTTATTTTATTGGGGATTAGTCGATTCATTCTACTGCAGTTTTATAATATTGTTTGAATCGGCATTTAATTGGTAGAACTAAATTATAATACGGTGAAAAAATTAGCTATTTATTTTAGTTAAAAAAAAAGTTTTTGTACAACTAAAATACGGTTTGAAAATTGGTAATTTTTACAGGACCTGTCTTTATTCAAATAAGAAATCCAATTGAAGAATCTAACGTATTCAAAGCTGCTCACCCATTTATGTATTTGTTTAAAAGTCAATCAGGACTTCACATCGTAATTGGAAGACTGATTGAAATTGCCAGCGAATATCATTTTTTAAATATCTAAGATGGAGTAATTTTTCAATATAGTTTTGCATCACTGCATGCATAACAAAGTGACTTTTCAGGGCTAAAATTGTTTTTTTAGTTCATTTGTAATGACAGCATAAACAATTTGGTAGGAAAGAGTTGAAAAATATTTATAACCATAACAAAGTATAACGAACTTTTTGGCATGAAAATTTTTTGAGAAATGACCACAAATTGCTTGAGACAATGTCTTCTTAAGCAGTCTATTTGAATGTGTAATATTTTTATCATATTTTATGATGCGTCAAGGATTTTTCTGAGGCTTTAGGCTTCATATTTTTTTTGAAGATACATTACATACAAGTTTCTCTAGGTTATGTCTAATCTGTCAAATCGACAGTTGATATCAATATGGCCGACTAGCATAAACAATACATTTAAAATGTATAGAGCTTTTGGCGCGATTTAAGTGACAAAATGTGAAAGCTTTTTTATAAAAACCTCATTGTTGCCAGATGACTGGTTTGTTGAATTTTTTTGGTGACAATTTCCCAGTATTTAATTGAGATACTAATTTATTGAGAAACAAAAAAAAAATCGTTAAGGTACCACTGATAACATATATACTAGTTGGTATGTTGAATTAAATGAAAAAAATTGTAAAATATTTACAAATATTAATAAATCAATCAAGCTATTAAATATTTTTAAAGAGGCTTTTCAGAAATATGTATACGCTATAATTCCACAAAGTTCAGTTCATTTGCAAAGTAATTAGGTTCAGCAAAATGGCACCCTGACATAAATACACTATCAATGGTGGAATTCATATTGAGGTGAAATGAAGCAATAAAATTGTTATAGAAAAATATATTTTTCATAGTGTGGGAGCATCTTTTAAAAAGTAAAAACACATTTTTAAATACTATTTCCACAATATATTTTATGATCCTGACCGGTCCTGACCGGTTTTGCTTATTGTGAGTATTATTGACTGATGATCAGATGATGATGCTCGACGATGCAAAATGATAAGTGAATAATGCTCTTGATGAGAGAAACTGGTCCTGATCATAAAATATATTGTGAAAATAGTACTAAAAATGTGTTTTTATTGTTTAAAATGTAATGCCTCTAGACTAAGAAGGGAGAGTCAACACTTTAAATTGTGCGAATATCTTTTATCAAATCATTTTAAATAATAGAAAATATTTTTCCCAATTAATGTTTCAAAATTTTCAATCTTTGTTTTTAAGTTATATTTCAGTTTTTGAAGCTGGGAATTTTATTTTTATGTGTAATTTCGTTTTCGTTCTGAATATTTCCAGACCTTAATTCCAAAACATTTTCAAACACATTAAATCATCATTCAGAGCCACTGAAAATTTGAGAGTTGTTTAAGAGAGTCAGGGGTAGAGGGTAGTTAAAATTTGGTTAAATATTGTCGACATAACTAATAAACGTCCTCATATATTTAATTTGAAATGCGTGCATTGTTGTTTGATTGGTTTATTAATCAATTCATCTGGGCTGAAATTAATAATTCATCACTTTTACAGCGCTCGTCCCTGTCTTTACTTCTCTAAGATATCCAATTGAGCTTCCCAACAGATTTAACGCCAATCACCCATTCATGTATTTATTAAGAAGTAAAACTGAGGTTCATATCTTCATCGGAAGATTGACTGAATTCACCAACGAGCAGTGAATTAAAATGATAAATGGTAATATTTTTGATGGATTCAGCGGTAACTTTGTGGAAAATCATTTTTAATATAAAATTAGAATTGTTTACTTTATCCTTCCACTTGGCTTGCTACTAAATGCGAAGCGTATTTTGTCACTTGGACGAAAACTTTGAACTGTTGGATTATGTTATTTATTTCTAAGGTAATCAATGATTATAAGTCATATATTATATAATTGGGATAAACTGTTACTAGAAAGAAAAACTTTATTTTCAAATAAAAAAGGCTCAATCTTTATATGGGATAGATATTCAATTTTAATTTTGTATAAAAAAAGGTGGGATGTTTCTAATTATAGTATTGTCTCTTTTGAGATACATGTAATCCAGTTGCATGCTGTGAATATTTATGTTTCTCATTCATTTTTATGTTAAATGATGAGAGTGAAAGAGATATAAGGGCATGTTTATGCATGTTCTTGCATTTCCTCACACGTAAACCAAGGGCCAGTGTCATAATGGTATAGTAATTACAAAAATGGCTGTTTTGAGTTGAATATACTAACTGCTTTTATTGTCAGGTGCTATCCACGTGATTAGATTGTTTACATGCTTTAAATGACAAGTTAAAAACTAAAACGTTAAGCACACCTTTCCTTGTTTTAAATCATGCAAATCTCCTGAACATGGAATTCTTTGCATGTCCCCACTATTAGCATTAAAAAATGCAGGTTTATTAGCCATAGATGGATAAAACCTGTAAATATACTGCCATAAGCAGTAGGATATGTAATCATCACATAGTAGCTGGCAACAAGTGGCATGCGAAATATATTAATTAAACGGTAATATGTTTTTTTTTAATATTATAAAAAGGTAATATTAAATAAACTTTTCATAATGTTCAACCACATTAATAAATCACAGAGCAAAGTAAATTGTTGGCAGAATTCATTTGCCTGCAGTTAATAAAACCATAAAAAATATTGTTCAATACATAATAAAAGCATACCAAAAGTTTGTATTTCTAATGAATATTTTAAATAATTATGGGTATTTGGGATTGCAACGTTACTGATTTATATAATACGTCTTAAAATAATGTGTGAATAATGGCGTTGGCCTCGAAGCTTATCTTAGAATGTTATCTTTTATGTCGCATAAAGGATATTTCAATACTGAATATTTTAAAATATAATTGTGATGAAGATTATGAAAGCTATATTTCAATAGCAAAATTAGCTTATTACATGAAATTTTTAACTCTATTATATATTTTTTTGTGTTACTGTCAACCCTCTCAACAGTTAAGATACGTCAACAGTCAGCAGGCTTTAAAACACCTAGTATATTTATTTGATCACCTTGATAGTTATACCAAAATACAGTTACGCAAAGAATAATCCAATTATTCCTTTTGTGTTTTTATTGTAGTTCTTGCAGTTGTAGCCGAATCTGATGTATTATATGAAGATGAACCAAACACATTTAAAGCAGACCATCCGTTTTTGTTTTATCTTAAAACCCAGGATGGGTCACAAGTATTCAACGGAAATTTCCAGAGCGCATGAGAAAATTTGTGAATAGCTTGTAGCCATTTTTGTTGTCAATGTAAGAATACGGTTAGGTTTTTTCATTTATAAATAATAAAAATCTTCACTTAACATTTCATAGCACTAAAACTTGTTGTATTAATAATATATAACCATTCAATAAAATAATATGCCAACAGTGCCATCTGTACTCTAACTTTAGATATTGGGACTACATTATAGGAATATGATGTTGTGCGACTAGGCACCTATACAAATTTGAGGTTAGGTTTTTCAATTGTATTTTGTGAATTGCCTGAACAGCTACTAACAATATATATTTATAATTCATTATGTAAAATAGTTATTTATAATATAATATATTTATAAATATTCTAATTTGATCTTGAACATTAAGTGGCTTATAAAAAAACTATACTATAGGGTTGACCACATACACTATAGGAAACTTCTCTATAAAGGAGGATGCTATAGGGTGGTTTATCACACTTTTAGAACATGGTTTCTGTACAAAAAGCTAAAGGAATATCTCTTATATAAGGAATACAAGGAATATACTCTTTCAGTGCTTAGATCGTAAAAATATTTCACTGAAAATAAGTCGCATTTTTTTAAAATCTCGAAAATGTCAACACATATTCTCTTTTATGATAAAAAGAATTTCATAATTTAAAAAGGATTTAAAATTGCCTGGCCCATCTTTGTGAGAGTAATAATAAATAATTGATATATCTTTGATTTTTTTGACTAAATGGATATGATTTGACTAATTATGAAATGCACACTTTAGTTGTCAAAAATTACTTTTATATAATCGTCATATAGAGAGTTATGGGAAGGAAAACCCAGACAGAAAACCGAACACCAACCCGCCTGGGCAGCGTGGTGTTGCTATGTCCAAACCCCCCCTGAAAAAAAAAAAAACAGGGGGAGGCCTTCATCCAGCAGTGGATCGACCCCGGCTGATGATGATAGAGAGTTAGTAAACCTCTGTTCAAAGTAGCTTTGCATTATAACACGGCGAAAAAAATAACAATGTATTTTAGTTCTACAAAATTATTGTAAAAAGATATATTTGATAGCTATTTCGAGTCACGCCATTGTCAGAACTATGCTTAAACTAACAATGGCTTATCTATATATAGCTGTGCTGAAAAGGCACCCAATACATCCTCTCTCCTGTTTTAACGGCCTAGCTTGTTACTTTCACACAATAAAACTAAATTTTCAAAAATTGTAAATGAAACAAAAGGCGGCTATGACAATAAGTTTACATGTGGGACGGAAGTGGTCATTAAGGAAGCAAATCAGACCACCCCCTAGTAATAGGGTTGGACTAGTGGGGATACTATTATATTAGTTTGTTCGTTAAGAATCCTTTGTGATAATTGATCTCTATTGATTTCCAGCTGTTTCAAAGCCGTCATTCTGCGACCCTTACTATAAAGATGCTAACACTTAGGCGCTGAGTTTGAATTTATATTATGTGATTCCTTAATAACGTGATTAGCAAATTGTGAATCTGTTTTTTTATTGTTGAATGATCTTACATGTTCCTTAGTTTGAGTAGATATACTTCTACCTGTCTGTCCGATATAAACGGACAAACATGAGCCACAGGACATTTTGAAAATACCGCTTCTGTCAAGTTTATTAATTTTATCATTACTATTTTAGCTTTGCATTGTTTTAGAGTTTAATTGATGAATCTACGCAAATATGTGCGTATCTGTAGGTCTTGGGAAGTTGCTCCTAAAACACTCCCGGCGATTATAGCATATAAATATAGTCACATGTGAGTCGTTTGACAGCGAATCACTTATTTATTTTGTATCATTTGCAGGTTTTACGGGAGCTAAATTCCATTCTCTTAAAATTAATCTGGGCAATCCAAAAGTTTTCAAAGCAGACCGTCCATTTGTATTTTATCTAAAACAGAGATATGACCCCCAAGTTTTTTGTGGCACCTTAAAAACGTTTTCAAACAAACGATAGAAGTTATTAAAAAAAAGTTAGCATACTTATTTTAAATTGTGCACTTCTATCATTTGAAGCATAAAATCACACAAATTAATTAAACCAATTAATTAATTAGCAATTAATTGCATGGCTTGGGCAGCTGTACTTAAATATCTTTCCTGATAGTTTGTGTCATAATAAAACTTAATTTCTTTTTATATTATAATGTAATCATTTCTATTCCCAATTCATGGATAAAATTGTGGAATTGAAACAAATAAATGACGTCTTCATTTTTATAATTATAAGAACTTTTTTATCAAGAACTAACCGTAAGGTTGATTAACCTTTAACAATTTGCATTCAGATGTACCTTAGAATTCGAATGCCACCACTATGGTGTAAAATCATTAAAATTTAATTTAAAATAACAATAATTCGGCTTTTATTTATTAACCCTTTGCAATTAAGTGTAACATTTATTTTTTCTTCATACAATTGTAGTGACAACTTTGATTGCATGTCATTTTTTTGAGTTCTAAATATTTATTGTGTGTTCTGGCAGTAATGTCCAAGATCCTCTGAGATGATGCGTCTCTGTTTTCGATCCACGCGTCCAAAACCCTACGTTGGCAACACCTTTTCTTCTCCCCTCTCTTCCCTACCCAAGCCACCCCATCCGGGTGACGCCGTTATATATGTCATTGATGACGTTGTTTTTGAACACGCCTGAAGTGTTACGATCGTCGCTACAAAAACAAATCCGTAAACATCGACACGTGTTGAATATTTTCACTAAAGTCACTAAATTAGCATCCGTGCGTAAACATTATAGTGCTTCCAAAGTGACGTGACTTTTAATATATATTATATGTATATACATATCGTAATCATGCGTGATGTATCGTTGGCTTCGCATGAAGACTCCGCGTCGGAAGGCGAAACGAACGCCGGCCAGACGTCAAGCGTGGCGGGTGATCGTTTGGACAGACTGGAGAGCCAGATACTAAGTTCTTGTTTTAATCGAAACAAGATCAACCGTCCACCTCACGGCCCGAAAGAATCCCCCTCGAGTCGATAGGAGATTCCTTTCGCCTCCCGAAGGAGGCCGCCCCATCCAATAAACAACAACTGACAGCGTTGGTCGGGACTGTGAAGGAGCTGATCGTACCCAATGCGGACCCGGCCAGGATATCGACGATGATCGGCATCCAGCGATGTGGCACATCAGATTGATCCGGACTCTGTTATTATGAAACGCAGAAAAAATATGCCGCGACGCCGTTGTTCACCGAGTGAACGATGAGTTCCGTGGATACGACCAAGGAGCTCTTACAGCTCAGTTGACGGGGACGAGGCGTTACTCGAGTCAACCTATCATTCTCAGGCGAGGGTCTAGGTCTCGCCAGCCTTTCCTGCAACCTGGGGGGGGATTTTCGCCAGTCTGTCCCTAACGTGTTCCTCCTTCACCTGATGGTTTCGGCGGTGCTGGATCTGTTCGGCCTTCTTCCCACACACTATTTGCATGATGTCTTCGGTTATAAGTTGGTGGGAAGAGTCTCTTCCAAACTTTCCTTCGATTGACTGAAACACCCGCTCGGGTGTAAGAGGTACCGTCTTATTTCCATCCCCCCCCCCACTCAATGACGAACTGCCGGCCCTCGAGTAAGGCGTCCTCCCCGTCAGCTGAGCTGTAAGAGCTCCTTGGTTGTACCCACGGGACTCATCTTTCTCTTCCAGCTCGGTGAACAACGGCGTCGCGGCATATTTTTTCTGCGTTTCATAGTAACAGAGCCCGGCCCAATCTGATGTGCCACATCGCTGGATGCCGATCATCGTCGATATCCTGGCCGGGTCCGCATTGTGTACGACCGGCTCCTTCACAGTCCCAACCAACGCTGTCTGAACTTACTATCTGGCTCTCTAGTCTGTCCAAACGATCACCCGCCACGCTTGGCGTCTGGCCGGCGTTCGTTTCGTCTTCCGACGCGGAGTCTTCATGTGAAGCCAACGATACATCACGCATTATTACGATATGTATATATATATTAAAAGTCACGTCACTTTGGAAGCACTACAGTGGTTTCCGCACGAATGCTAATTTAGTGACTTTAAAAATAGTCAACACGTGTCGCTGTTTACGGATTTGTTTTTGTAGCTACAATCGCGTAACACTTCAGGCGCGTTCAAAAACAACGAAATCAATGACAGACATAACGGCGTCACCCGGATGGCGTGGCTTGGGTAGGGAAGACAGGGGAGAAGAAAAGGTGTTGCCAACGTAGGGTTTGGACGCGTGGCTCGAAAAACAGAGACGCATCATCTCAGAGGATCTTGGACGTTGCTGCCAGAACACACAATAAGAGTTTTATTGGTATGTAAAACTCCTATATTATTTATTTGATCGCACAGTAGTGTAAAGTTTCTCATTACTGTAAAATTTGATTGATCAAAAAGTTTGAATATTTTGGAAATGCGATTGATTTTTCGATGTTGATTTTTAACTGACTGGTATAAAATAGTGAAAAGGTTTTCAGAAATATGTACACACTTTAAATGCAAAACAATTGAGTCAATTATTTACGAGGGAAACAATTTTATTGTTAACGAATAATGAGGAAAGTTTAATAAACATTTTGCAACTATCTTTTATATATAATTTCTTTTAATAACACTTTTTTTCCCATGCATCTTATATTAACAATTGATCACATTGCAGGAATTCTATTTTTCAGACTCTTTTTTTAACCAAATTCGAAAATTAATTCGATATACCTAGAAAATTTATCAACCGTGTTATTCAAGCACAGAATGGAAATGTAGTAGTATTAAAAGAAGACCCATAAGCGGGCGGTCTGGTAACCAACTACTTATACATTCCATATAATTTACAGGTGTGAGTTTTGAATACTTCTCAGCAAAAAATATTCCGGCCGGACCTAAAACATTCAAAGCAGATCATCCATTTGTATTTCATATCAAATATAAAGATGGGGCTCGAGTCTTTTGCGGTTCTTTGAAAAAGGTTCCCACTTAAGTAATATAATTCACATCTGAAAAAAGTTAGCGTTTCTTATTTATAATTGCATGATTTCATAATGGCAATGCAGCATGTGAATTACTTAAACTGTTCTCTGTTGAAACGCGCAAAGGATATCCCAATATTTTGTATTTCAAATATTAATTCAGTATAGTCAATGTTAAGCACCATATGAAGATTATCAAGATTGTCAGAATTTTTAAATGTTGAATCATTCCTATGTTAGTAACATTCAAATGGGACGGGCTTTGCAAATATTTGAAAAGCTATTGTTTTGTTTGATTCATTCGAATCGTTTTTTAAAATATTATGATAATTTATGTTAATCAAATTTTCAAACTACCGACACAATGCTATGCAAAGAAAATAAAAAAATCGCAACAATTAGCTTACCTTTTTACATCTGCGGACCACCAAAAATCCAAAAATATTTTACGGACTGTCAACATTAAATTTAAATAATAAATATTTATATAATTGATATTTTATTCAAGACAATAAATTTTGCAACACCGTATGCTGATATAACAATATTTAAGTATATTAAAACAGACAGTAACAAAAGAATGTAATTTAAAAATCCATAAAGTACAACATAAAATTCGATTGTTTCGGCTCACCCAGAAACCGCATCACCGGTTGAGAAACTATGGCTTAGAGGATGTCTAAGTCTAAGAAATTCAAAATTTAATGAGAAATTCAAAAATTGCCCCGTCCATCTTTGTGAAGGAATCATAAAATAGGATTGTGAGAGTAATGATGAACAAATGATATATTTGACTAATTATTTTTCTGTAACGCACACTCATTTTGCCAAAAAAGCAAATTACTTTTTGATCAATTTCAGCATCATATAGAGAGCTCGTAAAGTTCTGCCCAAAGTAGCTTTGCATTGTTTTAGAGTTTCATTGATTAATCAGCGCAGTTATGTGCATATCTGTAGGTCTTGGGCAGTTTACTGCTGAGACACTCATTATGAGTACGGTATGAGAATACTGTAACATGCGAGTCATTTGACAGCAAATCACTCATTTATTTTGTATTATTTACAGGTTTTGTGGTAGCTCAATTCGAGTCTGATACAATTTATCTGGATGAACCAAAAGTTTTCAAAGCAGACCGTCCATTTTTATTTTATCTAAAACAGAGAGATGACCCCCAAGTTTTTTGTGGCTCGTTAAAAACTTTTGCAAACAAGCAATAGAATTTACAACTCAAAAGAAGTTAACATTACTTATTTTAAATTGTAGACTTCTTTCTATCATTTAACAGATGAAATCACACAAATTTATTTTATCTATTATTTAAAAAAACCACTATATTATTTATTTTGTTGAGAAAAATTATGTCTTTTTAAGTAGTTGATTTTTCTACGCAATTAATTGCATGGCTTGCAACTGCTCTTATAAACATCTTTCTCAGTAGTTATGTATCATATCAAAACAATATTCTTTATATAATATAATCACATTTATTCCCAATTCTTGAATAAAACTGTGGAGTTAAAACTAATTAAAGAAGTCTTCGGTTTTATAGAACTTTTTTATCAAGAAGTAACTTCAATATTGACTGACCTTTAACAATTTGTGTCCCTTAGAATTCGAATGCCAATCAAATCAAAATCATTAACATTTTTAATTTAAAATAACAATAATTCGGCTTTTATTTATAAACCATTTGCAATTGAGGGTGACTTTTATTATTTCTTCATACTATATTGCAGTGAAAACTTAGATCGCGTGCCATTTTTTTGAATTCTAAATATTCATTGTATATTTGATTCCATAGTAGAAGAAAAGTTCTTATGAGTGCAAAATTACTGAAAAAAAAATTAACTGATCAAAAAGTTTGAATATTTTTGAAATATAATGATTTTTTGATGTTTTCAGAAATACGTACACACTTTAAATGCACAATAATTGAGTCCATTATTTATGAGGGAAACAATTTAATTGTTAGGGAATAATGAGGAAAGTTTAATAAACCTCTGGCAACTATCTTAAAAAATTACACTCCTTTTCCCATGCATATGATATTTACAATTGATTACGTTGTTGGAATTCTATTTTCCACACGCTTTTCAACCAAATTCGATAATTAATCAGCGCTTACCTAGAAAATTTGCCAACCATATTTTTCAAGCACGGAATGGAAATGTAGTAGTATAAAAGAAGACCCATAAGCGGGTGGTCTGGTAGCAGATTTATTGAAGAGTATCAGAAAATTGAATTTTTAACTGTAAATGAAACAACCATAAAATATAGTCCACTAATTTTTAATAATGTTAAAAGTTAAAATGTGACAAAAGCATGGTTGACTTATAAATGACAACCAAAATGATATGTGCATATTACAAGTTGCTGTTCTATTCACCGTTCGTAAGGAGTTCATGTGACAGATAGACAGATCGATAGATATATTTTCTATTTAAGATATTTTAAAGATAGAATTTCGAGACATTTCTGTTCAAGAAATATTTCATTCATATTATTCAACTTGATGGAATTTCTATATCAAATCTGAATCGCTCAAACTCTGTAGACTTCCACATGTTAACTGATAGTTCTTTTGCGTCCATGTAGTGGAGTGCCTGAAGAAGCTGAAAGGTGAAATCACAGCTTGAGCAATTCGAATTTTATATATGTTCAGGTCATTAAATTTAAATGTTGTAATATGGTCATGCAAACACACAACATACTCTTGCAATTCCTGTGTAAAATAATTCGTTTGATTAATTTGTCATTTTTTTAGTACTGTTTGTTACGGATATGATAAAACTACCAAACATCTTCAATGCTGACCACCCATTTATGTATTTGTTGAAAAGTAAAATGGGTTCACACATATTCCTCGGAAGGTTTTCTCAAACTAGCAGCGAGTAGAGAACTGATTATCCAGGTTGTAAAATGTCAGTAAATTACAGTGATTACATAGTTACATAGCCATAAAAAGCATGTGTAAATATTTATACGTTGTTTGTAAGCTTTGTGGGAAATATTTGAAATGTTACTGTTACTTAATTTGTTCAAATTGTCTTTTGGAATGTTATGATAATTAATGTTCACCAATTTGTCGAACTACCAACACACACAATGAGACGCAAAGAAAAATAAAAAAAATGCAACAATTAGCCTAGCGGGTGTCTTAAGTTCTCAGGCCTAAGGTGTTGAGCATTAACTGCCTATATTCTATCAGTGTCTAGCCACTTATCAACATGTAGGTAAAAACTATGCAAAGGATTAGTTGATTTAGAAATTAATTACAAGCATGTCGTTAGTCACAAATTTAACGGTCATTAGAAATGTAGCCTTCTGCATTAGAACTAAATCTTGACGACATTCCAACTAAACTCAATGATGTCGACCACAGTTTAAAAATTTTATTCCGATTCCTTAATCATTTTTAATCTTAATAATATTTAATACTTTACTTAAAATTGGGGAAATAGATTTTATTTAAAGAGCTAACTGTTACTTCTTGGTAATTAGAATAATAAAAATACAATGCTTAGTACTATTTTCACAATTTTACATTTTTAAGATCGGGATTGGTTTCGCTGTTTCGAAAAAGGTAAAAGATATTGTGTTTTTATTATAATAACTATTAACCAGGAATTGACAGTTTGCACCACAAAAGATAGCTCTTTTGATTATTTATTGAGCCTTTGACTGCTGATTAACAATATATTGTTGTTTGTGATAACATTGAAAACTGTTACAAGGATTGTCGTTATCTGTTTAATGATTGGAATCAAACAATCAATTAGAATGATCAACTATTATATTGATTGAATCAATAATAGCTCATAGCATTTTTTGCTTGTAAATCAAATCATACCGTAGAATAAAAAGCACTCGGAAACTACATAATTACGGAAAGAATAATTTAACTGACCGAAAAGTTGAATGATAGAATGTTAAACACAAAATTAAAAGGTATTCAATAGATAATATTCGAGGAAATGCAATAGATTTTTTTGAAAATAGTGAAAGGATTTTCAGAAATATGTACATGCCTTAAGCGTGCAATAACTGGGTCTATTGTTTATGGATGAATAAAAAATTCAGTGATGAAGATATTGATGAATGATTAATAAGCATTTAGCTTCTATCTTAAGGAAACAGTATTCTCTTTCATATAATGTCCATTTTGGATTACTTCAATTTCACTGTCTTCGTCAAACAAACTTTTAAGGTTATCGTTGCAGTTGTGGATTTTGTCAGCATTACAGAGAAGTTTACACATGTCTATTTTCGTTAGCATATTTGTCGTTCAATATCATCTTTTCTCCTTCTTCTTTCATTCACCTATCATTATTTTTATCATTGACTGCTGTCAATTTGATGAAATCACTCGTCGAGGAATTTCCGTTGTCATTCAAAGCTGATCGTTCATTCGTGTATTCATTGAAAAGTAAAATGGGGCTACATATCTTCCTCGGAAGGTTGTCTCAAATCGCCAGCGAGTAGCGAGTTGAAAAGATCATCAAATTTATATTGATAGTCAAATAGATTGTTCTATACAAGTGGGAATAATAATTAAATATGCACGGACATTTATAAGTCAGCTTTGCACAAAGTCTTTCAAAAATATACCAAAATAATTTGTTATATATTTCATAACTCTGAAATACGAAGCGTTTGTTATGCCATATGTGCATAATTTTTAAAAGTCATCAGTGATAGTTAGTTTATAGATAATTTATGAATGCATGCATATTCTTTAATAAACAAGAAATCAATTTTATGAAGCTGAATTGGCGAGCTTGCAGATACAATACTTTTTTTTGGGATATGTTTTCTGTGTCCTCCTAATGCAAAGAGGTCATAACAGGTCCATTTGTATAAGATTCCATTACTTAACTGCAGTATTTTGAGCCTAGTTATTTTTTTTTTACGCTCAACGCACAAGAAAGTCGGTTAGTTAATGGTGTAATCTCTGTTATTATTTTTAATTCTTGTCCGTGTATATATTTTTTCAATGTCTGTCTTTACCGAGAGACCCATTATGTTTGGTTGGTAAACTTTTTGTTTGCCTCTATTTCCATCGTCACCGGCTGTTATTGAGTGAACATAAGGTCGTAATTGTTGTGCAGTTTGCTTTTAAGCATACCGGCCTACACAACAATTGGTTATTAAATATTGTTTTATGGGTAAATCTAATATTGAAGTTTTACTAAAGTATTATAATCTCGTATGAATTTTAGGTTACAGGCTTATAACCTTTTTCAGAAAACCTAGTAAAATGGAATTCTTAGCAGATCATTCATTTTTGTATTATTTAATGATCCGTGATGGGTTACCATTGTTCAATGGAGTTTTCCGAGCAAACGCATAAAATTGAAGGTGCTTTATTCTAGTCAAAGGAATAGGGTTGGCATAGTAAAATCGTAGATGATCCAACGGTTCAAAGCACTTATTTTCTTCTTGTTCACTATTAAGGTGGACTGTTACTTCTTGACGGAAAAGCATATTCTAAATAATAATAAACCACATTTTTTAGTTTATGATATCGACTGAAGGTGCTTGATGGAATTTCCATAAATGAAACAAATTTGGGTTGTTACAACTTTGTACGATTCCACATGTTTTGTCACTAAGTTTTGCTCAGTTCTGTTGTATCCGTGTGATAAAATGCCTGAAGACGCCGAAAGGCGAAACCCGGGTCGTTAGTGACAAAACATGTGGAATCGTATAAAGTCGTAACCATTCAAATTCGACACGGTGGAAAAAATAGCAATGTATTTTAGTTAGTAAATACTAAAATACATTGCTATTTTTTTCACCGTGTTATAATGGAGTTCTACCAAGTGAATGCCAATTCAGTCGATAAATTCAAATTTGACATTTTTAGTACTTATTTCCACAGTGTATTTTATTATTGATGAATTGATATTGCTCGCAATGAGCGAAAACGGTCCTGATCATAAAATATGATGTGGAAACATGTACTAAAAAATATGATTTTAATATTTTAAAATATTTTCTTCTTGTTTTCGTTTGAACCTGTCATATTTTATGTAGTTACTTCGATAGTACTTTCTTGTTGTTATTGTTTATGAAAGATCTTGACTGTCAGCAATTGCCCTCGAAATGTTTAGTTGCTTTTTTTTATTGCAGTGGTATTATAATAGTGGTTTTTAAGGTTACGTGTTCTAAACTGCACTTGTTATATCTTTAATATCATTGACTTATATATTAATAAATCGATTTTAGTCATATAGGTGAAATAAGGGTTTTATTCTGGCTGCTTAAAAAAATATTGTTTTACATCAATGCAGCTTAAGATTATATTACTAATAACATGCCATGTAAAAATGCAGAATGCCTTAATCAATCCAAATACATCTTTTTTGTTGGTTTTTACATCATAAAAATTTACTAAGCAATATTAATTTGTTTTTACTTGATGACAAGTTCATACATTTTGATAATTGAAATAAGGGTTAAGCAAACAATATATTAAATTATTTTTTATGCCTCAATGAACTGCAATTAAAAATACTACACTATTATTATTATAACCAAGGTAATGTACATATAAATGAAGTAGAAATATATATAAAGCTATTATTTTTTGTTATTTTGAAAGAAAAATATAATAATAAAAATATGCTAATTAATTATATCGTTTGCCAATGTTATCTCCTGTCATTTTGACTATGGGATAGAATGTGAAAAATGTATTTTACAAATCATAAAAAATGAAGAAATAAATTATTGGATCGTAAAAAAAGCCACTTCAATGAGGCTTTGTGTGTGTATGTGTTTGTGTGTTTGACAGTGCAGCAATAAAATCGTTATGATTATATGTATATACAATATATTTATATTCTAATACCTTTTACATACTAATCCTGTTATGTTTTGCAGAATTTTCATTATTAAAACAATATAATCGTAGAAAAATCGTTCTTTTCATAGTCACAGTATGTTTAGGGAAATGTTGAGCTAAATGTAAGCTAAAGATTCTCTCGAAATAACATGAAAAGGTCTTTGTTTACTTATAGCATGTAATAAATCTTCAATATAACAAATAAACAAGCAAAACTTCAAGTGCATACATGCTAGCCTTATTACAGAAGAATGATTTCACGTATGACGTTTTAATTTGAATATTTATACATTCAAAAATCTCTTTTGCCAAGTAAGAAGAAACATAACCTAAAATTTTTACAAAAAGCGTAGAATCTCAGCTGTCAATGATAAAATAGCTTTCATGAAGTTTTAGTGTTTGACTGTCTTGCAGAATTTTGCCCATTCCTTACTCAGCAACGTAGAGAACATTCCATTACCGAATATTTAAATAAATTAATTCATTGGTGAGGTAGAAATAAAATTGTTTCTTTGTCTTTGATATTAAATGAAGATGTCTTTGATATTAAATTGATCTAGCTGTATATTATATTTACAGGTCTCGTAGTCATGATAGAATCATTTCAGTACTACAATGATGAAATAAAATTTGATGCCAGCCATCCTTTCTTATACCTTTTGACTGACATATCAAAAAATATTATCTTCAGTGGAAAATATATTGGAAATTGAATTTCTATGGTAAAATAATATGATTGCATTTTATATAAATGTTTATCTTTTGACTAACTGGAAAGGGAAATGTTTGAGTTTGTGTGTATGTATTCAAAGAGAGTTTTGACCTACTGTTATTTTCAATGGATTGTACCTCTCAACTTAGCCGACTAATTTAAATATTATCCTTGAATAAATTTCTATAAAATATATATATTTAAATATTAATATGATTATTGGTTTTTATTAAAGTTTGAGAGACATTAAAGTTTTAATAATTGGAATCTGCTGGTGGAAATCATTAGAGGTAAATGAGTTTTATTTGAGCCAATGATAAATGTCAAAAGTGATACTTTCAAATAATGTTTTAAGTCACTTATAGGTGTTGTTAATAAAATATTCTATGGATTATTAATTTACATAAATGTCCAGTATATTAAACATGTGTTTAAAAAAATAGAAACACTTTTTTTAGTACATTTTTACTAAATATTTTATGACCAGGATTGGTTTTGTTCATTCTGATATACCATAGATAACAGGTATCGGATGTATCTGTTAATTTTTTATTCAAAATTTAATTAAATTAAATTTTTGATTGTAATGTAATTTGCATTCAGTTAATAATGTTTGAAATGAGCAAAAATGGTCCTGATCATAAAATATATAGTGAAAGTAGTAATAAAAAATGTGTTTTTACTATTTCAAATATCATAAAAGCGGTTAGCATATACATATTTTTTGCAAAAATCACATCCACAACTGAAGTTGATGACAAAATGGCTGACTAAGAAATGTCAAAAATAATAGTGAAAAATGTTTTGGCTTGTTACTGACACTGATTGAAAAATACATTTGGATAATAAATTTATACAGTTGTCTATTATATTGTATTTACAGATCTATCAATTGAAGTAGACTCATTTGTTCACTATGATATTGAAGAAAAGAAATTTGACGCCAATCATCCATTCTCATACTATTTGATTGACGAATCAAAAACTACCATCTTCAGTGGAAAATATATCAGAGTTTGATTCCTGTATAAACTTTTCTGGTAAAATACTATGGTGATGATTTATTTAAATGTAATACATATTTTGTATTTTGTTTCTGTTCAAAATTTTGCACGCTACAGTTTTGCCTTTGTTAATTAAAGCATTTATATAATATAATGGACAAATCATTGCATCGATGGCATTTTTAAAACAGGATCATTAAAGGTTAAATAAATACTATTTATTCAATTAATTAGGTCTACAGAGTTAAATGATAGTCAAAAACTGACAAAAAAATAGTTTCAAATCGCCATTTTGTTCTTAACACGTTGATTGCCATGGGGGTCACCGGTGACCGGCATGGATTATTTCATGGGGGCCCTAGGTGTAATTGGTGACCGGCAAAAAAGACCAGTACATAAAAAAACCAATTATTCTAGTAAAAAAAATCATCAAAATTAAAAAAAAAAAAAACAATGCATTCTGACATATGCTATCAAATACTACTTAGAAACATATTATCATTGTATTCACTATTTTATGTAAAATCTGTTGGCGACCAACGTGTTAAATTGATTTATATACTTATGTCATTTATTAAATAAGAATAAATGTTCAATATATCTCAATAAATGAACTGCAATCCAGTTTATAAATGCTGCTTTGTCTATACCTGGCAGTCTTTCTTAATTTAGCTTGGATGCCACTTGCGCATGACATCTGAATGTAATTTTTTTGTTTGCTTCACCCTAAGGATGTACTTTTTGTAATTGCTTTTAGCTATTTATTTTAATACGCACTATATCCAAACATTTATTCAAAATAACAGATTTATTTTCATTTATTAAAATTCTTATAAACGCTAACTTTGTATGGGTATCAATGGGCTCTATGTTTGTTCTAGTTAAAATGCAAACACAAAAATTTTCTTTTATTCATCATTATTAAAATAGATTTCTATAAAAACTATTGAACAGTTTTAGAATTTTTGGAACTATCTATCTATTAAGGATGTAAAAGTGTAATTTTGGGGAGTGGAGAGTTTATTCATGTGGTCAAAAATAGTGAAAATGTTTTGGTTTGTTGCCACCGACACTGGTTGAAAAATACTTTTTGAATAATGAATTGATACAGTTGTCTATTATATTTACAGGTATGTCAGGCATTATCTCACTTTGTAATCATGAAGTTGACGAAAAAAAATTTGAAGCAAACCATCCATTCTCATACTATTTGACTAACAAATCAAAAACTACCATCTTCAGTGGAAAATATATCGGAGTTTGATTCCTGCATAAACTTTTTTGGTAAAATAATATGGCAATAATTTATTTAAATGTAATACATATTTTTGAAATTTTACCAAAAATCATATGATAGTTAAAATTTTGCACGATACAGTTTCGCCATTGTTAATCAAAGCATTTATATAATATAATGGCAACCCATAGCATCAATGGCATTTTTAAAACTCGTAAGCAGGCTGTAGAAACAAAAAAAATAATGAGCACTAGTACTAAGTAATAACCAAAGTTTTGACTTTAACTTCTAAAAGACCAAAAATATAATATAGCTTCAATAAGTTTCTCAAAAATTTTGACCAGCTGTTACGATTTTCAAAATTATATTTAGCGGGTATTTTTATACCTAATTAAAAAAAATCGCATTTCAGACAGGATCATAAAAAATTAAATTAATACCATTTCTTCAATTAAGTAATTCTCCAGAGTTAAACAATAGTCAAAAATTGAAAAAAAATAGTTCAAATTTCCATTTTGTTTTTAAGTTTATATGTCAATCAAATATATTATTTGGCAATTTTTTCAAAATATTTATTTAATATTAAATTTACAATATATCACAATAAATGAATGCCAGTTTATAAATGGTGCTTTGTCTATACCTGGCAATCTTTCTTAATTTAGCTTGGACGCCACTTGTGCATGACATCTGAATATATTTTTTTGTTTGCTTTACCCTAAAGAAGTACTTTTTGTAATTGCTTTTAGTTATTTATTTTTATTCAAGTGCAAAATTTTCTTGCATTCATCATTGTTAAAATAGTATACTAGAATAAACGATTGAACGGTTTTAGAAGCATTGGAACTATCTATCTGTTAAGGATATAAAAGCGTCATTTTGGGAGGTGAATACATTATTTGTGTTTAATAAATTGAGTTTTATTTTTAAAAAAATGAAAATGTTATTATTGGACATCTATTGTAGACTTAATAGATTTTTTTTGAATTGCAAAGGGTTACAGTTATGTTTAGGGCAGAGGTCAACAATTTTTTTTTGTGAAGTAAAAAAATAACCTGAATTTCTATTATCTAAAATCAGTTTAATTTGCCAACCTCCAGTATAAAGCACAGGTTCACATCCAATGGGGAAGCGGGAAAGTATCATATAATATTTAAAATCTTTGCATAATGCATCGAAATCTTGTTTATATTTTGAATTGTAATGTTGCCATTTTATTACAAAAAACATGGAAGAGTCAATGACAATATTCGATTATATACTTAACGCTAATCATCCCTTTTTGTACATTTTGATGTCGAAATCAAAAACTATCGTATTTACCGGCAAATGTATTGGAGTCTGATAAATCAGTTTGCAATCTTTCACTTACAACTTTGCTGTAATATTGTTATCAATTATTGCTTTTGGTGCTTTTATTAATCGGATGTACAGCATTGTTCATTCTTTCCTCAATACATATTTATTAGTGTAGACCAGCGTTACTCAATTGTCAGTTTGAAAAAAGTTCTGCTGCTTCGTGAATTGTCAGCCATTTTTAAAAATCAATGCCAAAAATCAAACCATGCAAAAAAAAAAAATAAAGCTTCATCACTCAACTGTCTTGCGAGATCAGTCAAGGGGTGAGTGGGAGTTATAAAAACTTCAGACATCCACACATGTGTATGCAAAGTCAATTGTTTTATATCGTTTGAATATTTCAATTCAACAAAAAAACTTTACCATAAAAGATATTGGAAGAAATTAAGCATAAATGTTTTCAGGCTTTCACAGTTTGTGTAGATCACATAATCAACGTTTATTGGCCCATTGTTTAAATAAAATTGCACGCCCCGTGTCACAATTTCAATGTTCCTCAGGTTCCTTGATTTTAGGATATGAATGCTAGAAATAACCACAAAGAGGTATTGATAGGAAAAAGTTATTAAAAAAGTAATTACATCATTGTATGTATAATTGTTTTCATTCAACATTTATGAATCAATATTAGTCAAAACTATGTTTGATTTAATCAGATATTATAGACTACATTGATCAAAATTTAATGAAATTTGACAAATGTTCAAATACTAATGTATTTTATTTGAAAAAACATCTGGTATCGCCATCTTGTACGACTTTAGTCTATGTTTTTATTAAACTGCTCTCCACTGAGCCGCTTCCTACACAGAATATTTCAAGAATTAGTTCAGTATTGAGGATATTCAACAAACTTACGGAGATTTTCAAAACTAATCAGGTTATATACATTATAAGAGTTAAAAAAACAATTAGCTTTTACGTGAAAGTTTTCACACTTCCAACAATTTTATTTTGGTCTTCAACTATCAACACACTGCAATCAGCTGTTTCAGCATTTGAGATGCTAACAATCATAAGGTTAAATATAAAATTTGATTGCATTACGCGAAAGAATGTTTCACATAAACTACAATATTATAATTATATTTGTAAATATGTATAGGAAAGAGAAATATACAAATTAATAATCGTTTTTTCTGAGTAATGTTTTTTTGTATTATAGCTTTGGTAGAAGTAACGAGAAGTAGCTACTCAATGAGATCACCGCCAGAATTCTTTTATGTTAACCGACCTTTCTATTATTTCTTGAAGAAAACAGACGATAACTATCAAATATTTGTTGGATCGTACCATAGCCCAACTACCAACTGAGGTGTGCCTTATACCCTTTAAATACTTTAGCGAAAGTTATAATATAATGCAAGCTGCTTTTTTTTGAGTGAATATATTCAGGTCCATAATGCAATTGCCACCGTCATTGGTTTCCGTGATATACCTCACAAGATCAAGTCGCGGTACGCACAGCATCATTTCAATCAATTTCCCAACTCTGTTTGAAGCATGGGTGTTTGTGATGTCTAAAACTTCCCCCCACCCATCTGATTCTAAAAATTAGAGGCAGTGAGTGTGGTTAGTTGACCACAAGTCTTGTCCTTTCTACACTCTCTCCTTAAAAGAGAGATTGAGCAACTGCATAGCTGAAAATGTGAATGAATAACAAATAAAATTTGTAACTAGCAACACTTGTTTCGCTTATTTGAGAATCATCTTGAGACCCACTGTGTTGTAAGGTTATTCATTACTTACATAAGCAGTGAATCTAATTCATAAATTTAAAAAAAGATGGCGGGGGCTCGAACCAAACAATGATAACATTAATTATAATTGCTCTACTAATTAAATATTAATTACCAGTATAAAGAGATGATAATCCCAAGGGAAAAATATTTAACAGTGATTAGCTATATTTGCTAAAATTATTTCTATCGAGACGCCTTACATGTTATTTAATTTTTATGTTAAATTTTCTACTTTTAAATATAGATAATTACAGATAGAATATATTATAATTTATAATATCGACTGAAGGTGTTTAATGGAATTTCAATATCAAATTTGAATTGTTACAAGTTTGTACAATTCCACATGTTGACAAAGTCAGTTCTGTTGCATCCGTGTGATAGAATGCCTGAAGATGCCGAAAGGCGAAACCCGGGTCGTTAGTGACAAAACATGTTAAATCTTACAAAGTTGTAACAATTCAAATATATATATTATTTTAAATATATTTTTGTAGGTTTCGCAGGAATGAGTGCAAGTTCTTACTCAATCAAGCGACTTCCGATAATATTTAATGTTGACCGGCCATTCTTCTATTTCATGCTGAAAAATCGTGACGATTACCAAATATTTGTCGGATCGTGCCATAACCCAAATACCAAGTGAGGTATGGCTTGTACCCACAAATATTTTGGGCACAAATTAAATTTATTGCAATCTGCTTTTTTGCATTGCTTTGAAAAATTGTTTTATAAATATATTTATGAAATAAAGCACATAAAGACAAATTTTATCTGCAGCATACTGATCAACTTTTATTTTTCAATGTCTGCATTTTGACTTGTGACTAGATTTCTTTACAACTTCAAAATGGACACTGTTAAAATATAAAATGTTTTTTATCGGGGTGAACATAAACAAACATAGATCAAGTGTAAAAAGCCAATACAGAAAAAGGCAGTTGCGGGTTGAATATGTCACCTGAAATGTGAAATTACGTTTATTAACTGCTTGAATAACTTCAATATAAATTGTTTATGCTTTTTGCGTATTGCATATTTCTAGAGCCCTGAAAAAGTAGATAAAACTTAAATACATTAAAAATTTGATTTTTCCTCAAACTTTGACAGAACAAAACAGTGACAATATATACTAACAGTTCATTCCCATTATTTATTAAAAAGAAAACATTTTCTTCTGACAGTTTAAAAAGCCTCACTGCTTATATCATATTAAATAAATAAATTACTGTTGAAATTTTCCAGGAGATATATTTCAAACGAGAATTGGCAAAGTAGGTTATTTATTTGCTAATGCATTCAACGTAGATCATCCGTTCTATTATTTCGTGAAAACAAACGATGCCAATCAGGAAATATTTGTCGGGTCATACCTTGGTGTTTCTACCAATTAAGTATGGATAGCCACAACTAAAATATTATTTTATTTTTATATAGAATAATAGTTTCCTTCAAAATGGTTTAAGCTGTTGTCGTTTCGTCATATTCATCATTGTTTCAATCATATTTCTATAATTTAAGGTGGGCGGCAGTTAACTAAGAAAACTACATTGCTACTTTGCGCCTTTTTGCTTCATTTACTTTTATATATTACTTAATATTAATTGCAGAAATAATTAATACAAACTGTCATCAAATTATTACGATTTATCAAGTTCAAAATTGCTTCCCCAAAAACAATTTTAAACGGTCACAAAACAATTTTTTTTTACAAATCAACCAAATTCAACGGTGTCTTCAAAACGAATGACCACACCGGACCAAATAAACTACCGCTAAAATAATTATAACTGTCTCATAAAATCATTTCTTTGAATTTAAAATTTCTAGCAATTGTTGTGAAAACGAAATCTTTCCGTCAGTATTTACCGGAGATATTTAATGTGGATCGTCCATTCTACTATATCATGAAGGAGAATAATGACCAAAGTCAAATATTTGTTGGCTCATACTCGGGTCTGTCATCGAATTAAGGTGATGAGCACATAAAAGGTGGACGCTGCTTGAATTTGTTGCCTTATCTTTATGTTTATTGGTCTTTGTGCATTCCCCACAACTTGTGGGCTCCTGCTATGTTCACAATATTTGTCTTGGGTCAGTTAAACTTGAGATCTCTAGTGTATAATTTTATTTTAATAATAAAATTTTAACAATAAAAACACATTTTTTAATACTTTTATCAGAACAGGTTTCGTTCATTGCGATCATTATCAACCGATAGTATACAAATTACAAACACGGCTTTTTATGCAAAATTTTTTGGTAATTATTAGCAGGTATACAAAACCAATCGCTTAAGAACTGAGAAAAAATTACAAACAAATATATAAACCAATACAATGTTAACTTTAACAAATAAAATGTTAAAGATCTCTTAGTAATGATTTGCAATCTAAATAAAGTCCAATCATAACTCCAAAAAAAAAGCTGAAAAATGTGTTTCTATTTCTTAAAATGAAGCGCCTTTCCATCGAGAAGTGTCAGATCGTAAAAGTGAATGATTTTTTTTAAAGTTATCTCTGACGCCATTAAAAATATTATGAACTGCATTGCTTTTAGTTTGGTTCACGCTTCAAAGCTATGTCCGGTCTGGACAAAAAGCTTTCGTATCAGATAACATTCTGATACATTTGTATGCTTTTTGTTTGGCAAAATATTTTATTTACAGCACGCAGACTTAGTTCAGCTAGAATCAACTACCTTACATTCCCATTAAGATTTTTTTATTCCTCATAACTGTACATTTACAGTCATTATTTTGTCAACAATACAATGATATTTGTGTTATTTTCAACTTATATCAGGTCATCACTTCACAAATCATTAATCCGGCCACCAGAGTATTGAAAATATAATAGAAAACATCACATGACACAAGTGAAATATGCATCTTTTTATCAACCAATTTTCTCTTACAGAGGTAATGGCTAGAGGTAGATCTGGTCGCAAAATGCACTTAGTACATTTCATTGTAGACCACCCTTTCTACTATATATTGAAGAATAAAAGCGATAATTTAGAAATTTTTACTGGCAGCTATAAACACAATAATTAAAGAAACGTGAGCCAATATTGATTTCTTGAATGTTTTCATTTGTGGCGAATGAATTTGCTTTGGAAATATCTAATTTAATGATGTTTAAATATGCTTTTATTGCATACACATAAATCTAGTAACCTGTTTTATCGCATGAGTTTTTGTAAAACTTTAATAAAATATCATAGATGCCGCATGAAGTTTTCGTGTGTCATTACTCCAGGTCATCTTTTTGCTTAAGGGATATGCTTCAAAGATTATAAAACAAAAAAGAAAAAGTGCACATATTAAAATAGTAGATATATTCTATTATTTAAAAATAAATCAATTTAAACATATTTTTTTAATACTTTGCAATATATATTAAATTTAACCTAGAACATATAGCATGCCTTGCGATTTCAAAATGTAAAGGTTGTAAATACTTGTAGCATTTTTTTTATGAACATAATTATGAATATATGGACGACTATAGATACAAATGTATTTTTTTTTTTTTTAATAAGAGGGTTGTATCATTATTCATATATATTATGCACCAAGCCTCTATTTTATCCTAACACTTTTTTAAAGGAAAAATTGAGTGAACTTTCACCCATTTTCGGACAAATACCATATCCAATGTTCATTAACGGTTAATGACCCTTATGTTAAATAAATTCATGATATAAACATAAACATCTCCACAAAAATCAATTAGAGTATACCTCACACATTCTGTTAACGCTTCAATAAATTGTTTCAATTGTTAATTCAATTTTTCGATGATAAAATAAAACAATTTGATTGAAAAATTCTTCGGTTTATTGTGATTGTCTGTTGGCTCAACCCTAGTCAATGTAAATATTTGGTTTATTCAAAGCTTATATTAAACAAATGCGTTCAAAAGAAGCATACGTTTATGCAAGCCGGACATAAAATAAACATCGTTTTACAGTATTGGAGCTTGAAGACAAAATTCTCCAGATGCCAAAAAAATTCCTCGCGGACCATCCATTCTTCTTTGTTTTGAAGACAAATTCAGATAATGGCTTTATTTTCTCGGGGTCGTTACATACCCCAAAACTTTAAGGTGTGCTATTTGTATTTAGCAATAAGCCGAATTGCTTCCTTTAAAAGCTGCTTTATTATAACATACATAATTTTGTTAATTGGGGAAAATATTTTAAGTGAATACACTCTCAATTACCCCCAGATAACGAGGATCTCTTGTATTAACAAAAGCAAACATTATTGTTGCTAAAACAGCTGACTGCCATAACATAATGCATAAAAGTAATTACTCACATATTCTCAATAACAGATATCTAGGCCTCATTCTTAGAGACACTTGAACGGTTTTGGGTATTCTAATTGAATAATATATATATCCCCACTCAATCACTTACGAGATTCTTATTTCCAGCGGAGGTAGGGGGAAAAGCCCTGAAGTTTGAAACAGAATCGTTTTACGTTGATCATCCATTTTATTTTGCATTAACCGAAATGGTCAACAATAAATACTGTATAATTATAAACGGTGTCTACAGTTATGCTCTGTAAAAAGGTATATCTTATAAGAATTTTCCACACCGTAATGGGCATATGTAATAAATATGTGTAACATTCATTTTCCATTGTAGCTTTAGTTCGTTTGATCATGTATAATATATGCTCGAAATGAAAGTGAAAAATTGTTTAAAATTTTTTTTAATTCTAGGAAAATTGTATTTAATTTTTAATGACTGTAGTAATTTGATCATAAAATCATGTATAAACATTTCAAATTTGTACAATTAATACAAATAAACATCATAGATAGATTGACCATAACCTATTTGTAGTAAAAAAAACGGTGGGCTAAAAACAAGAGGGTTGTGTAGTGCACACTTGAATCCAAGAGAATTTTTTTTTTTTTGATTCAGCTGTTTGTAATTTATAATGACTTAAACTTTTTGACCCAATATTCTTTCAGAACACAATTTTTTAAGTAAAAATAAAAATCATTATTATAAAACAATTGTATGTTAATATTTTAAATTTTAATATTTAAGTCAAAGTAAACTGAACATGACAGACCGACAAATTTTTTTTTGAAATATGTTAAATAAATACAATAATAAACTTCTAATTTTTATTACTTTCCATTTTAAATAACAAACAATTTAAAATACCTAGGGAAAATACCAGATTGATATTGCAATATTTTTTTTGAATTAAATATATTCAGGGACAAATCATGTTTTTCCAAAGTCAAGAAGCATTGCGCTATGCTCTTAAAGGTTGCGGCCATGTTAGTTTCAGTCCATAAAACCATTCTCCTTTCTTAACTGGTGGTTTTTACATTTCCCATGATAAAAAGATTTACCATTGTGACATTAACTCCTAAATCTATTTTTTAGGTATAATAATAGAAGACAGATTTTCCATTGAGCCAGAGTATCTAGTATTCAATGCCAACCGTCCCTTTTATTTTATTCTACGAATGAGGACCAAGAATGAAATGGTCCTATTTACGGGGTCATATAGAAAAATGTGACAGAAATAATTGATAATTAGTTATTGCAAAGGTATGTCAAACAGACATCCTCAGGACTGAAAAGTTCTATTATAAATAGTTAACGAATGAAATGATACAGTACAGAGTCAAGGGCGGATAGGTCCCCTGGGACATTGGAAGAAACTCCAAATATGATAATATTTAATGTGATAAAATGAAATAATGTTATTTAATGCCTTGCCATGTTGTATTTAGATTATTTTTATTGTTAATTTAGCCTTTTTGAACATATTCATGTATACTATCGTCATACAAAAGAAATGGATCAAACCATACAGCTTGGACATTTATAATAAATTTAAAAATAAAACTCCCTTACCTATTTTCTTTTGTATGACAAATATGTGCATGTAATTTGAATTTGATTGATAATAAAACTTCCCATGGCCGGTTTCAAGCCACCTATCCGCCCCTGATGTAAAATTATCATCGTAACATTTCACTTTTAAGGTGTTAACTGTCACTTCTTGATGGAAAGGCATGATATTTTAAATAATAAAAACTCATTTTTTAGTACTTATTTCCACAATATATTTTTTGATCAGGACCGGTTTCGCTCATCGCGAGCATTATCAACTGATAGAATACAATTTACAAACAAGTCTATTTATACAAAACAAAAAATTAATTTGAGTTAAAGGTAGCAGGTGTACAAAACCATGGGTTCAAGAACTAGGAAACAATTTACATAAAATCATACAATATTGATACAAATAAAGTAAATTAGTATAAAAATTAAATGTTCACAATCACTTATTAAGAATTACAATTACAATTATGGTAAATCAATAATCCATTAGGAGCTCTGAACAATCAATAAGGAAGTAAGGAGTGGGAAATTTTAATGACGAAAATAACCCACATTTACTACTTAATGGAAAAAAATTAATTAATATATGAGAATTTTAATGATATTCAATTAAAGATGAATCGATGAGATGGGAAGATATGGTCAGTCAGGGGCGTTCCAATATTTTCTGTAAAAAATAAAGTAAAAGGAGGCAATATCATTTTTCAAAAAAAAAAAAAAATTTTTTTGTCTAATTCTAACCTTATAAATGAACAAACTACTTTTGCGTCGTCGATAAAAAAATATATTGTGGAAATAAGTACTAAAAAATGTGTTTTTATTATTTAAAATATCGTAACATTTATTAATTTCAGTTCCCAGGTTGTAGATTTGATAACGGTGAACTGAATTATTAACATTTTCTTGGAAGAGGTAGTGTTGTCTATGTACAAATATTATGACAAAGTACATCCCCATCAAATTCTTTTGTAAATATGTATAATATCATGATATATTAGAGTACGGAATAGATAGATGCTGTCAATGCAAACATTTGGTGACAAATTATTTTATGAATGATGTGTGAAGTGAGGTATTTTGAAAAATCCATTATTTTGTTATGGGCCACATCATGGCAAAATCGAAAAGGAGACAAATTTCGGGATAAAAAATTGAGCACATAACTCCTCGCTGAGAGTTCTTGCAATCTTTCATGAGTTAGTTTTAAAAGTCACATTGGGATTTATCAAATTGTAAATCAATAAAATTGACATTTGTTTCTTAAAATCACATTGAAAAAATTCCTGATAAAAATTAAAAACTGCTATTCACTGGACACCCAAAATCGATATCAGTGAGAGGCTTCTCTTAATTAAAAGATTTCTGCTGACGTATTTATGGCAATGCAGTAATAAGCTAGATTATGTGTGGAAAAAGAATATGATTTTATGTGTGTATATGCCAAAAGAGTTAAAATCGCCAGCAAACTGAGAACCTTCATGAAATTTCAAATAGGTAGGAAAACTCCCAAAGTGTCCTTTACTCCATTTGGCTGATCAAACTTGACATATAATTATGTAAAAGATTTTTTTTAAAGTTCCATCAAAAACTGAAAACTGTAATAATCTGTACATTTATTAATGAGATTTTAGGCAAACATATATTTAATATTGAAGTTCCATCAAGCACCTTCAGTGGATATCATAAATTATATATTATATTTAATATGTTCACAAATATTACAAACTATCCTACCGTTATTAAAACACATAAATCTAATAGAATAATATTATGACATGCTAATTCTAATTATTATTATTTTTTATTTATTCAAGAAAAAATACTTTTGCACTATACATGTTATATATTTTGAATGCTTATGTATTTTGATGAATAGTCTTGCTTTAACAATTCATTGAATGTAGATGGAATCTATTCTTACTAACACATATTTTAATGGTATTTTTTTTGTTTAATACTAATATGCTTGGAGAATGGTTTTGGTTACTAAAAATAATTATATGCATAATTTTATGTTGTTATAAATTATTTAAATTAATCAATAAAATCATGATTTGAAGTAAATTCAAATATTTTTTTTAACTTGATGATTTTTTAAGATTCAAAATAACTTGTTAAAATCCTGGATCATAACTATCAATTTAATCTTTTAATTGAATAGCACAGTAGAATCTCAATTTTCTTTGATTAAAATTAAATTTCAAGTCATTGTTAAATATTATTGGAATATTAAATAAAAGTATTATGAGATTGACAGATTAGTATTGCATTTTAAAGAATCTTTTTTCTCAATTACACATTTAACTATAATTCAAAATTAAATTGCTGTCCGTCCATTTTATTTTTATTTCATAATCCTACTTGAAAAACTTGTATACATGAATTCTAATGACTTTTTCGTTTTCAGGTGAATTTCTTCACATTCTTTGTAAAGTGATAACTTTATTGTTTATTACTTACACAAAAGATGTCATTGTACAGAGAGTATGCTTTTTTATAACATTTTATTCTACTATAAGACATTTGTTGGGTCGAAAGAAGATGGCATCGTTTCTTTTTCAAATATTTGGAACAAAGAAAAAAATCAATACGTGTGAGATTTTATATAGTAAAGATTATTATTATAATTCAGAGAAGCCCATAGGTTTAAATAATTTTGCAGGATTCTATTCCAAAAGCTTGTTAACAAATTTCATAATTAAATAAATATTAACTAACACAAATTATGTTTTTTTATTTATTACAATTCTTTATATTTGCTCATTTTCAGCTTTATTTACTTCTAAAGTTAAAATACATGGCATTAAAGATGACATTAATGCACCATGCAGTAAACAGACATAACAGAGTCATCTGTATATATGAATAAAGATTAAAAAATAAGAAATGCATTTAGCAAATGCTCAAAGTCCATATTTTTTCTTATCGATAATGTATGTAAGTGATACAAACTATTTACTAGTATATAGTAGCTCGAAATGGCAGATAATAAAAACATAATTGAACTACAAAATCGAATAACAAATATCATGGGCGAATCAACGGATGTGACGAGACTGTTCCCAACAGTCATCGCCGAGATACGGGATATCGACTGTGTGACATCAAAGGAGGAAGTGGAAGCCGCACTATCAGCCGCAGTGCCACAATCACAACACCCAGTAAGAGTGATGTCGCTCAAACCGGCATACGGAGAAAGCCAACTTGCGGTTGTAAAACTGCCCAAAGAGGCCTTCGCTGAACTGTTGGCCGTAGGAAAACTCAAAATCGGGTGGGTTCGTTGTCGAATCAGAATTCGAGAGCATCTTGCACGCTGCTACAAGTGTCGTGATTTCAGACATGTAGCCCTGAAATGCACAAGCTCACACGACAGAAGTAAAGAGTGCTACAAATGCGGCGACGAAGGCCACAAAGCGGCATCATGCACGAAGGAAGCATTCGGATCGTAGTCGGATGAACAAGAATGCCAAGCACCAGATGGGCAGCAGAACATGCACAGTGCTCATCACGGCTCTAGAAGGGAAAAAAAGGACAGCTACAAAATGATTAGAATACTCCAAATAAATCTGAACGGATGCCAAGTGGCACAAGATGTCATGGTACAGACAGCAGAAGAGACAAAAACGGATGTTATTCTAATCTCAGAGCAATATCGCAACACCCCAGGCAGATGGTTCTCTGGACCCGGTTCAAGAACGGCAATCTGTTTGTCCTCTTCCCAACTAGGTGCTTCGAATCCAGGAGCTGATTCCGGCGGTAACTGGATGCGGATTGACATTTCCAGGATAACACTTTATAGCTGTTACTTCTCCCCAAACACGGATCTGGAAGCATTTACTGCAAGTCTCCGACGCCTGGAGTAGACGTAAAAGTGTCCACATATCCAGCTGTGGTGGCGGGAGACTTCAACGCAAAAGCCCCAGAATGGGGATCTGCCAAAACAGACCGTAGAGGAATCCTCGTGGCTGAGATGGCGTCCTAACTACACCTGCACGCTTGCAACGTTGGGAAGAAGCACACCTTCGTACGTGGGTCCAGCGGATCGATTATAGATATCACACTCGCACACGAGGCGGTCGTGAGTAGGATCCGTGACTGGAAAGTCATGGATTCATATTCACACAGCGACCACCAGTATATATGCTTTGAACTCCTCGAGGATCAACACTGTATACCTCGCCAGGGCCCTTCTTCCACCGGGTGGAGTGCCAGAAAGCTCAACATTGAAGCCCTGGCTAATGCTGTCAACCGGTCACGAGATAGTGTGCTGGAGAGAGCGAAAACAGATGACGCTGAGAGTATTGCTGTAGTAATAGGCGGGTTCCTGAAGGATTGCTGCGATGCGTCAATGCCAAGACGTGGAAAGGACCATAAACGAGCCTCCGTGTACTGGTGGACGGACGATATTGCCGCCATACGGCGAAATTGTCTCGCTGCAAGACGCCGAGCTCAACGCCGACCTAATAGCAAAGCGCATCGCATCTTCTTTCAGGATACCAGGAAGCAACTGCGCGCGGCTATAAAAGAAAGCAAGGCGAGGTGCTGGGCTGAACTATGCAGCACAATCGACAAAAACCCATGGGGAAGGCCGTATGCAATCGTCCGAAGAAGGATCCAAAAGCGAGTGCCAGACCCATATCTGGAGGATTCTAAAAACATGGAAGCCGTGATCGACGGCCTCTTTCCGCGACATGAAGGCAAAAAAAGTCCAAACGACACAGAAAGTGACGAGGAAATAACGCCGTTCACAGAAGAAAAACTAAAAGTCGCAGCTAAACGGATCAAGATCACTAAAGCACCGAGCATGGACTGTGTACCGGAAGCGGTCATCAAGCAGATCGCCTTAAATGACCCTGAAGTCCTGTTCACGGTATTCAATACATGCCTGGTAGAAGGAAAGTTTGCCAAACCCTGGAAAAGACAAAAATTGGTACTAATCCATAAAGGGAAAGGGTTGCCACCAGGACCCTCGGCATACAGACCTCTATGATTGCTGGACGGTGTCAGCAAATTGTTCGAAAGACTATTATTGCATAGACTCCTCCCTAGTCTCGAGAACGAAGAATCAGGACTGTCTCCTCAACAGCATGGATTTAGACCGGGACGTTCCACTATCGATGCATTATCGCAAGTTGTGGACACAGTCAAAACCGCCTGGTCCGGAAGCCTCAAAGCAAGCAAAAGCGTTGCGCTAATAGCTTTGGACATTAAAAATGCATTCGACAATGCTAACTGGGAGAAAACACTCTCAGCGTTGAGGATTGTAAATGCACCAAAGACTATTAGACGCATAATAAAAAGCTACTTTGCAGATAGAACGCTTCACTACGAAAGCAAAGATGGGAAGTACCAGCGACCTGTTACAGCGGGAGTCCCACAAGGCTCAGTTCTCGGACCATCATTGTGGAACGTTATGTATGATGGAATACTGAGAATTCCAATGCCGGCCGAAATAAGAGTAATTGCTTTTGCGGATGATGTGGCCATCACCATCACGGCAAAGTCTCCTAACACAGTGCGTATATTAGGAGAAGAAGCGATTAGACGCATCAGAAATTGGCTGGACAACGCAGGCCTTCAACTCGCTACCCACAAGAAGGAAGTCGTCTTCTTCACGCGACACCGCAAGTTGGCGGCACCCAGGATAGTGGTGGATAGCTTCGAAGTGCCTTTCTTGAAATCTATGCGCTATCTTGGAGTGCAAATCGACTCGAAATTGCGATTTGCGGAACACGCGGAAAAACCGGCATCAAAGGCCATGTCCGTAGCTGAGGAACTAGCAAGGCTGATGCCAAACGTCGGTGGCCCGAAATCGAACAGAAGAAGACTTTACAGCGAAGTGGTACACTCCATTCTTCTGTACGGAGCACCAATATGGGCCAGTTCAATGCAAGTTGACAGAATGTGACGCATATTAGCACGGGTACAAAGAAGAAGTGCATTGAGAATTACCTCTGCGTATTGCACTGTTTCTGAAGACGCAATAATGGTGATATGTGCAATACCACCCATTGACCTCTTTGCACAAGAAAGAAGAGCAATGTACAATGGACAGGAAAGATACGAGGCCAGAGACGAAACTCTTACAAAATGGCAAGCAAGATGGGATGATTCCGAGAAGGGCCGATGGACACACAGACTGATCCCGGACATAAAGACTTGTGGTGTGGTGTGAGAAAAATCATGGTCAGCTGCATTACCATCTCACACAAGTCTTGACAGGCCACGGCTGCTTCGGAAAGTACTTGTTCAGAATAAAAAAGGAACAAACCCAAAGGTGTCACCATTGTGAGGCAGAAGTCGACGACGCGGCCCACACTGTATTTCAATGTACAGTCTGGAATGAGCAGAGGGAGGACCTCAGAAGTGCCCTAAAGTGCGAAATAACAGAGGCCAATCTCACCAAAACCATGCTGGGAAGCCAAAAATCTTGGTCTCTGATGGCAAACTATGCGATAAACATCATAGGGAGAAAGGAAATGGAGGAAAGGTCACGGCGACAAGCCATGGAAACCATAGGCCATGAGGCCTAATAACACAAGGCTGTGACCCTGAAGCAATGCATAAAAGCGGATTCTGGGGTCACAGCTGAGAAGAGGAGGGGGGTTTTAGTGGGTGAAAATCCCACACTACCACCAGCTAGTTGCCGCTGGCTGTTGGTGGTGTCTTTGAAAGATTTCCCCCCGCCAGAAAAAAAAAAAGTATTGTATTCAAAACATTTGGAAGTATGCAGAGATTGAACGATGAATCGTTTGATATTTGAAAAAAGTCTAGGAATCTATGTACATCACTCTTTTTTTACACAGTTAATATTATATAGCAAAACCTAAGTAAAAAAAAAATGTGAAAAAAAGTGATTCAATACATAGAAAAATCAAAGATTGTGATTCCAGCATGAAAAAGCATTTTAAAATAATAAAAACCAAATATGAAACAAATTCTAAAATGTTTTTATCACAGTATTGTACAAAAATGAGAAAGTACATATTGGTAAGTATGTATGTACTATGAACTTGATAATTTATTTTCACATTTATAATGGACTAATCACATTTTGAACTGCTCTGATTGGCCCCTACATTGTATGCAATTTGTTGCTTAATTATGTTATTTCGAAACTGTATAAAAAAGAAATTAGTTTACTTCTTCAAAATGGTAACTATTATATATCTGATCCTTTTCCATATTGCTTCTTTGGAATGGGATGAATTTAAATTAGGTAAGTATTATTCGAACTGATTTATGGTAAGCTTTGATTTTTGTTCGGAAATGTGAGTGACATAATAGAAACTGGGGGTTCAAAATATTCGGAAGTTAAATGAAAAACAGAATATAAATCATAATTTGTTTATTATTATGTATAACATTATTTACATGACTAAAAGAATGAAAATTATAAAGGTAAAAATTACACAATAATAAATTATAATTAATATTGTAAATTTACATTTAATATATAACACATAACATAAGAGACATGCAAACTGATTGTCGCCAAAAAACTTGTAATCCTAGTTTTCAGTGTACTGTTTTTAGCCTGTCATTGGAAGACATTTTTCAATTGATTGGTGTATGGTGAGGTTTTTTTCGACCTAATATATATCTTTTTTTTTCATATATTCTGTACAAGACCACACTTGAAAACTTATTCATTATAAAAAGAAAATGATTCTTCGATAATAAATGGGTTATTTAGACAAAAAGCGTATTATAAGCGTAATTAATTCAAGGTATATAACAACCAACTGTCAAAAAACACTATACTTTCAATAAAAAGTAACACTAAAATCACTACTGAACACTCAATAAAATAGTTATTCCTTCTGTGGCACTACACTCTAAAAAGTTGCAAAACACCAATCGATAATTATCCTGATAAACTTGTACATATCATTTGGGATTGAATTGCAGGTCCGCAGTAAGACAAGAAAAATACGAGAATCAGTAAATTTATAAATGAATGCTTAAATATTTGTACCTTTGTCACTTCTATTCCTTGAAACATAAGCCTATAATAAAAAAAAGAACTTGAACAAAATATTGTTTAAACAAATTCTTCAAAATGTCGATTAGTGCCTAGTTTGTTCTTTTTCTTCATGGTAATTGCATAATAGAAGAATGCTGCATACAAATAACAAGTGTTATTGGACTATATTACATTAACTACTAAAATATTTAGAAGTGCTTTATGAGAAAATATTTCTAGCGTTAGTCTAAAATATAAATGTCATTCAATCAGCTTGCGGTGAATGTTTCTGTATCTCCTTCAGACAGCTACACTTACATTTGAGTGAGCAGGATAAAAGAGTGAACTACAACATGCCCATCTATCTCAATATGTGATAAGGTGAAGTATAAAAATTTACAACAAGTGGCTGATGACGTCAACGGAACAAAATAAAAGCAATGACAAAATGATATACAAGAGAAATTTGAAATAGTTTAATAACTACTGTTTGATAATGGGTGGATTTTGTTGAGATGAAATATTAAAAATATTGAGATTATCGACTAATTGAACTTATTTCACAGAAGTTTTTAAAATTATTTTAAATTTATACATTAAGCTTCTAGATCAGGTACTATATTTTTGATAATTTTTCTTGTATATAAGCAATGCAGACTGTATACTGACTGAAAGTTTGTAAGTGATAAAAATTGTGGAATTAATTGTACACAGTTTCAACAATTCAAACAGACTAGTATTTTGAAAACCGCTAATCAAATGTTAAAATCCATAATTCATCACTTCAAGGTTATGTATGTATTATAATCATTATGTAACATAACATTAAAGATATGAAGTCTCTTGTTCTGTTTAGTGTCATTTTAAGTGGAATTGATGTTGAAAGAAATTAGATAAACTAAATCAACTTGTGTTTATGTGTGTTTGTATTGAATTTTTCAATATTTGATTTGATAATTATTATGCAGATGTATTTGGACACACTGACACAAAAATTAATGTTTATCATCTCAATGATTGACATATATTGCAATTACAGTTTAAAAAATAGCAAAAGTGTTTCTCCTGACTTTGAAACTCTCAGATCTCAAAATGCTTTAGTTTTTAAAACAAAAAAGTCAGATTTTATATTTGTGATGGAAATATGAAGATCTCAATACAATATCTTTTTTGTGTTATGGATACATCGGCAATAATGCCATATATAGGTATAAGCTGAAAATAGTTTGCAAAATATTGAGTTAATAATAATATTCCAAATCGAATACTTAAGGTGTTTTAGTACTTTATGGAGAGTATCATGGCAAATTGGACAATGTTAAAAGCTTAAATTTTTTTGAATTTCAACTAACAAAACACGGCTGTGGACTTTTTCAACAGTTGTGGTATTAGCAATGATTGGAAAAAAAATGTTACAGTCAAAATTTAAAATATCATCCAGCATTTAATATGCAGGAAAGATCTAAGTTTTCTTTTTACTGTAAAGTTGCTATATTATTGCTTACAAGGTGCGATTTCATAACTCTCGATTTGTAAAACAGTTTTTGAAAAAAGAGATTTATTAAATATAAGCTATTAAAACTATTCCCTATATTTATGAAATAACATATTGCCAAGCCCACGGGTGTGGATAAATGATTGTATAAAGGTTTCTCCATAATGTTATTCTATCATAAAATTAACAATAATAAAATTGAACTACACTGCCCAATTCAGGACAATATAGATTCATCAATATCTTGATTTCGGTCATCAAATATTTCAACTATAATGCCTTCGCCGCTACTGCCTAACTGATGCAAAACTATGCTGTTCTTCTTCCTTGGTAAATGCGATTCCTGTTCACCAATATGGTCTTGAAGCTCCGAAGATGGAGGAATGACAACAAAACTGTGATTTATTTCTTTTTCAACGTCCTGTTCAATTATATTCATGTCACCAGATTCGATAATGATTTTACTGTCGTTTGATAATTCTTTTTTGTATTCCTGCGAATTTTCAGGTTCGGGAAGAGTGCAGGCATCGTTTATGACTTTTGTGGAATTCCATTTTATCGCATTTCCAGGTTTCGAAGTGTCCGCAGTCAATTTTAGCTCACCAGATGATATTTTTGAAAGTATCTGAAAGGTGAAAATTATTATTGCAGATGAGAATGTCTTTCCAGAACCAATCCTAGTCATGAGCACACAATTCGAATTGGGTATTTTAACAGAAATTGTTTTTACATAACCGGATTTTTAATTACTCATCCACTTTTTTATGGAGACGAGAAATAGGAAAAAAAGCTTTTTGTCCCATTTTTAACCATGAAATTGATTTTATAAATAAAGAAGCATTTGTTTTTAAAATTTTTACAATCCTGGATCTCATACCTAGCAACTTTTGCAATTAATGTGTTTATATAGGCATTGATAGGTTTTCATTTACCTAATTTGTGGGGCAATTACCGATTATAGGGTATTACCTCGTCTTCTTGGAGCAATGTGAAATGTGACTTCATATGAAATCGTAAAGCCCCCGTCGTGCAGAAGGCTCTGTCGCAAACTCTGCATTCAAACGGCCTTTCTCCGGTGTGCGTTCGTATGTGCCCCTGGAGGGTGCCATTCCGGGCAAATGCTCTGCCGCACTCCTTAAATAACACAATTCATTATACACACATTTTTCAGCCCTGGAACTTTATTAATCCTAATTTAGCAGGTGTTTCAACTGAAATTGTTTTTGGCCACTTAAGACACGAATGACATACAGATATGCAGGCACCACAAAAAAGACATTTATATTAAGATTTTTTTTATAAAATTTAAAACAGAGACATCTAGAGAACGTAATTATTATTATTAATTTATGTATTATGTTTTATAAATATATATTAAATGATTTTGTGTGTATATTTATTGTTGCATTTTCATATAAAGTTAAGAGTGGTGACATAGTGGCAACCAAAGGGTTAAACAAGAGAAGTTTGACAAAGATGTTTCAAAGATTAATTGTTACAACTTTGTACGACTCCACATGTTTTGTCACTAACGATCGGGTTTCGCCTTTCGTCATCTTCAGGCTTTCAATCACACGGATGCAACAGAACTGACGATGAGAGAACAGAGATGCCGAAAGGCGAAACCCTGGTCGTTAGTGACAAAACATGTGGAATTGTACAAAGTTGTAACAATTCAAATTTGATATTGAAATTCCATCAAGCACCTTCAGTCGATATCATAAATTATATAAGTGTTTCAAAGAGTCAAGATGAACAAAACATACATTGCAGACAAATGGTTTTTCTCCTGTATGCGTCCTCGTGTGGTGCACCAGCTCTGGTTTAGTGGCAAATGTTTTGTCGCAGTAGGTGCATGGCAAGAACTCTCGCGTTTTGAGACAGCGGATCTCATGAGTGAAGAGACAGGACCTGGTATTGTAGGCTGAATTGCATTTCCCGCACACAAATGACCTGTCGACAATCAGACAAAATTTAAAAATTGTTTTTTTTTTATGTGTATAATACATGTGCAATTCGTCATTGTACAATAGATGCTGTAATTATTACCTGGTTCCTAGCGGATGCGTTCGCATGTGAAGAATGAGATTCTTTTCTAAGGAGAAATTCTTCGGACATAACGGGCAGAAGTGTTGGGAAGTGTGAATCTAGAACAAAAATAATATTTAACTTAATTGATTGAATCTGCATTCATTTGCATTATTAAGTATTGTTTCGCAATAATTAAAAATATAGTTGATAGCTTCTTTGGCATTGCTAAAATTGTCAAATGTGTAACCTGTAGCTAATCATGACTTCACGATCACGGCTAGAAGTAATCACTATGTAAAACTGTCAGGCCTCTAACTAAGTGATTAGTGCCATTGGCGTGAGCCTAAGTTTAGTTTTATTTAGTGTTTATTTCGATTTTTTATTACATACATTTTTATAAAACTTTTATGTGCAAAATAAACGGAAGTTTCCAGTGAATATAAAACTGTCATCCTCCATGTTTCTTCTTCATTTGATAGTACTGTTTATGGTAAGTTTGTGTTTAAAATTTCATAATTTTATATTGTATAGTATAAAAGTTATGGCGAGTTTCCGAAAATGTAAAAATACGCGCGCGGCTGCTAAAAAATGCCCCACGCCAGGCTTAAAACAATGCGCGAAATCAACCGACAACAATGTGTTAAACTACAGATAGCTGATACAAGACAAAAAAAACAAAATAAGTAAAGTAAAATCTAACAGCCAATTGAAGGTTATGGAGAATTAAAGTAATTTATTATACCTTCATGTGCTGTGTGAGTTCAGGTACACTGTTTTTGACATCACCGCAAACTTTACACATCATCGGATGATTTTGACTGACACCTTTGGGTTTGACACGTTCGTGGATGTTCAAAGTGTGTTTTTTCAGCTCTGAGGGTATTTTGAATGTTTTACCGCAAATTTGACACATGTGCGGACGTTCCCCTGTGAACAAATGACTTTCACTGTCAAATATTTATTTATTTACTTGAAATCATTGAAGTATTTCAAATTAGCTTTGTAAAAATTTATATATAAAGTAAAATTAAAATTGAGATCTTCGTCTTTGTATCGATTCTAAAAGTATGTGCCTTCAGAGTTTAGCTCAATATAAAGTTATAGCGTGGATATTGATTCAAATTCTTTACTCATGTCAAATTGATCGACTTATTGTGAAAATGATTCAAAAAATGATTTAGTGTTTTTACATCCTTAAAACTTACTTCAAAGTGCTCAAATTAAAAATGGGCTTTTCCAAATCTTGCAACAATCTCAAACTGTATCCTTTGAAACCAAAATGTCGATTGAAAGATACACATTCTCTTTCTCCAATTAAAATAAAAAAAAAATATTTACCTGAATGAATTTTTAAATGATAATTGTATCCAGTTATACTGCTAAATGTCTTGACACAAATGTCGCATGTCAGGGTTTTATCTGAATGAATCTTCATGTGGTATTTTAACCTAAAACGAATAATGATAGATAAATTTTTGATGAAGAGGTAAGTATTGCTAAAAATAAGATAAAAAAAATAATTGTGTTATTTACACATTTTTATCAGATAATTAGGGCTGGTTTGGCACAAATTCTAAGTCACTGATGTGGACAGTTAGATTGAATATTTCGAGCTGGCAGTTAAGTGGTAACAGACATAAAAGATATCATAACATAAAACAACCCATAAATGAAAAACTATCTTACCAAAACGAATAAAAAGAATATATTATTTAAATGTTTCAACGTTTCTTCTGAACATTTTACACTTGATTACGCTCTCTTGTATTGCGAGGATATACTTATATATTAATGAATATGAAGTGAAAATTGATATTAATTATATAAAAACAATTGAATATTTTAATAGAGATGATATCTAACTTAATGGAATCATTTTAGGCGTAGGATTAAATTATTGCAAGATAAAATGTACAAAGGTGTAATTCTGGAAATGGAGTATAATCAACAGGACTAATACTAATCAGTTACCTGTCTTTCGTCAGGAAAGGACTACCACATTCAGTACACAGAAACGGTTGAAGGTCTGGACGGTGAAGTCTTTCGTGAGATTTCAAATGTTGCAAGTGTGTGAAACCTAATATAAATAAAAAAAAAATAATTAAAATTAGTAATATGGTAAAAATATCAAAGTATTTTTGATAGCTATATCATTTTTTGCCATCACTAGAACTATGATTTACTATGTACAGTCTTTCTTAACTCACCTTTGCCGCAGTAGTTGCATTTATATCGTTTTGTGGGCCTATGCGTCATCATATGTTGGCGCAGATTCTGGGAATGTTTGAACGTCTTCCGACAGACTGTGCATTCATTATTTTTCCCCTCTGAGTGATAGATGTTCGTGTGAACTAGTAAGTCGAATTCTGTCTTGAACGACCATCTACACATGCCAAACTGAAATGGAAATAAACACTTGTTATTCGAACTATACTTTACAGTGTTTTTGTAAAATAGTTGCTGATATTGCAAGGCCCATTTTTGGCTGAATTGCATCTTTAAATAATGTACACATCCGGAATATTAATATATTTTTTTGTGGTAGCCCTTTAAGTATTTACATGTTAAATCTATATATTTATTACACTGAAAATGTAGTGCAATACAGGTAAAATACAAAAGGTTAAAACATCATTCTATTAAATTTGAACTGTTGCAACTTTGTACGATTCCATGTCTTGTCACAAACGACCCGGGGTTCGCCCTTCGGCATCTTCAGGCATTCCATCGCACGGATGCAACAGAACTGACTTGCATCCGTGCGATGGAATGCCTGAAGATGCTGAAGGGCGAAACCCGGGTCGTTTGTGACGAGACATATGGAATCGTACAAAGTTGCAACAATTCAAATTTATTATTGAAGTTCCATCAAGCACCTTCAGTCGATATCATAAATTACATCATTTTATGTTTATAAAAAATACATCAAATCAGCAAAACTTTCATTATGTATAGATATATTAAAAATAATAATAAACTATCATATTTCTCAAATAAAATATGTCCCTGTTACATTGTTTTTTTTTTACTTAAAAGCATTCGCTACATGATTTTGTGTTTCATGAGAATGTAAACAATAAAGACTTATGATCAGTTTTAGTTGCATACAAAGTTGATCTAGGTGTAGCCGTGCCTGTTCAGATAGCAAGCTTACATGGATTACCATAAGTTTTTGTTGTTTCTCTTAAGTGGAAGCTCAATAGAAGGGATAAATTTATGAATTACCTGACATCGATGTGGTTTGTTAGGGTCGTGGGTGGCAGAGTGTCTGGTTATGTCCTCCTGTGTCTTGAACGATCTGTCACACATCTTGCACGAATAGTTTCCTTTACCCCGCCCTGTTGAGGCACACAAGGTATAGCCAATAAAAAACAAGTCGCTTTTGTAAAAAAGCTTTCATTGATATGCCTTAAGAGTCTATATGCTTCAAATTGAGAGCATACATGATAAAAAAATGAAACACGGTGGTATACCATTTACAGAACACCAGGATGCCTTCATTATAAACTGAAATATTTTCAAATTCTAAGCTGAAGTTCTAACAATTTTCGAAGTTGATATTATAGTTTTAAGTCAGTATTTTTCAAAAATGAAAACTGACTAACCAAACGATTTGACTGAACAATCTATAGACAGTCACTCAGTGGAAAATCATCAGTGAAAATATTATAAGCAGGCATCATAACAACAAGGCGACACTTGAAAATTCGTGGTCTCAGTTTATTTAATGATAGTGCTTGTTTTGGGTCACACATTCTAATGTTCAGGATAATCTAATTGTGTTGAAACAATGTATTTGAATAATAATTTTGATGAGACAGCGGTAAAATGGAGTCTATCATACTGATGGGATGGTAAATTTAAAAAAAAAACGATCAATCGGGCTAATATTTCCTATAGGACAATACTATTTAATTGATAATTCAGAGATAACAATAGATGAGGGAATGATGAATTCAGGTTGATGTAAAATTGTTATAATGGATGTTTTACCAGAACTATGAAAAATAAACGATATACGCAGAGCACTATATGTTAGGGTTCTACTGTATGCAGCAATTATCTTTTACTTCAATATCTCTATTAAAATTTATTTCAAAAAAATATCTGTGTTACCTTGTTTTTTATTTGTCTTTTTGGATTTGCCAATACTTTTAATAGCCTTCTTCACTGGTTTAACTTTTGTTGTCACACAGTTAGGTTTGTCTAGATTACCTGCAAATCAAAGAAATCGATTTTATTATCAGCATTTGAATGACATAAATAAACTTTTGAATTCCAAACATCATTGCAATGTTCTTTGCCTCTGTAAAAATCAACCCGTACCATAATTTTCTAATTTCACCGAGGAATCATTCAATCTTAATTTTTCACTATTTATTTTTAGATTAATATCTTCCAATCCATGCTCCTCCAAGAGATGAGCCTAAAAATAATAAAAAGGTACGTTATATAAGACAGTAATATTTTTTGCCATTAAAATTTTGAGAAAAGCGTATTAACCATGATACTTTTATCAGTAAGTTACAGCAAAAGATGTAATGCTAATGTGTCAACAGATGAGATGGTAGATTGGAGTATGGAATTTTTGGTGTATAAGCTAGTTTTTTTAAATAAAATATGACATAATTTTTTTCTATGATCTCCATAGTTTTGTTTATCTCCAACAATACTGAATTATTTTTTGAAACATTCAGTATTGGAATATCTTTCACGCAGTTCAGCAGTGAATGAGTTGGTTAACTACACTTTCAGAAAGATTTTCTACACATCGAAAAAGCTTAATCATTTTATCATGTGAAATTTAATCAGTGAAAATGAAACAAAAGGCCAAAGTGGAGTTAGCTAGTTTACAGATCAAGTGGTCAATAATTTGATGAAATACAATTTAAAAAAAATTACATTTAATATTTCTTTCCCCCCAAAGAGAAGTTTGCAAATATGACATTTGAGTTTGTCAGATTTTTTAACAGGTTTACTATAAGAAGTCTTCATTTTTTCGAGTGGACTGGATGAATTCTCAGATTCTGATTGGTGAGATTGAGCGCAGCCGACAAAAGTATCCAACGTGTAATCATCGTCTGAAATCATCATAAACAAAAAATTCTTAATTAGAATAAAGTACACATCAAAATAAATATTATTTAAGTATTCAGATATATGATTGCTTACAGTCTGAAAATGAAAGAACACAACAAATAAATTTTATGTAAGTAAAAATTAAATATTTTTTTCATTTAGGAAACAAAAAACAATAGCAGAAAGGTTTTAATAAGTAAATAATTGATAGTGAAACTCAGGCTACACTTCCTCTAGTTGCACACAGTTGTATAAATATGGGAAAAATGGAAATTGCGAAAATTATGGAAACGTGTGATGTAGCTGAAATTACAAGTAAGTGATTTCTCGGCTGCCTCTTTTGTTCTTTATAAATCAACTAAGAGAACAGTCACGCAATCAGATTTATCCCACCTATCACAAAACAACCAATGATGATAATTGAAATAAGTTGTTTCTTACCATCGCTACATATCTCTTCTTTGACCCCCCTATCCGTATTTTTGTAAAAGGGGTCACCAGAACAATGATTGCCTAAATGCTCTTTTAGTTCTGAAAATATTTTCCACTTTTCTCCGCAGTAGCCACACTGGAATCTGGCCAAGTCCGCATGAGCCGATCTGATGTGAGGGATGACCAACCTGAAAATAACAATATTGATAAAATTGACATTTACTTGGTAACATTCTGTATGAATATATTTTAGTAAACTAAATACTAAATTATTCAAAGTAGGTATCGATTAATAATAATTAATGAAAAAATAGTCTCCTCAATGATCAAACTAATATTAATCATTGATGTCACTAAATGCGTACTGTTGACCCATGAAAATGATTAACACAGCAAATATTTCAAAAATGAATACGGCAGTACTGGTGTAAAGCAAACTAATAGATTATCAAGACTAATTAGGTTGTACAAAATAGCTCGAGCACTACAGCTAGTTGCAGTTATTATTTGCTTTTAATTATGCACAGCTGCGTTCCAGATGTCACTTTTGTAGATAATCAAGCAATTACCTTTGATAGCTGAAGGTCTCATCGCAGTACCGGCAGACCAGTTTGAGGTCATCCGTTATCTGGGGATGCGTAACACTATGTTTACAGAGCTCGTTGAAGCTGAGAAAGTGCATTTCGCATTTGCGGCAGGCAAAGGCAACTAAAGGTTCCTCTTTCTGAAATGAAAAAGGATCTCAATAAGTGTTCTATGACGACAGTTTGTTATTTAATCGCTGAATCTTTTATTTTTTTAGGTATAGCAAGAAAAAGGGTTTGAGGATTGAAAAGAATTAAAAATTGAGACATATGAATAGTTATGTGTTATCTTCTATCTTTAGCCATTCTCACATTTTTTCCTTTTGTTCCATATCCTCGAGTGGCATACTTATTCTGATTGCGGTATTTATGATGATATAGGGAAAGATATCATTTTGAAAAAAAAAGCATTGCAGACAGATTTCAGGACAAACCAGGGGCGTAATATATTGCACAAAATCAATTTTCTTTGACAGCGATTTTGTGTTCGTACATGTGTGCAACACATCGCCAGAATTAGGTACATATAGATTCTATAGTGGAAAAAAAAGCATGGAATCGTTAGCTTGTTTTCTACATTGTGTTTGTGTGAATCTACAGCTTTGTCAAGCTTTTAATTTAAAACATTGAGTCAAAATAATACACGAGATTTATGTTGGGTCAATATGGTGTTACGGAAATGACATACCTCCAAATTATCGGATGCTTTTTTTCTTTTACCGCTCTTTTTATTTGTTAGCAATGTCAGGGGATCGTAATTTGATATTGGCATATTCATTTCTTCATCGTCTGTATCATCGTACTCATCAAATCGGTCCAGTTTACTCTTCGATGGAGACACCGAATCTTTATCCGGATTTGTAAAAATCGAGTGTGTATTTTCAGAGAAGTCCTCTGCAACAGGAGAGTCCGCCCTATGATTTGTATCAGGAGAGGTTTTGGTGTTTTCTGGATTGGTCATTGCTCTCTTTTTCTTGCTGTAGTTCTTGGATGTTTCAGAATCATCTGAAACGATATTTAGTTAAATTAAATACTAGATTCAGACCTATGGAGTAGACATGCGTCATAAGGGAACAAATGAGTCGAAGTGACCAAATCTTTATAGAGGAAAAAGAGTCACAAACAAACCGTGAACAGGAAAAATCATTCAAACGAATGCAGATATAGTAAAAAAAATCATTTATATTCATTTCCTTCATGACAACTACCTCACTCTCTCACATTGTTGGACATACCTGTATTGACAAATAATAAATCTTTTTCAATGTCACCGAGGCGGGATAACTCAACCAAATCTTCCAAGCCCTTTTCGTTGGGATTGCGTAAAAGTTTCCGCAGGCATATATCAACTTTTGCGCACTTTTTTTTGAAGGTGAACAGGCTGGATACTTCATTTGCACACATGATGCACAGCTGACGAGGTAAGCCATCATCTTCTGCTATCTGTAAAAATAAACTGTAGAGTAAACTAAGTAGTAAGAAAACTAAGAGGGAGCCTTAAAGCCATCCATCAAAGTGAAATTAAGTTGAGATATGGTGAGTGAAAAACTGAAAAGAAATTCAGCTGTCCGTATTCAAATATTAATTTAGTGATTGCTTCAAAATCAGTGGTTTTCTTATGCGACCATCCGAGGACTTTGTTGTGTCCCCTAACAGCTTTATATTAAATACTGATATTTTAAATAATCTACTTATTTAAAATTAATTTATATAGGTGCAGCTATCAAACATGTCCATGACCCAGAACCACTGACCATAAAAATCACTTTGTATATCCACCTGTAGTACAATTTTCATCTTAAAATACAGTCCCCACACAATACTTATAACGCTAAAAACACCTTGAGTGCATTTTTCTCAAAACTTAATTTTGGCATTGATATCTTATTGCTTTCGGTGCGAAGATATGTACATGATTATAGTCTATAGTATAGTATAAGTGATATCATCCAACATTCTCTCGAACATTCTTGAAACTCATGTTCACATACACACATCCCCTGCATTGTAAGTGCTGTGCTTTGCGTTACATTCAGACAATGAGATGAAGTCAAATATCATTTAAAGCGTGATTTTTTGTATAATTCGTCTCACTTCAATATCTAGACTGGGTTTAAAGTTTGAAACTGATTTTGAGTCTTCTTACAACTATGTGTGCTATGCAGAATTGAATCAATAAGAGGGATAAAGGCACATAAAGCTTTCACACGGTACACAAAAGTTTTTACCGATATTCCTGTACACGATGTAATCATCTCGTGGTATTCCTGATTTGTTGGGGGATCGCCAGTTGAGAATAGTCCTCTCATGACTTCAGATCCGCCTTCTACAAGACAGGTTCGGCACAGCCTTTCCATTTTTTCCTGCACCTCTTCTTTAATATCTCTACTTTTGCTATTGGATTCCTGTAACGTAAATTATTATAGATTAAATAAAATTTGAATTGTTACAATTTTGTACGATTCCACATGTTTTGTCACTAACAACCCAGGTTTCACCTTTCAGGATCTTCAGGCATTGACAAAACATGTGGAATCGTACAAAGTTTTAACAATTCAAATTTGATATGGAAATTCCGTTAAGCACCTTTAGTTGATATCATAAATTATGGATCAAATAAAAACGAGAGTTTCTTTCAACGTGAATTTGAGCGAACCGCATAAGTGTTGTGATGATATTTACACTCTGTTAGTACCACTTATGAAAACATAAATTTAAATTTAAACAGATAGAGTGTTATATATTTAAATATATATTTACATATACATAAGATTATCATATTTGTTACCATAGTTCTGTCAGGTAAACACAGTCCATCATAAACAGATTCCCCAGCTATGGTTTCGGCGGAAAGAGTATCAGTTTTAAGGCGATCATAATTTGTAGGCAACTGATCAGCTTCCATATTTGAATTGGAGAAAACTGCAAAGCATGTGCGGGCTAGAAAGCAAAATGACATTTGATGATTATGTTTTTGATATAAACATATTCAATACATGTTTGATAAGAACAAACAAATATTTTCAATATCAAGCTGTTCACAAAATGTTAACTCAACAAGGAAAGAAATTTATACCATGTAAAATACACAATATGTGTAATAAAGCAGCCAAAAAATAACCAAATGTCTAAGTAACAATGCAGTTTTGTTTTCAATTATGAATAAAAAACAAAAGAAAAAGTCTGGAAAATAATTATTTACAGATAAACAAATAGTGCACTTATAGGGAAAAAATATTCTTTGGATGTCATTATTTACTATTTAGAAATGACAATTGTATCACAGGTGTTTTTTTTACCCAAAGACTGAAATCCAAATAGTTTTTTTGGTAAATCGATTGTTTTTTGGATATTTTTGGCAAATTTATGTCAAAAATAGTGGTAGTAAAGCGGTTTGTTAAGTCTTAATACTAAAAAAAAAGATAGTGCAGGTCATCCGAGTGGTATAGAAACCCAATTACTTATTTAGTAGTAACATTATTAACATATTTTGTCATGCTATAAATTTTAAAGCATGAACAAATATTTTTATACCAGACTCAGACAATGTTATTCAGACAATGATATTTACCATTACTTTAAAAAAATATGTCTTCAGTCAACGAGCGTCAAACTCATACCAAACTTTGGTCAATCGGGAATTTGTGGAATTGTATATTTTAACCTTCAATTTTATCAAGTCATTAAGGCATCCAGAATCGGGACAATCTGGCATTCTCAACTTTTTAATAAAATGGTGTTATGACACAAAAAACACATTGTAATAAAAGTAAACACACGAAGAACTTGTCTAAAATAAAATTGTAAAGTGACGTTTAACCTATTAGCATTTTTAACAACTGACAGTAGACAATGAGTAGCGTGTCTATGACTATTTTACAGAGTCATATATAAACAGAAAAAAGAATATCATGTATGAATACTCTTTGTGTATGTATCTAAAAATATCTTAGATAACGAGTTAATTAAAATTTGTTATTTAGAATATTATTAGCAATTATTTTTTTTATACTAAGCTGTATATTGTACTAATTACTTGTCTCAATACTTATACTCTATCAAATATATTACAGTTATGCTAAGAAATGATAACCTTAAGTTCAAAATTTTAGATTATAAAAAAAGAGCATAAATAAAAAATCTTTCGTTCAAAATTGTTGTAGAAAAATAATTAATTATGGTATATTTTTCTACACAGTCTGATAAACAAACATGCATACCAAAATTATATAATATTATTTTGCGTACGTAAAATATAAAATGAATTTTTCGATAGGAGTAAATCAATTACACAGGTACCCGTAATAATTTATTAATAAAAGCGCTGTAACTAAACAACAAAACGGACACATCTCAACACTCAATAGCGCTATTTTCTATCAAATATAGTTAGAAAATATGTACACCATCGTCAGAACTATCATAAAGTTCTGACGATGGTTTGAGCCGAAATAGCTAACAACTATATCTTATAAAAAATCTTGTAGACCTAAAATACATTGCTATTTTTTTTATTTTTTATCAGTAACTTTTTTTAAAGAGCCGTTAAACACTTGGGAACTATCTTTATGTTTTAAATAAAATACAAATGGACGATCGGTTTTGAAAGTTTTTGGGTTTTCCAGATATACTCTGGCCGAGGTATACTTAATCATTAAAATACTTGAAAATAATATGAAATAAATTAGTGATCGGCCACCAGACTACTATACTCCAATACTGAGTTTGTATGACTTGACTATTGACTAAATTTACTATATTTATAAAATTTGTATTGATTGCCCTTTTCACGCACCATTGTTTTCATAACTGTTAATATTGTATATGTTATGTTCTATTTTTGTTTTTCTTATCTGGGAGAGTCTCAGGACCACTTAATTGGGCAAGAAAATCAATACTGCTAAATGATCGCAAAACACATAGGTTGAGATATTTTGCCTTACTCCATGAGCACAAGTGGTATATGCTTGGAGAATTTGAGTCTTAGGGGCCTCTAAAATATCACATATATAATGTCCCACATCTTTAAAATGTTATATATAGTATGTATTTTTATTTGACATCTATTGTGATGGTGTTAATGGACATGTATGTGTATTTTCTATTGATACTCATTCCAAGAAGGAGTTCAATCGAAACAATTTAACTTTCACACTCAATATGTACAATATAATACACCCTTCTGATGATAGACCGTAATGGGTGCATGTATGAATCTTACAGCACGTCAAAATTAAAAATTAAGTTTTTAAGCTAAGTATTTTTTTATTAACTTTGCCATTCATTACATCTAAAAAGAATGTATTCATTGCATATCGGACATCTACATATCGGACATATAAATTCGGATTGCATTATATTTATTTATAATATGAATTTATATGTCCGATATGCAATTGGTTTGTTTACAGTTTACAAGTGGTCCATAATGCTTCCAAAAAGGCCAATAAAACGAGATAGCCAAATCCGATTTGTCTGGTATAATAGCAGGTAGAAGTGAATGTATCTTTTGGATGCATTTGTCAAAATTTGCAATATATTTTTCAATATCGTGTCTTATTTCAAAATTTTTTTCTGTGTTGACCAGGAAAAACATATTTTGAAACTTTATATAATAGTGAAAATATTTTGAGAATTTATCTATACCATTTTGTTTTTTTATGTGAAAATATTTACAAGGTATATCTAAAAATACTGGTCTGGTTATTTATAAGATAATGAATAACCTAAGAGAAGAATATTTATTTAATTTTTTTAAAAAGTTTTATAAATTTTGGTAAACTTACAAAAATAATATTGAAATATTTTTTTTATTTCATGTATTATATGTTGAATGTATGAAAAACAAATTTTACTTTCACATCATGCTAGTTTTTTTTTGTTGAAAAAAATCATCACTAGGTTTATACAAGTTCTTATTTAAAATATAAGTTTTTTATAACTAATATAACTATTTGTTTCTTTAATTTATATATGTTGTAGCCAATATATGAAGGTGAAGTTATTATTCCCCACACCATAAAAAGATCACTAATAATTATCACTCACAAATAATAAAAATAATGTGACTTAAAGTTTACTCCTTGATGTCATATGTCAATATTCATATCTGAAGAAATACTAATGAATCAATAAAATTAATTTGTAATAAATAAAAGATGCCATAAATATAATATGTCACTGTATACTTCATGTGAACCTTCTTAAAGTGTTAATTTTATGAAAAGTTAGATAAAGTCTTTTATTATTTATAAAAAAAAAACCACACCGTATTCCTATATCTATAATAAAGCCGTTATAATTTATTCACATGTGCTTATACACTTTGGAGAATTCCATTGAATAGTTGTGACCAATCCTGTGTTTTAAGGTAAAACAAAAATGGATAATCTGCTTTGAATGTATTGGGTTCATTTACATAAAATATGGTAGATGTCGCCGCAATTCCTAAAACTAAAATGTAATCAGACAAAGAATGCTTTGCTAATTATTTTCATGTTAAAGATTTGTTCTGCATCCTGCAAAGAACTTAAAAACAAATAATATTTTTGCATACGTCATTATATTTGGTAAAACACAATAAATTAAAGCAAGAGAAAGGGAAATAATGATTATTTGACAACACCGACATCTGTTAGATCTATGAAAAATTTGTGATTCAAAAACACATAACTATAGGTATTTGATGAAATGAGTTATTTTGATAGTTAATTAGTAAAACTTCATTATAATATGATAAAAATCATATGTTAGTTAGATTTCAAATATTCTTTATCTTCTATGTCAACTATTACTGTGTGTGGTACTGTGGTTAACGTTATTGGCTTTTGTTACGGATTTCATAGTCCCAGTATGTATGGATTATTAAATAAATAAAACACAATGTTTAGTAGTTAATTACAAAATTGTAAGACATACAGAGCAGCACCAATCGTTATATTTTAAAATTGTTGTGTTTTATTTTTTAAAATATAATGCCTTACCACCGAAAAAGTGATAGTTAATATCTTCATAGTGATTATGAATTTTATGTGATGCTTAAAAGCTTCCTCTTTCTGATAAAATTGTTAAAACTAAGCATAAAACAAATGATTAACCATAAGTCCTGTCTTAACTATTTCCTTTCTATTCTTATTCTCTTTGATAATTTTTTTTTTTAATAAGTCTTGTTGTAGAAAAACTTTTGTTGAGATAGTCCATATTGAATATCATTAAGTTGGAATTAAGGTTTGGGATACTTGCCTAATATAATTACTGTATTAACTTCATTAAAAAATAACCTTCTTTTTTGTCTAACAATCACTGTAGTGGTAGTAAAAAAATGTTTGGCTTAATCAACCACAAAAAAATGAATAAACTTTAATTTATCTTCGAATGATGTTTTACAGTGCCATCAAAGGCCAACTGGAATTGAGTTGAAACGTTTATTTTAACATTTAAAATAGTGGAATTTATACTAAAAGAATTTGTACTAATTTATAGATAAAAGACCGGTTTTGGCTTTGTTTATTGAATTTTATAAATACAGGTTATCCTCGACTTATGACCGAGATACGTTCCTGGATTTGGTCGTAAGCCGAATCGGTCGTAAGTCGAATTTCATACAAAATATGTATGCACTTACGTATTAAAATAAAACATGTGTGCTTATTTATATATTTTTATTGTAAAGTTTATACTTATTTAGTAATACAAAATAAAATATGTACCTCATTAATATTTAAAATCTTTCGTCATCTGTGCTTGTAAAAGTAAAAAATATTACCTCTATAAATAAATTCTATACTTTTTAACTGGCGGTCATTTTGTCAGCTGTCAAGTGATTTATGGTTAGTTTGGTTTGGCATTTCAACAAGAATAGACTTACGCCTGAACAACGCTTCCAAGTCGTGCAAATTTATTTTGAAAATCATGGTTCTGTTCGAAATACGTATCGCGCACTACGTCCATTTTACGGTCAACATAATCGTCGGATAATAATCGGAACATAATCAGAGCGATTAATTCGATTAATTATGGAACGTTTTCGCACCACGTTTACTCTAAATGATAATACGCATCCACAGAGACGTACAGAAGAAGTCATTGCTGTTGTAGAGCGTAGCATAGAGGAAGACTCTAATCAGTATATCCGCCATCATGCACAGGAATTGGATGTGTCCATCCACTTTATGGAAGATTTTGCGGAAAAATCTTGGTTTGCGTGCTTACAAAAGCCAACTCGTGCAAGAATTGTGTGGCTTCAATTCACATAGCAGGGCGTAGATTCGGTGAATGGGCCCAAAACTAGATTGCCGTTGTTCCCGATTTTCATAAGTATCACTTTTAAGGTGTCAACTGTCACTTTAACTTCACCGATTTCGCTCATCGCGAGCATTCATCAGAGCGAGCATCAGTTGATGAGCGAAACCGGTCCTGATCAAAAAATATATTGTGGGAATAAGTACTAAAAAAATGTGTTTTTATTATTTAAAATTTCATAAGTATAAAATAATATATTATTATTATTTATAGTTGTAATTATAAATTTAGTACTGTTAAGCATACAATTCCAAACCGGTTGTGTAACGAATAAAATAATTAGGTGATATCGAACACGTTTGTAATTTTAGAAGTCAGAGTTGCGCATTCTTATATTGATATTTAATTTATGCTGAAGCCAAATGATGGCCGATAATGGCAATCAATAATAAGTCGTGATGATTTAGTTGTGAGTGGAAGAGATAATTATTATAAGGTATGAATAATGGGTAAGTGCAATATCTATTGTTGTCCTTGGTGTAAATGTTTAAAAACGAACAACGGATTCGAGAATTGGGTTGGTCCTGATTCATCGTTTTTTAAGGGACGGTAAAAAACTATGAACCCGGAAAACGACAAACGCAAGAACGATAGATCGGGCTATGCTGCATTTGGATATGTGAGGTTAGTTTCGGTTAGTCTTCTATTTCTTATCTATTTTTTGAAGATGAACGTTGGCCATCTGCTGACCCAGTAAGTACTAATAGGATTTTCAAAAGGGTATTCTGAAAACATGGTCATCCTATTTTATACAATATTATCTCAACAGTAGGAATAAACAACTATTAACGTCATTCTATATTATATTATATATCTGTTTTCATAATATTTCAATGCTATTGTTTTTATTTTTTTTAAATAAAAATATTCCACAGTAATTATTATAGTTTGAATCAATGAAAAAAAAAATAACAAGAAAAATCTGTTTTTTTTTTTTTTGACAACTTTCTAAATTTCAAAATTCTAATCACGGAAATATTTACAAATGAGAAAATATGTTTTTTATATGTATAAAAAAGGTTACGGATTTCTGACTCCAGTGACGTTAATAGAAAAACTTATAACATCACGGAAATTTTTTAGAGAATCATCGGTTGGCGACCACTGATCTTAGACCCCAGCTAGGTTCAATGGGAATTCAATAACTGTAAAAAATATTCCTTTCTAGGAAATGATACTTTTTAATATAATACTTCTCCATCAATAATCGAATTTATAATCCAGTCTTGCAAAACCTGTTATGTTGCCTAAAAAGCATTGCATAATAAATTTAAATTAAAAAAAATAAAATCAAAAATGCCCAATGTGTGTTTGTTTCTGTTTTTATTTTATCTCCATAATATTAACATATTATTCAACTCCAGCATTATGGCATTAAAATTGTTTAGTTTAATTAATTTATTTTGTTAGTAAACAAAATGTTTCGAAACATCTTTCCATATTCGTTATTACACAAAAACATATGTTATAGAGCAGTGGTTCTCATGTGTGGCCACGGTGGATTTTGCTGTGGCCATAGTAAATATTGATATTTAAAAAAATTTGTTTTTACAAAAGAAATTGTTAAATTATTATTATTTAAAATTGATTGAATAAACCTGACTTATCCAGCAGTCTACAAATCCACAAAATTAAAAAATCAACAACAATTGCTTTATTAATTTTGTCGATTTTACCTACAACTGTATATTATGAAAGATCATTCAGTGTAATGTACTATATAACAAATAAATATGGAAAAACTATTTTTATCGCATTTGGTGCGGCCACTAGACATTTCCATAGGACAGCTGATGTTTATAATGTGACCACGGGGAAATTTCACCTGAGAACCACTGTTATAGAGTCGTGTTTTATAACAGTTTTCGTCTTTAAACTCCTGATTACCAGCGTCTCAACTCTTGAGACGGCATATTTGAATGTGCTAATAGTGGATACGCATAAATATTAAATTTACGTAAACAAGATAACATGTGTATTTAAATATAGCTCAATTTGTACTGGCACTCTCAATAAGTATTTCAAGTATTCTGTACTTGTATATCTTTTACACGGCTCAGCAGGGAACAGGTTAAATGTTTATTATTATTATTTAAAATTATATATACATAAGTTCGCTGATAATCTATCGTAATCTTATTAAACGTTATTTATTATTTTTTTTGTAAATTTTTTGTACAAAAGATGTCATTGTAAAAATATAATTTTTTATATACATTTGGTAGTGGTAGTAAACAATCATTAGATACGTAAATCATTAAACATAAAATAGCTTCGATTTTAGAAAATCCTTAGTTCTGGCGAGTCTTTCCTACTGAGTTATAGTTTATTCCACCACTGTCAACTTCAAAAATAATTCAAAATGGTTGGTGTCAATAAAAATTATCTCGTGAACACATGTTTTGAGATTTTTAAAAATGTATTTTGTTGAGTGTCATCGATATATATTAAACACTGTAATCAATTGAGATATTAGCAATAAAAGGGTAAACAGTTTTGGAAACTATCTCGCAAAAGTTGCGCGCCCACCCTGGAAAAATATATTCATAAATTATGACCGTGCTTGATTTTTTCAATAATTTTCATGATTTTCACTCATTGCATTGTCGGTTTTTTAATCATGGTAAAACATAAATTGGGATGAAAAAAAATAATATTGACCTTTATTTTTAAAGTTATATTTGATAAAAAATATTCTCTAAAATTAAACTGCTGGTATAATTGATCAAAACAAAAAACGGTGCCTCAAAACAATATCACTCACATGAATAAATATTTTTGGAGATTGTTTTTCATATTACATTCTTAGAACAAGTTAACAGTCATTTATGTTGTAAGTTGAATGCAAATGAACCGATTAACATAGGAATCCAAATAACAGACGTTAATCATGTCTCAATTGTTTAGACGGCTGATAACAACATTATATTTATAGTAAATACTCAAAAAATTTGTGTTATCATTGTCAAAATTTTGTGAACAGATTTTTTTTTAGTTGAAACAGCCTGATTTGTCATAAAAATCTATATTCGTTTATTTAACACATATTGTTGTTAGAATATCTTTTACGCGGCTCCGCAGGGAAAGGGTTAAGTAAATAATAAATCTTTATTGTAAATATTTTCATTTCATTCCAATTTATTAACAATAAAAATATGTTTATAATTCATTTCCGCTCCCAATGTGCATATGTAGTCACAATGTAGCATTTCAGTTGAACACGTTTTAGTGAGAGTCCATTGTGTGCAGTTGGGGAATCTTATATATGAAAACGATTTGTTACTTAGTTGTTCTACCTCTTATTTCCTAATGATGTAAAATATAGAGATACTATACAAATAATGTTTAGCTAAAAACTCAAAAAAAAAAGAATTTTATAGACATCGATCACTTTTATTATTTTTTAATTAAGTTAATTTTCATACAATTTTAATTATATCCACTGCCAATGTGAATCATATTCATTCTGTGGTAGGGATTTATCAAGATATTACAAGCATTCATACCTTTCCACTAGAACCTAAATTGTCAACCAGTGGTCCGCGGAGATTTTTGGGTGGTCCGCAATGTTATATTATTTCGATAAACGTATAAAATATATAAATATTTTTTATTTTATTCTAATGTTGATGTTCCACAAAACATTTTTGGATTTTTTGGTGGTCCGCGGATGTAAAAAGGTTGAGAAACCAGTTACAAGAATATATTAATCGAATAAAAAATCAGGAACTCGTGCAGCGACGTTGACCACTGAACTATGGATTCAGCATAAAATTAATATAATGCTTACAAAAAATAAAAAGTAACCATATTAATTTAAAAAAAATATTAAAATGCCATGAATATTTATTGCAGTTATCATTGTTTTACAAAAAAACTAAAAAAAGCCATAAAAAACGATCCATCGAGGATAACATGTATAAAATTTAAAATTAAGAAAAATATCACCCCCCCCCGGTACCCCTGCAGTGCCCCTCTAAATTGGAAATAATTATTGTTGGTACACGAGAGTCGATGTATGTTTTCGTTGAATGCGGGATTTTTAGTCTTGTTTCAGCCGTCGATAAGTACGTGTCGTCAACATGGCCTTCCTTACTAAAATATTGTTTGGTAAGCTTTTCCTGATTTTTTAATAAACTATCTACAATGCATTACATTCCACATATTTTACACAACTTACGATTATTTTTATATTTCTGTAAAAATTGAGAGGCGATGATATTATGAAAAAGACATCATGGCAACATCTATTATTGTAAAGAAAATAAATCTCTTAATTGAGTCAAACTAATTATTTTTACAGTTAAAATAGTAGACTGTTTTATAAATTAGCATAAAATTAAGTATTATGCACAAATTTAATGGCAAACTAGCGTAAAAAACCAATTAATACATCGAAAATCAATATATTATGTATTTATAGATAAAATTAACCTCTTGTTGCTCACAGCGATGTGATAAAAAAATCAAAGATCGGTTTTGACTTTGCATATTGAATTTTATAAATACAGGTTATCTAACTAAATTCTATATCTCTAAAGAAAGGTAGTTTTTTTAGAGGTATAGAACTTTAAATTGGCAACACTTTTTTAACTGGCTGCCATTTTATTATGGTAAGTTTGGTTTGCCATTTCAACAAGAAGAGACTTACGCCTGAACAACGCTTCCAAATCGTGCAAATTTATTGTGAAAATTATGGTTCTGTTCAAAATATGTATCGCGCACTACGTCCATTTTTCGGTCAGCATAATCGGCTATCAGAGTGATTAATTCGATTAACTATGGTTAGCGTTTTCACACCACGCTTACTCTAAATGATAATACGCATCCACAGAGATTGTTGTACAGTGCGTATAGAAGTCGTTGCTGTTGTAGAGCAAATATTTTCTGTGGGGATATGTGAAGTCGCTAGTCTACGCCGATAAGCCCGAAACGATTGACCACTTGGAGGACAACATTCGCCGCGTTATTGCCGATATACGGCCACAAATGTTGGAAAAAGTTATCGAAAATTGGACCTCCAGATTAGACTACGTCCGAGCTAGCCGCGGCGGTCATATGCCAGAAGTCATGTTTAAATTATAATGTCAGAAGATTATCTTTCGAATAAAGTAAATTTCATGTATATTTAAAAAAATCATCTTTGTTTTATTCCATTTCAAAGTTATATACCTCTAAAAAAACACCTTTACAATCTATTGGCTCATCATCAGTAGTGGAAGAAGAAGCATAAGCAATCTTTTTAACTCTTTGCACTCCAATGTCCACACGTAGTGGACATATATTTTTCACTGGCAGCTCCAATGTCCACAACGTATGGACAATTTTTCTTAATTTATTTTACAAATTGTTTTTAGCTTCTCTGATATATTTGATGACACAAAATACAAAGATTGTTTGGTATGTTCTGATTGCGATACTCCAGAAAAAAGAAAAAGAACAAGTTTTTATTGTGATATGTGCGAGCGAAAACCATCCCTTCACGCCCGAAGAATGTTTCAAAATTTATCATATCGTAAGGAATTAAAAAAAATAATTCAATAAATAAATATCTTGGCAATAAATCCTTTTTAATTTTTTTTTAAACGCTTGTTTTATCACTTTTAACAACAATATCTTTTTTGAGAAAATTAGATAAAAAAGGTTTGCAGCTGTTACAAACTTTTAAAAAAAATCTTTAATAATAAATAATGTATATTTATATATATATGTATATAAACTTTATTATATTTATTTTTAATAAAAAATCTTGGCGCGTCTCCTGGAGATAATTCATGCCTCCCTGTACGAAAGTTTTGTCACTGTCAACTCAATTATGTTATATATCTCAACAGTTGAGAAGTTAGCATTCAGGAGTTGATAAAAACTGCATTTAAATAAAGCACTAGCAGCATAAACGAAGAAGAAAAAAAAGTCACACTTCTCAGCCAAAGGGTATCTTGCGTTGACTGTTTGACTTCCATTAGCGCCTAGCTACTAATAAACATGGGAACTAAGCTGAAAATTTGATTTTGAAAAAAAATATTTTATAATGCTAGTAGGTAATTAAATATTATCATGTGACCACAATTCTATGTCTGGTTCATTTTCAATGTTATAATAATGAACAATAATTGCGGTACAATTTACAATTCGTTTGTAAATAGGTGCTACGAGGAATAATAAATCTAGCACATTTTTTATTTTCTTGTCAGTCATTTTATTTGCCCAAAATAAACAGTTCTGCTTTTGTATTGTATTTGCATTGATGGATATCGGTTTAAACTATTTCTATCTTGAAAAGAGTGGTTCAAGTCAAGCTACAATATATGAACGTCTACTATTCCAGTGCTTTTATTTAAAAAAGTTCTTCATTAAATTCATACGACAATATTTATTTGAACTGTAAAAGCTATGTATATTTCGATATATTTTTTCACTTTCGAACGGATTTCGACTTTTGACATCTTCAGACATTTTATCAAATGAATGTTATAAGATGCAATATAAAAGTAGAAATTTTCAACAATTCAAATTTGATATTGAAATTCCCTCAAATACCCTACGTCAATATCGTGAATGATATTTTTTATTCATTTATTATTGAAACTTAATTGCAATAAAAGATGATTGCAGTTTAGTGATTGTTTTTACAAACATACTGAATTTTTGTCGGACTCAGTTGATGAAATGTCGTTTTAGTCCTAGATTTTGAATCTGAATTTAATTTTGTTTATCCGAGTCATCAATTTTTTCTGTTGAAAGAAATTGCGATATAACGAGTAAATCGCGTAAAAAATGTAACGGTGCCGTTTAAAAAATCGCTTAAAAAAGTCTGCGCTTATTTACATTGTGATGAATATATCATTCTACGTTTTACATTCCAAATACGGATGGATTTTTCCGTTTCAATTGACATTGAATTTAACAGGTAAATAATAATATATTATTATTATTATTATTATTTATAGTTGTAATAATAAATTTAGTACTGTTATGCATACAATTCCGAACCGGTTGTGTAACGAATAAAATAATTAGGCGTTATCGAACACATTCGTATTTTTAGAGGTCAAGGTTGCGCATTCTTATATTGATATATAATTTATGCTGAAGCCAAATGATGGCCGATAATGGCAATTAATAATAAGTCGTGAGGATTTAGTTGTGAGTGAAAGCGATAAGTATAATAATAGATAATTAATAAGCTATGAATGATGGGTAAGTGCTATATCGTCTATTGTTGTCCATGGTGTAAATGTTTGAAAACGAACAACGGATTCGAGAATTGGGTTGGTCCCGATTCATCGTTTTTTAAGGGACAGTAAAAAACTATGAACCCGGAAAACGACGAATGCGAGAACGATAGATCGGGCTAAGCTGCATTTGGATATGTGAGGTTAGTTTCGGTTAGTCTTCTAATTGTTATCTATTTTTTCGGGCGGTACCGGTGAAGATGAACGTTGGCCATCTGCTGACCCAGTAAGTACTAATAGGATTTTCAAAAGGGTATTCTGAAAACATGGTCATCCTATTTTATACAATATTATCTAAACGGTAGGAATAATCAAAATCAACTATTAACATCAATCTATATTATCTAATATGTATCTGTTTTCATAATATTTTAATGATATTGTTTTTATTATACTATTACCAAATTAACTATGTTGTACTCTCTTCTTCGTGACTGGTTCAAAGTCACTTTTCATCACTCGAAATTATTTGTGCCAATGCGATGTTTGAAACAGAAACATTTACACCTCAATGACATTTGGTAATATAATCTGTTATTAACATTTGCTTCAAATTTCTTGATAGATCTTTATGGACCTCATATATATATATCTATCTATCTATAGCATTCCTTTTCGTCTCGTTCGTTGCTTTTGTGGCATCCGAATCAGCAGACATAGATGGCGAACAAGAACTGCAAGAGGAAGTTACCCTCAAGGAGTCGATCAACCAATTCTCCGCACAGTTTTACAAGGTAAATACTAATTCATCAACCCGCAGTTTTACACAGTTTGTTTTCAATTCATTGTTTTTAAAGGATCTGTAAAAAACAATAACTTTTATGATACACAATGAAACAATTATTAATGCTAGAATGATTAATTGGCATTACACTATACACACAAATATTACAAATCATAAATCGGAGGTGTTTTGATTCTGAACTATTGAAATTTATAAAATTATTATAAAAACTGGGAAAGAAATCTATTGAGCGAGTTCCATAAAATCTATATTAAAAATAGAGCATCATCATAGCTCTTCCCAGTGGCATCTCTAATGTCAAGTTGATACTGTAGAAGAAAGATACCTCATAAAATAATTGCAGGATTTTAGATTTTCAACCGATGAAAACTGTGGGTGCAATAAGATTACCAGGGAAAGCATTTATGATAACTTTATTATTTTTTGTTTGTTTAGCAAACTGCCGCTGAAAACCCTGGTAAAAATCTAATCATGTCACCCCTGTCTGCCGAGATTTCCTTGGCCATGCTCTCACTGGGAGCAACCGATGAAACCCTTTTTGAGTTGAACAAGGCACTCTACCTTCCTAGCACCAACTTCGTAAGTATTCTTCTTATATGTTGAACAACTTTATTTGAAATTTTACGGTTATAAGTCAGCGCTTCAGTTTTGCAAAGCAGACTGCAAGCTACTGTTTTAAGCTTTGTCAAATAGGTTTTATTTGATAGTTTTAGAGTACTAGTGGCTTTCAAACTAAATGTGATCACTTTTACTTTAAAATATTTTTATACTCAATTTTATTATGTGTAGTGTTTACTTAGCTTTGTGTGTGTTTATATGCCCACATGCAGAATTGCTGATAGTGTTAGTGGTCAATTCTTAGATGGAAGGTTTATATGTTTTATATAAAAATAATGACATTTTTTGTAGAACAAAATTTTATCAAAGCAATAGGACTTGTTTTACTCATCAATTCAAAGTGAAAACTGTTATTGTCAAAAAAAATTATATTCTCTGATTCAATATTGCTCTTTTTTTTTACTTTTCAATAGACCAAGTCAGCCTTCAAGCCCGCCTTGAAGAAATTGAACTCTGTCCAAGGTGTCACATTGAAGATCGCCAACAAAGTCTTCGTTAAGGAAGGACCTAATTATGTCCTCACCAAGAACTTCAAAGACAATGCTATTTACATCTTCCAATCTGAAGTACAGAACCTTGAATTCTCTACGAACTACGATGCCGCTAAAACCATCAACGCATGGGTATGTTTCCTCATAGTATATTGACACCCCAATTTAGTTTTGGCCAATTTGCAAGAATGTGTTTGCTCAATCTGGCCATGATATTACTTATTATTTCAAGCTGGGAATAATTGTTGGACTTCTATTATAAAACAATGAACATGAAATAATTCAATTTAATTATGTTTACTTCTAATTCAGCCATTGATCATTATATTGTTTGTCGGTTGACATATGGTTCTTTATTGACAGTAGTCCTAGTAAGGAGTCGATACAAAACAAACTTACAATTGATATAATATCTAACGCTAGCTTTTGCAACGCGTAGTTTCGTATAGGTCCACAAAACTTATACAATACTCATTATTCTTTGTAGGTATTGAATGTTTATTTATCTGCTTTATTTTTTACCAGGCTGAGAAAAAGACTAACAAAAAAATCAAGGATCTGATTGATCCTTTAGTCCTCAATTGGGATACCAGACTGGTCCTCGTGAACGCCATCTACTTCAAGGTAATTCAATTTTTACTCTATCAGTAAACATCTGTCATATTCAATCAATTTAATAGATTGTAGTAAGTAAAAAGGCAGTTCAAAGAAATGAACTTGTTATGACGATGGTACAAGCCAAAATAGCTCTCAACATTCAAGTTTTAAATTTTGCTGAGCTAAATACTTTGATATTTTTACTTTATTATAATGGATTCTACTATTAAATATGTCGATAATTATTTAATATTTAAACACAGCAATTATCTAAATAATGATGTATGCCATCAAATCTTGAAGAGTCAATACTCAGGTCTGCGTGACAGCTTTCATAGATAAGAAAGACTTCTGTGGAAATCTTTTTTGAATCAGATAGATTCCTTCTCGGTTTTATCAGCAATCAAGAAGACTTGAATGTTTAAAAAATTCTCCAACATTAAAAATAATCTGGATTATTATTTGTAATAAAATGTATTTGATTTGCTTTACAGGGAGTGTGGGAAACTAAATTCAACATTTTAGACACCAGAAAGATGGACTTCCACCTCAACACCAAGGACAAGACCCAAGTTGATATGATGCACAAAACTGGTAGCTTTTTCTATGCTGACATTCCTGAATGGGATGCTAAGGTGATGGTCGCATAAATCTAATGGATGTGCAGTAATGATTCAATTCAGTAATATTTCAATGAAGAAATCGAATCAATCTAATCTTTTAAGCGAAAGCGATGCAAAGACAAATCGTGAATTTAAAGAAATGTTGAATGAATGAATATTTTGTATGTGAGATTAAGAGTTTCACATACCTACCCTGTTTATAAACGAATCACCCGATCGATTATCAGCATTTAATTGAATAATCAAATAAAAGAAATTTTTCTTTTATTTTCACAATACCTCTATTATATTCCACCTCATCATTACCTGACTATTCTCAAAATATTGGGCATTAGAGGATAGATCGCATTTAGGGCTGGGCAGGGAAAGGGTCAAAAGATTTGGTTTTATAATTCATTTTCCTGCAACATCAACTGATATTAAAATTTTTGTACCTTAAAAGCTTGGTACCGTTATCTTAATTCTTATTTTTCTTTGTCTAGATCTTGGAATTGCCTTATGAGAAAAATGAAATGTCTATGGTCATCGTACTCCCCAACCAGATTGAAGGTTTGGCCGCCATCGAAGAGAAACTCGCCGGAGGAGCCAGCTTAAATGATATGCTCCAACGTGTGACAAAGGAGAAAGTCATCGTAGATCTCCCCAAGTTCAAGATTGAGACCTCCATCGATCTTAAGAAAGTTTTGTCAAAGGTAAGCTGTTTCTTCTGTTTGCTTTAAAGATCGTGAACATTTTTCAGCCCTTTCAGCTTGTTTTGTTGAATAAGAAAAAAATATATTTTATAACCTAACTTTTTTTGCAGATGGGAATAAATCTCATCTTCAATGAAGCTAATAACCAACTCCGAGGATTATTGGAAAATGATAAACAATTGCACGTTTCTGCAGCTGTCCAGAAGGTTTTCATCGAAGTCAACGAAGAAGGAGCCACCGCTGTTACCGGTAAGTTCTCTTTTAAGTCTTTACGCTTGGAAAGAGCGCAATATTTTCAACTGTGGCTTGCGGTGAAACACGCTAAATCAAAACTGCAAACAGCAACGCAGTGTTAGGAAAAGATATCATTTTCCTTACAATTGCTTTTTGTATGAGTAGTTTAGTTACCCACGAAAACATTTTGGCATGCTATAAATACTGACCATAGTAAAAATGACATCTTTGAACTGTACCATTTAATTTTGTAGTTTTATTATACTGCTATTATGTATGTTTACAATGATCAATTTATCAAACTACAATTGATAATATACTACGCTACTATAAAGCTGTTTCAAATTGAAAACAATAATTGACGGCTTGGAATTGGCTAATAAATTAGATTTTTGTTTTATTGATAATGATCCTATAATAGAAAGGAGTTCGGAATTCAGGAGGGAATAACAAAATATTTTGGAACCTTATAAGGAAATACGTAAAGATTTACACGCTGAAAGCAGACAATCGCTTATTAATAATTTTTTTAAGGTTAAAACCACAATAAAATCAGACTACTCCAATGATGGAAACTCACAACCAATGTCGAAAAAAAGTAAAAAATATCATAGAGAGCATAATATAAGTGATAGCGATGATGAATGAACGGCATGTTATGTTATTAAATTTCCTTTCGTTAACTTTTTTTCATTAAAAAACTATTTCCTTAAATCCGTGTTTCATTAATATGAATAAACTTTCCAAATATTATATATGCATTTTATATAAAATCAAGGAAGACAATTTTTACAGCCTTTTGTGGTGAATATATGATAAAAACTAATGAAATATTACGCCACGCCCTGTAAGATATAATTTGTTACAGTTATAGTTCTCCGCATTTTTAATTATATTTTAACAAATCATAATTTACTTAATTTTTATAAGGAGCACTTTTTTCATTATTATAACTTTTCATATGTATTAGATGTAATTATATAAAATTCACATTTCACTTTTAATTTTCTGTGCACAAAAATAAGTGAGTAAATGTGCCCCCAAATCTGAAACAGTTATCATTTATTCGTTTTATTTTAATATTCTAATAACTATATGAATTAATACTGTTTTGGAGCCATTTTATCATATGACTTCATGCAGTACGTAAAGTATTGAACTTCTTACAGAAAAAAATGACTACAGTGCACTCTCGATTATCCGGGCTAATGCTGGGGAGGATGGTCACGGATAATTGAAAAACACGGATAATCCGAATCATCAATTTTTATTTTATTTTTGAATATAATTATCATAAACACAATACAATTTTTTAACACATTATTTATCAAGAAAACACAAAAAAATACGTAAAAATATAATATTTTATCATAATAACAAAAGTAGTCCTGATAGCTGACAAATATAGGCAATAAATATCGAAATTAACAAATTTACTGCGGGCACTCGCGCCGGCGGTATGCACTTCACTGGAAATGTAAATAGAAACGCATGTGGAGTACAAAGGATTTCGATTCTTGACTCATTCTAGTCCCATAAATTGTGATGTTTATTGCGGTATACGCGAACATTCATACATTCAAAACACACCGATTAGTTACGTAAACACAAACACATCGCTAAATTCATTCTTTTTTTCGAACGATGCGCATATTCAAGATCGCAATTCATTAATGCGTCTTATAATTGTAATAGAAAAAAATCAATTAAAATTTGAATTAAAAAATATTGATTTTCAGGCGCGAATAATCCGCAAACCGGATAATTCATACACGGATAATCAAGAGTACACTGTATATACAATACATTTTGTTAGTATACCTTCAATATCATTCATTCAATCAATTCAATTTTGTGGCACAAAACGGGCAAAACCTTGGATCTTACTGATTGTTTATGAATTTAAATGTTGTCACATTCTGTGTGTGTTTTGTCAGTCACAAGATTGACAAAATGTGCAGAAATAAAAACGCTACTCCATAATGTTGAATGAAAATTGTTCAAATCATTATTTTTTTAATTTATAGATTTCAGAGTTTTGACACCCTATTCACCACCTGTAAACTTCGGAAAGACTTACGAATTCAAAGCTGACCATCCTTTCTTATTCTTCATCAACAATCAAAATTACCAAGTTTTAAATGGAGTTTATGGAAAACATATTGACCCATAGAACGTGCGGTATGGAAAATATTAACAATTGACACAATTTTTATTTATAGCAACGGTTGTAAAAATAAAAAATTAAATTAAATTAACCCTCTTTTGATAATTGTTTCACAAAAATTTTCTGTAGTTCCATAAATAAATTAATTGCTTCTTAACACGATATGCCTAGATCTTGTTATCTCTTTATCACTAACTTTATGTGAATTATATTATACTATTAACAAGTTGTTTCATTAATTAACAAACTATGTTTCATGATGTCATGATGCTGAAACCGCTCTCGACTATACTTATTAATACTAAATTAATGCCAATTCGTTCAATATCCATAGCACTATTATGTATCTCTAACCAATAAGTCAAACCATAAAACCATATCCTTTTCAAAAACAATAATTAAAATCTAAAGCCCTCCTTTCAAGTCATCTGTAAAAATAGAAAAAAATATTTATTAATAGTATTTGAAATATTATATTCAAAAAACCATTTTTTTGTCATATTTAATGAACACATAAACAGTATTCAACATTAGCTAAAACTTACCAGTACTTCTAACAGAAAACTATTTGCCTTTATAACAAGAATGTGCATTGTGTGAATATATTTATGTGTCAACACAAATTACCCTGACGACTTATTAACGTCTTGATTACTAACTGATAACTTGATTAATGACCCGAGTTTCACCTTTCAGCATCTTCAGGCATTCTATCACACAGATGCAACAGAACTGACCGTTCAAAGTTGTAAAATTTCAAATTTGATATTGAAAGTATCTTCAGTCGATATTATAAACAAATTAATTCCTTTAACCTTCTGACTGTTAATGTCTCAACTGTTGATTGATTGCAAGGTATTGATAGTTGACATTTAAGTATAAGCTGTGTCAAAGCTATTATGTACTATAAAGTATGATTTTTCCCGATAATATCCATAAGTTTGGATCTTAAGGGTTAAGTATTTTTTTGATTATATTATAAAAGTGTGAAAATGTGTGGTAAAAAAAAATATAGGAGTTTTACCTACCAATAAAACTCTTATCGTGTTTCCAGCAATGTCCAAGATCCATTGGAAATGATGTGTCTCTGTTTTCGAGCCGCGCATTTAAATCCTAATTTGGCAGCACTTTTCTTCTCCCCTCTCCTCCCTACCCACGCCAGGCCATTCGGGTGACGCTGTTATGTACGTCATTGTCACTCAAGATGCACCAGGTAGGGGTTACCTGGATCTTGGACATTGCCGGAAACACAATAAGAGTTTTATTGGTAGGTAAAACTATATTGTGTGTTCCGGCAGCAATGTCTAAGATCCATTGAGTGAATGTTTGTTATCACCTGGCGGCTCGTGGGTGAAGAGTTATGACATCAATGTGAGTCTTCAGCCGATGGTCCGGGTACGATTTTGTGGCCATCTAGACTGGTTGGAAAAGGTAAGTGATAAGACCTTCCGTTGGATCCTGATCACTCTCGCCAGTCATTACCTCTCGTCTGTAATGTTGTAGGAAGGTCGATTCGTTTTACCAGTTGCCTCTAGCTAAAATGTTGTCAATAGGATAGTTCTCGAGCCAGTTCAACAACGCCACAGCTGATCTTATGCTGCCCGGGGGTGATTCTATACCCGCTTCTGTAAGAACTGACTTAATTCAATTGCCTATGACTCCTGAAGCCGGCTTCTCGGGCCCCCTAGCTGTAATAAACAGTTCTTGGAGGTCTCCACTTTCCCTAAGCCAATATATTGGGTCTATATTTTGAGTGTCTCCTTTCCTAATGTGCCAATGCATGCGTGTGCTGTCTGAATGTCTGAGCAATGTCAAATCATGAACTGGTTTAACTGACGTCAGTAGGAGTAATGTTGCCATCCTACGAGACACTTCATAAAGGCTGGAAGTAGGTGGAGTGGTTTCCTTCAAGTGATGGACCACTCTCCTGACATCCCATATAGAGGCTTTCGGGGTCTTTACTCTGGCTAGGGATATGGCTTGCAGTACACGCCTCACCAGGGCGTTTCTGCTAATGTCCACGCCGCCATACTGGTTTGCAGAAGGTTGTTATGGCTGACTTGTGCACCAGAATTGTGGAGTACGCTAAGCCTTCTCGGAGGTAGAGGTGAACTAGGTATCTGGCAACCTGTTCCGGATGGGGCTGATTTGTGACCACTGATCTAAGGTTGCATCAGGTGGTCCATCTAACCCATGCCAATCGGTACGCTATCATCAGGCTAGACTGACGCTACCCTGATGATAGCAACCCTTTTCCTTCAGGGCTCCACTCGCGAATTAGACTCTCCCACCCGAAATCCTCCACAGATGGAGCGACAGGTCTTGTATTTTGGAGGTGGTCGGCCGGTTGACATGCCCACCCGCACTGATGCCAAGTTGGGTATCGTGTGTGGCAGCCCTGTCGCTCTCCTCTATAGTTCTGCTCCCCAGAATGGTTTCTTCCAGTCTGGTACGACGAGGAGATATCTCCCTCCCGCCGTGTTCAGGTGGGCCAATACTTGGTGAATCATGTTCGGGTGGGTAAAGACCCACACCAGTTAGTAGTCCCACAAGCGGCTGAAAGTATCGTGATACAGAGCGCAACAGTCAGAGTTGACGCGAGATACATACCTGGGAACTACTCGCGACTCTTTTGACGCGAAGAGGTCGATCTCTGGCGTGCCCCAGTGATCGAACATTTGCTCTGTTGCTGTACTTGGAATGTGCCACTCGGGAACTTGTGTTCCGCGAGATAGGCAGTCAGCCGTGCCGTTGTAAATTCTCGGTAGGTACTGCGCGGTTAGGGAGATGCCGTATTTGTCGACCAATACAAACATCTCCTGTGTCAGTAAGAGGAGGTCTAGAGACTGTTTGTCTCCTTAGTTTACATATGCGACTATTGACCTGTTGTCCGTCTGTAAAAGTATCTCTGCTCCTCTTATTTCCTCGGCTTGCAGCTTGATTGCCGATATCACCGCATACAACTCTTTTCGATTGGAGAACCATGACCATTGCTGCCTCTTCCACTGTCCCGACATAAGGGTGTCGTTGAGTTGAGCTCCGCAACCTGCATCTGCTGAGTCCGTGGTTAGGAAGTGGCGAAAAATTGGTCTGTGCAGTGGTGTTGCCACTCCAATTGTCCGCACCCACCAATTCAACTCCTCTATGGCTGGACCTGGAATCGCAACCATAAGATGAGGCGGCAGATGGTGCAATTGGCGGCTGCGTCATTGTAGGTGACGGAAATGCAGCCGTCCTCGGGGAGTGATGAAGGACACGAAGTTTAGTCTGCCCAGCAGGTGTTGAGCTGACTTGAAGGACCATTCCCGCTTCTGTGTCATCTCTTGCACTGAGTTGCGGAGAGCTGTGCACTTTTCGTGGGATATGCTCTTGGTGTTCTTGAAAGTGTCCCACTCCATAACCAGATAGGTGGAGAGAAGTTATATCCAACGATGGAAATTATATTATTAGAGTAATTTTTGAAAAAGAAATGTTTTTATCGTATCAGATTGCTTCATTAAAAAAACGACACTGAATTACAGTCCCTCTTATATGTATAATATCATGTTATATTAGAGTACGGAATAGATAGATGGTGTCAATGCAAACATTTGGTAATAAATTATTTTATTACCAAATATTAAAATCTATTATTTTGTTATGGGCCAGTTTCTAGTGATACGTTTTGACATTCCACGTCATCTAACTGGCTGATGACAAAATCGTCAAGGAAACAAATTTCAGGATATATAATTGAGCATGCAAATCCTCGCTTAGAGTTCTCGCAATCTCTTACGAGTCAGTTTTAAAAGTCAGATAGGGACTGAGCAAATTAATATTTAATAATTGTTTCTTAAAATCACATTAAAAACTACTATTCACTGGACACCCAAAATCAATATTAGTGAGGTGCTTCTCTGAATCAAAAAATTTCTGCTGACATATTCTTTAACAATGCAGTAATTAGCTAAAATTTCAAATAGGTAGGAAAACTCCTGAAGTGTCCTTTACGCTGTTCGGCTGATCAAACTTGATACGACAGCTAACATATAATAATATAAAAGATTTTTTTTAAAGTTCCACCAAAAACTGTAAACTGTAATAATCTGTACATTTCTCAATCAGATTTTAGGCAAACATACATATAATATGTTCACAAATATTACAAACTATCCTTTTAAGGTGTTAACTGTCACTTATTGATGGAAAGGCATGATATTTTAAATAATAAAAACACATTTTTTGGTAATTATTTCTACAATATTTTTTTTTGATCAGGACCGGTTTCGCTCATCGCGAGCATTATCAACTGATGATAATGTTCATAAAACACACAAATCTAATAGAATAATATTTATGACATGCTAATTCTAAATATTATTTTTTTATTTATTCAAGAAAAAATACTTTTGCACTATACTTGTTGAATATTATGAATGCTTATGTATTTTGATGAATAGTCTTGCTTTAACAGTTTATTGAATGTATATCGAATCTATTCATACTAACACATATTTTAAAGGTATTTTTTATTATTTAAATCTAATATGCTTGCAGAATGGTTTTGGTTACTAAAAATAAAAAATAGCACTGTAGAATCTCAACTTTGTCTGATTGAAATTAAATTTCAAGTCATTGCTAAATATTATTAGAATATATTATGAGATTGACAGATTAGTATTGCATTTTGAAGAATCATTTTTCTCTCAATTTCACATTTATATATGATTCAAATTAAATTGCTGCCTGGCCATTTCATTTATATTTCATAATCCTACTTGAAAAACTTGTATACATGAATTCTAACGACTTTTTTCACATTCTTTGTAAAGTAATAACTTTATTGTTTATTACTTACACAAAAGATGTCATTGTACAGAGAGTATGCTTTTTTATAACATTTTATTCTACTATAAGACATTTGTTGGGTCGAAAGAAGATGGCATCGTTTCTTTTTCAAATATTTGGAACAAAGAAAAAAATCAATAAGTGTGAGATTTTATATAGTAAAGATTATTATTATAATTCAGAGAAGCCCATGGGTTTAAATAATTTTGCAGGATTCTATTCCAAAAGCTTGTTAACAAACTTCATAATTAAATAAATATTAACTAACACAAATTATGTTTTTTTATTTATTACAATTCTTTATATTTGCTCATTTTCAGCTTTATTTACTTTTAAAGTTAAAATACATGGCATTAAAGATGACATTAATGCACCATGCAGTTAACAGGTATAACAGAGTCATCTGTATATATGAATAAAGATTAAAAAACAAGAAATGCTTTTAGCAAATGCTCAAAGTCATGCTATAAACTTTAAAGCATATCAAAAAAAATTTTAGTAGACTCAGACAATATTATCAAAAAATCTTTCGTTCAAAATTGTTGTAGAAAAATAATTAATTATGGTATATTTTTCTACACAGTCTGATAAACAAACATGCATACCAAATTTATATAATGTCATTTTGTTTACATAAAATATAAAATAAAAATTTTCGATAAGAGAAAATCAATTACAAAAGTACCCTTAATAATTTACTAATAATAAAAGCGCTGTAACTAAACAACGAAACGGTCACGCCTCAATATTCAATAGCGCTATTTTTTCACTATCAAATATATATACGAAACAGCTGCAAATTTCCCCACCAAACTTCTGTTTTTGACAAAAAATACAAGCTAAAGTTGATGTTTTGAAAAAATTAATTGGTGAAGTTATATTTGAAACCCATATACTAAGCTGGTATGAGTCTCCCAGCATTTTTTCAAACGTACATGGCTAGGTAAAAGCTTAAAAAAACCTGGACCCGGCCTTATATTGCTGTCCCACTTGACAGAGTTTCAGTGTTCTAAATTTCTTCTGTCTTATAAAATCTACAAATTAAAGCGATGGTTAGTGGCAGATTATCCTGTATGTACCACATGTGTACCACAAAACTTTCAATATATCTATAAATCTAGATGCTGAAGATGTTTCAACAGATTTTAATTGAAAAAATATGTAGCATAAATAGGTAATTTATTATCATAATTTTGAAATTGATCTGTCATAATATCATCAGTTTTTTTTTTTTTTTTAAATAATAAAAACACATTTTTTTAGTACTTATTTCCACAATATATTTTTTGATCAGGACCGGTTTCGCTCATCGCGAGCATTATCAACTGATAGAATACAATTTACAAACAAGTCTATTTATACAAAACAAAAAATTAATTTGAGTTAAAGGTAGCAGGTGTACAAAACCATGGGTTCAAGAACTAGGAAACAATTTACATAAAATCATACAATATTGATACAAATAAAGTAAATTAGTATAAAAATTAAATGTTCACAATCACTTATTAAGAATTACAATTACAATTATGGTAAATCAATAATCCATTAGGAGCTCTAAACAATCAATAAGGAAGTAAGGAGTGGGAAATTTTTAATGACGAAAATAACCCACACTCACTACTTAATGGAACAAAATAAATTAATACATGAGAAGTCGATTAAAGATGAATCGATGAGATGGGAAGATATGGTCAGTCAGGGGCGGTTAACAAAATCCTGTAATTTTGAATGCCTTTTATTGTAGAATTATGATAAAAGTTTTTTTTTATTAAAAGTAGGTGGCACTTGTATTATTATTCATCATCTATTAGCTATTTGTCATGCATACTAGATGGCGATGTAGTCAATTTTAATGACCGCATGTATTATGTAATTGGAAATCTGAAAGAACTTATGATAAGTTCATATAGTTGATACAAGATGTCATTTTATTTTTAATAATGATAACACATTAAAGTTCCATTTCAACAATATATTTTATAATCGGGACTAGTTTCGCTCATCGCGAACATTATAAGCTGATAGTACTAAAACGCGTTTTTATTATAATATATAAAATATCATGCCATTCATCTTAGCCTGACTTGCCGTGGTCTGGTCCGATCGTAATCATCTAATTAATGGTACTTTGCCTTGAGCATGAAACGTATTGTTAGTCATATCTGTCCCATTGGGTCAAGTTTTCTTTTCGGTAAAGCAGTGAAGTGTGCTCGATTTAATCTTTAAATAAGAATTGTTTTTTCTCTCTCTGTCTTTATCTCTCTTATTTCATCTCTATACGAGGTTTTAATTCGCTCTCCACTCGTGTTCTACTAACTATTGTAATCTACAGTCAATAATTGTGAACTAACTAGCTGTATTTTTCTTACTTTGATCGAGCTCACGTGAATTGGTTGAATTCAAAATTTATACAATAAACTAATGAATGTGTGAAAAATGTTTCTTTCGATCATTGTAAAAGCCTTAAAAGTAAGAAGGTTAACTAGACCCCAACTTCGGGCCTAAATTGATGTACTAAATTTGTGATAGATTCATATTACAAAGTGTTATCAAAGAGCCAACCCTTTTATATGGATATAGCTACGCGTTCTTTGAACATTAGAGTTTCAGAACACGTAGCTCCTTTTAGATTAAATAAAGATACCTCGAAATTTGCCAACCATATTCTATCGGAAAAACATTCATTTAGCACGGATAACGGTGATAAATAATTGCATCAAAACACGGGAGATCATAAATTGTTTTATCAAGAAATTTTAAAATAAACAGAGGTCAATTAAATTCAAGTAATATTCTTAACGACCAGCTTAATTTTCCCGATTCATCCTTGATCGCTTACATGAGATTAGTTTAATGACTCGTCAACGTAATATGTTACGTAACCTGATGTTTAATTCTTACCATTACCCGCCAACTTGAAATAAGTAGGTATCTCTAAGTCTAAAATTACCCAATTGCATTTTGATGCTAATTTATTATTTGCTGTAGAATCTTTTCATGAAAATCTCATTAACAATATTTAACGTTAATAAAACTTATCACAGGCAATTGAGTGTCATTATTATTAAATCAATATTATTGAAAGTTATTATAGTGGTTTATTTGGAATTTAGTCTTAAGATTTGTGTTTTTACTTTGTAATTAACTCCTTTGGTATAAAACCGATGATAAATGTTTATTATGTTTCAATTCTGTTACACCCGTGTGATAGAACGTCTGAAGATGCCGAAAGGCGAAACCCGGGTTTTTGTGACGAAACATGTGGAATTGTACAAAGTTTCAACAAATCAAATTTGATTTTGAAATTCCATCAAGCAGCTTCGGTTGATAACCCGAATTAATACATATCTATTTATAATGATGAACTTTGACGAATGATTGAAATTTCTTTTACATGCGAAACCTTCATTTACATATTTTTGATCATTGATAATGTTTATGTGATTATAATATTCGTAGTATTTATGAAGTGGTTCTCGAAAGTGAAGTCAACACTTACTTAATTGTTCTGTTTAAATTGGCGAAAGAAATTTAAGTCTTCTTCCAATTTCAAAACGGAGTGCTTTTTCAAGTTAATTTAATTGGGCTTTACCATCACAACAATGCTCGCTTTACAACTTAATAATTCTCGTGTTTTCTCTCAAATCTGTGGGGAAAAGTGAGAAACTTAAGATAAGTGCTAATAAGCACTCTTTCTGACACGAAGGATGCTTAGTTTCAGCGAAATAGGTGGCCGTTTGATGTCATTCGCGGAAATTGTGTCAAAGGACTTTCCATCTAGCGGAGGAAAACCGAAGCCCGAACGCCCCAGGAGCTGTCAGATGTCGCGCATGCGCCCCCGCACGGCCGGAGAAAATGTTATGTTTTGATTTTAGACGCCAACTGTCATGGCGGCGGCGCGATGAACGAATAATCTTTGGTTATGTGCGGGATAGCGAGCGGGCACACCGGGGTTCAATTCCCGCTCGAATGAGGCCCGGGACTCCGAGCCGGACCGAGAAATGGCGTCGGGTACCCGCGGGCGGTCGACCAATGTGTGCGAGGACAGTTCTGAGGATAGTGATAACGATACCGAACCAGCCAGAGTTTTCGTCCGGAGGATTTCTACGAATAAGTGCAACAACGGTGCGGTATGTACCAATTCACGTACCCTCGACACCCAAACAACCACCCGTCGATTTGTATGTCCCCATAAACAATTTAAAAAAAATGTATATTTAATTTAGTTAATAATTGTATTTTATTCAAATATCAAGTGATGTATACATGAATTTTAAAAGGGCGTGATTGTCCACATATAGTAAGGTTATATATTAAATAGAATATACACTACAGATTTGAAAATCAACAAAAAATTACTAGCCATTTACTTAATTATTATAAGCACTAACCATAAAGATTTGTTATTCTTACAACCACATTTTTACTGTAATAAATATTCCATTTTATATATAAAAATATAGTTTTTATAAATATAAAACAAAATCAAATAGTTTTCAGCCACTTTTAAGGACACCGTAGAAAAAATACATTACTTAATTAATTTCGGAGAGTTTAAAAGAATATTTAATTAATACGTAAATTTTCGCTAAGAAATAAAAAAAAAACATTCAAATTAATATTATGTTAACATTCTATGTGTTTGACGATCGGAACCGGTGTTAAAACAATTTTTATTTGCTACCAAGCATGTGATGTATTCGAATATTTTGATAGACAATAATTTGACGATATTTCATCCCGTTTTCTGCTTTCCCTATTCTATCCAGCATGTAAAAAAAGGACTAATATTTTAATATAACTGTTTCTTTATATAGTTTTAATAAACAGAAAATGAATAAAATATATATACCCAAAGTGCAATATTGCCTTCTGTATCATGTAAATATTTTGATTAAACAACATGAATACTAGTGTGATCGGAAATTTTCGATCAATATTATTCTTAAGTCGGTTGAACCATGATTGACTTGAAATGTTTCATAAACAAAATAATTAAAATTTTAACAAAAAAATAATTATCAAAATATTGGAATATTAATTATATTTCACATGAACTCTCACAAATTAATAGCTAGACCAATTCCTTGTCAATTTACCAAAAATAGATATTTTAAATAATAAAAACACTTTTTTATGATATCGACTGAAGGTGCTTGATGGAATTTCAATATCAAATTTGAATTGTTATACTGACTTTTAACTTTGGTCAGTTCTGTTGCATCCGCGTGATAGAATGCCTGAAGGTGCCGAAAGGCTAAACCCGAGTCGTTAGTGACAAAACATGTGGAATCGTACAAAGTTGTAACAATTCAAATTTAATAAAAACACATTTTTTAGTACTTATTTTCATAATATATTTTTCGATCAGGACCGGTTTCGCTCATAGCGAGCATTATCAACTGATAGAATACAATTTACGAAAGTTTCTTAGTTCTTGAGCCCATGGTTTTGTAAACCTGCTATCTTTAACTCAAATATTTTTTTGTCCCGTGTCAAATAATATTCCAAATAATCGGTTTTGGTAGATAAATCTTTTTATCTAGTACAGTTTGTCAGTTTTAGCACGTTAAATGGTATGTATTAATCAAAGAAATTAATGAAATATATATTATAGTTCCCTCAAATGTCATGAGATTTTCTTTAATAATTTCATAAGAAGACGTTTAAAACACTTTTCCATTATTTCAATAAATACAATTTAAATAATATAACTTTTACAAAACCCTCTCATATTTATCAATTTTTGTAAAACCCCATTGGAACTTAATGTTTTTTTAGGTTTAACATTTTTTATCATTATTTTAAGCGTTCCAGCACTCGTCGTTTCCCGCATTTTTCGTTTTTAGCGTCCTTCAAAAAACATAGAATCGAGGTTTCACTGTATGCACAAAAAACTTTGTTGATCTAATTTTTATAAGAAATATATTTAGAATGCTTATATCAGTTAGAAAAGTGGAAGAATATATATATAAATATTTGTACAACATCGTTATATTTAATTTATTGTACGTTCAACGCTAATCACTGATCATTTATACATTATTTTCTAAAGCGTTGAATCTTTAATAAACGCAATAATCTCTAAATAAGTCATTTCGTAAAGTAGTCAAAAATAAAATATCAAATTTTTACGAGACACGATTCAAAACTTATCGTTTTTTCGAAAGAATAAAAAATAGCGTAAATAAAAACTGTTTAAACCATTTGATAAAAAATGTCCGCCATAAGAATGATTGCAGTCAGTAAGAAAAATATGTACTACATCCTCTTGGTAGTGTATTTTTTCGATCCTTTTTTAAATGTATAGTCAACAAAAATTAATGACAAACATTTTATTATAAATATAATACGTAGCGTGCGTGATTAAAACATTGTACAATCGCGAAGGCGTGTCTGCGAGAGACACATGTGGCAACTATTTCTCCCTCATGCATAAAATAAAATATTTCAATTGCAATAATGGTCGCACAATACATCCGCATTGAGGACTCGTGTCAGACGATGTTTTTTATTCTTTGATAACTGATTTAAAATGATACAGATAAGCCTAGTTTCGTATTTGATTCTAATCAAAACTAAGAAAACTATTTACAAGATATCATACAATGTACATACCAATAATGAAAATTAGTTAAAAAATTAAATGTTTACAATCGCTAATTTTAATTTTCAAACAATATTTATTCATCATAAAATATATTCTATGGAAATAAGTACTAAAATGTGTTTTTATTATTTTAAATATCATTCTTTTTCACCAAGAAGTGGCAGGTAACACCTTAAAAGTAATAAGTTAATAGTTTATAAATGATAAAACCATTGTATACTTTGAATCATTCAAATAACTCGAGCGAAAAGTCTTTTTAAGATCTGTTTCATATTTAACATTTTTGTACATAAAATCAATTATTTAATTATATTTTTTCTTATCGTTACACGTAATGCAGAAAAACAGTTGCTTTCAACTTTCACACCCAATTTTTTAATATTTTAAAGGTGCCAAAATATTAGTGTAATGTTTTCAATATAGCAGGTATGGTAATTTCTTATCAGTTAAATTGATCTCTCTAATGTTGTGTTCTCATAATCAAAATAGTTGAAATCTACAAGTTTTGCTCAAATAAAACTTTAAAAAAAACCATGTTCGTCGTATAAAAGTGTTTTTTTAATGCAGCACAGCACTGGGGCATAAAATCGTTTATCTAGAAAAGGTCAGCTCAGAATCGTTGGAAACGTTGATTGAGCAAATATTCTTCTATTATTTTAGGAAGATTTGGTCTCTCGAATCGCCATATTGAAAGATTCATTTACAGATTTCATTATCTTTATACGTAAGCTTTATTTCGTTATTTTATTAATGTAAAACAAAATATATATTTTGGAAAACAAAACAAATATCAAGTAGATCATATTTATATATTATTTGAAAATATATCTATTTATCAAAGTGAAAATATAGCTTGGAAAATTGAAGAAAAAACTTAGTACTTTATTATATCTAACATATTTATACTATACCATTAAATTATAACATATCATTATAAATAATACTATATGTTTATTTATACGTCTATTTTTTTTTAGAATGGAAAATTAATAAAGTGTCTTGCTTGTTTTTTAGAGAACCAGCTATGCTCACGTCCATATAATAAAAAAAATATTTTGTGTAAACTTTAAGTCAAAGATCTGATTGTCACATAATCGACTTAACACAAGCTCAACAGCATTTTCTCACTAAACCATGTAATTTCTTAAGTTCTTCGTTACATTGAGAGTTTGATGAGTTTCAAGTTCATTCAGTTTTGCTATTTTTTTATTGAAGACTTCACTCATCCTTTAAAGCAAAAGACATCTGGAAAGTAGAATTCTTGATTCATTACTCTCTCAGTGAGACAAAGGCTTCAATAAAAAACACATATATGTGTTAAATAACACTAATTTTTTCAGCCATGATTATTAACATTTTTTTTATTGTTTAAGTATAAAACGTTTCATTGTCAACCAATTTCAATACATATTTGAATTTATTATTGATATGGCAACTATTCTATTGTATATTAAAGTTATGAAAACAAGTCTAGAAATATAATATAATAAAATCATAATATATTACCATGCGTGCAGTATCACAACTGTACTCGACTAAACCTAAGTACCATTTATTTTAGGCATACGTTCTGACGGCGGTATTTTATGAGAACAAGTCGTGACATAATAAGAAAACCCATTCTCATGATACATTGTGCTTATAAAACAGGTGACTGTGAAAAATACTTCGGGTACAGTGATATCATCGTTAGAAATTAAGCATACATTCGGAGAAATTATCAATTTTGTATTTGCAATGTGACTTGAGTTCTTAAATGTAAAATTATCTACGATTTGTTGATTTGAAAAGTGAGAAATGTAAACTCGTTTATCTGATGTAACAAATGTGAATAAAACAGTATTTTTTTGTGTAATATAAATATTATTCAAAGGGTTATATTATGTTCAGCCATAGTGTTTTTGCAATGTTACGCCATCGAAAATACGAACACATTAAACATTTTGAAGAAATAATAAATTGAATACATGAAAATGTTTGAGCTAAATATATGCTAATTTTCTCATGCGATTCTCAAATAAAACAAGCACTTAATTGTCTGAATGTATAAATAATTATTTAGCAAGTATTTACGTAACCAAATAAAATTAAAACATACTATGAAAATTCAGCAAAATCAGCAGTTATTTTTTTTTGGGTACGGAAGGAATGAAGTGATCTGTAAATTGACGGCATCTTAACGGCAAATAATTTGAGTATCTCAATTTATTATCTAGTTATTTTTTTTTACTGTTTACGTCTCCTCGTTCACGTTGTAAATAATCTATTGAATTAAAAAATGCACGATCACAAATTATTTAACCAGATTTTATTAAATATAAACCAAGCCTAAATATACAGCTAAATTAACCAGCAAGGTTACTTAACAAAAAACTCATAATCTTCTATTGAATGGAATAGCCTTAATAAACTCATGCTTAATAAATTTACTTACGTATAAGGATTTCTGCTTTTGATATCTTCGTAAAATTAAGCAACTATGCATTTTATTAATTACCATATCACTTATACATTAGTACGTGGCATATTTTTGACATTATAATCCAAAACGCGAAACGCAACCCGCAGTAAATGTCTTGAATATTAAAACACGCTTTAGAAATATTAATTATATGAATAATGCTTGAGTATTTAAGTAAGGCTAATTATTCCTTTTCAAATCACGTATATGAAAAAATATACCCTTATCAAATCTTCATCTTAACGGTACGAAATATAAAAATAGATTCCATATAAAAAAACACTTACCTATTATATTTAATTTTGTTGAGTTCGAGGAAAGAGGAACATATAATCACTTTATTTTTAGTGTATTTGTTATTATTATACTATTTAATGCACACCATTAAGTTTTTTCAGTTGTTCCTAAGACACTCTCCAGTGAAGAAAAAAAAAATTACAATAGGCTTTTACCTCTAACTATATAAGCTTCAAAAATGAAACGATTCAAAATAGTTTGACATTTGGGCAAATTTATTTTTAAAAATTGTTAGGAACTGGAAATTATAATAACATCATGGTGTCTGCGAGATTACGGTTTTCAACGATAAATTTAGATATTTATTGATTAAAAATAAATTTAAATTTATGATATTTTAAATAATAAAAACACATTTTTTAGTGTTCATTTCCAAAATATATTTTAGATCAGCTGATAATACTCGCGATGAACGAAACCAGTCGTGATCAAAAAATGTATTGTGGAAATAAGTTATAAAGAATATGGTTTTATTATTTAAAATACCTTGCTTTTCCATCAAGAAGTGACAGTTAACACCTTAAAAGTGATAATTTATGATATGAACTGAAGGTGTTTGACGGAATTTCAATATTGAATTTGAATTAACACGGTGAAAAAATAGCAATGTATTTTAGTTCTACAAAATTCTGTGTTATAATGGAGTTCTACCAAGTGAATGCCAATTCAATCAATGAATTTGAATTGTTGAAACTTTTCGGAAAAAATGTTTTGTCATTAACAACCCGGGTTACGCCTTCTGGCATTCTTCAGGCATTCTATCATACGGATGCAAAACAACTTAAAACTGCAAATTACAGAACTGAAGGTCAGTTCTGTTGAATTCGCATATAGAATATCTGAAGATGTCGAAAGGACAAAACATGTGTAATCATGCAAAGTATTGTATGCTTGTTTAGAAAAATATATATAATACACATTTAAACAGTTATGGTAATTGGTTTATGATCTTGACTAAAAATATAATAAAATATACTTGTAACAAAAATGGGACTTATAAAAAAATATTGTATATACTGTATGATTTATACTGTGAAATAATATATCAATATTCGACGGGCGCAATGAACTTTTTGACATATTTTACACATGGACGAGTACAAATCTAAAAAACGCCTCACGTTCTGCACTCCTGAGTGAATACGGATGGGACGTCGCAGGATCAACGAATGCTGGAAGTCAGTGTTTGTCGTTGTTAGGTGGAGATTAATCGAAGCGGCTAAGGTTTTCTCCCGACTCTCTACTACTAGCAAGAAGAACGCGTTCACTTATTTTTTTACAATCGATACTTTATTTGAATTGAAATTCCATCTTCTCAATAAAGATGGGAAAAATTTAAAGTTATTTGTATAAATATACGTATTTGAATCTATCGCATGAGTTTTTCGTGTAAGTATAACTGCAAGCTTAATTCGTAGTAAAGTGGAATGTTAAAAGTGGTTTTTAATGTCTAAAATTCTCTTCCACCAATAAAATTCAAAAAACGTTGTGAAACGACAGTGGTCAGTTTACTAATAGACCTGTTATACTCAATTAATAGCTGAACAACTGAATAACAAGCAGTTCTGTTAGGAACATTTCTTTTGAGATACCAGCTAGTCAATGAAAAAAAAAATACTACAAAAGTCTATAGTAATTTTTTTTTAATTCCTAGAAAGAATTATTGTTGCATTTTTAAGCTTTGATAATTAATCATCATAACGTAAATACAAATAATTGTAATTGTTTTCTTTGTAGAAATTCAATTTTGACCTTATTTGCAAATTAATTGTTTTATTTTACTGATTGTGTAGCAACGTGTTTCATCTGTTTGAAAGCATCTCATAACTGATTTTATCTTAGTTAAAAATTGTATACTGAAATGAAAGTTTCGATTCCCATGTATAATTTCAAATATATTAATTTGATGTAGTAAAAAATTCGATCGCTTTTCATCGTGAGATATCATTTGCTGATAAAACGACGACATTAAATTCAGAAAAACAACATATTAACCATGCCAATATATTTAACTCCTTGATAACTTTGTATCACTAGAGATTATTTGCTGATGTAAAAAATAATTGGTTCTACTATTCAAGTATATTTTCTGTTAGTTGCTGATGTAAAAGGCACACGATTGTTTTAGTGGACTTATTGATAAATTATAAATATACATAATATTTGTTACAGTGAGTGCTTTTGAAATACACAAAAATATTTTTTATTTGTAGGAGTAAACTTTTAATATATTATTTATCATATAGTATTCTTTTGGAATTCAGACGAACTATGGGTTTAAGCCAGCTATATGAATGGCTCAATAGTGTCATTTTGGGCTTGATTTGTGGCATCAACAGGGCCAACTGTGAGGCAACTCAACAAAATAAGACGGTTATAGACGATTTTTTAACCGGTAATCTGCATACAATTTGCAATATACAGTAAATTTGTAACAACTTAACAAATAGTTCTTTTCTTTGTTGAATTGGTATTAACTTGTTAGTCTTATTATAATATAAGTGAAAAACACAACATTTTGTTCTACAAGAAAACTGAAAAAATTCTATTAACTAAATTCTTGGGAAAATTAAAAATCTTTTATAATATAAACTGTAATGGAAAGTGTCAACCTAAATTAAAATGAAATTTGTTTTCAAACTCTAGTTAGCCTTTTTGCAACATTATTTACTACAAATTAAAAACATAAAAACGTGATAAAAAACAATGAGGTTCATTATTATTAAATGAAAACAGCATAGCAAATTACTGCGCGATCCCTTAAAATTTTACTACGATTAAAAAAGTTTTTCATCAAAAGTTTTCAAGTATAAGCTCCAAACGTTATCTGCAATAAGGCTGCTAATCTTATGCTAAAACGTCTTAAGGGATGAAATATAAAGAGAAAGTAAAAAGTAAAGCTCATTATGTCAGGAATGAAACATATTTATATCACTCAGAAATAATATAACAAGATACACCGTCGAATAAATCCTATTCCGGGACGCTTTCTTTTCCAAATTTTACTTACATCACGTTACGATGATTTTTGACACGTGTAATCCTATCAAACATTTCATCGTAAATGTCAAATAAATGACATTTATATAATATTTTACTGTGATATAATTTTTCTGATCGAGATTATAAATTAGACGATGATATCAGATATTTAACCGGTTAACTACCGGCAGGTACATGTATGGCGGTACCAAGAACGCCGCGAATTTTATGACAAAAATAAAACCTTCTAAACATATCGTTATTGAAAATGTAATAAAGTTTATTTATAAAACTTACCAAATAAATAAGAGTGCGCCAGTCGTGCAGTCATTTATCCATAATCATAAAATTAATTGTTCATGATGCAGGTTTGTCAAAAAAACCAGGTCAAGGTTGTTAAAACGGCGCGTCTTAAGACGTAATTTTTGTATGAGCGGCGCTCCGTTCACAGAAAATTATGCGTCTTAAGACGCCTTTGGCAGTTAATCGGTTAAATGGTACGCAATTGGTGTATAAAAAATACAAAAATAAACAGTCTTTTTATTATAAAATAATCAAACATAGTAGCATAATGTTACGTTATTGTAATCAAATGTTTGAATGGTATATAATAATTTATAGCACACCTCTTCTAGTTTCATATTTTATCACTAAACTAAACTGCACTATTTCTTCTAAGAACGTGGTCTTTTAAACTGATCTTGACTAGTTAAAAATGCTCGCAATGAGCTAAACCAGTCCTGATCATAAAACATATTGTGGAAAAAGCTTCTCAATTGGCATTCAAATGAAATATTAAAACACATATAAATAAAACTTGGTAAAATATTGTTACCGAAAATATGATTTGAGAGACGTTAATTAATAGCAATCTTGTTGTTGAAACATTATCGCTCTGTAAGGTTTTCGACGTAGTCGGTTTGTAGATCAAAGGAGTAAATCACAGAATACATTGCTTTATGAAAGGTGTTCAAAGGTATGTCTGTGAAATTGACAGATCTCTAGACTTACCTATTATGCGATCTTGAAAAAAGTCATAAAATGCATAAACAAATCAATAAAGCATTTTCTAATTCACCTATTCTTTTTATACTCGATGAAATAATAGAGATAGCTCGAACAACTGATTTTCAATCGGTTACAAAGAATTTAAAATTTTTTATACATGTTAATTATTTTCGTGTTGATTAGATCAATATGAAACAACACATGTATTGCACAACGTTAAAGGTTTATATTATATTATAAAATTTAACTGAAACAAAAATATAAGATAAAAACAAATATTTAAATCATCAAATTTAATGCGAAACAACGTCTTTAAAAAAATACAAATAAACAAAAAAAAAAAACACGAATTTAATCATATTTTTAAAATAATTTATTTAACTGTATTATTCCTAAACTGGTTTTAGCTCGCTTGAAAATAAAGGTACGTGACTTAGATCCAAAACCGAAACTAGCTTTCCATAGAAATCGTTACAAAACTTAAGTAAATTAAGACGACTTAAGAAGGATAATCCTAATGGAGCAACATTACACGGACTTGCTCAATCTCACCCTAATAGTTACTTAATGATGTTAAGAAAATCAAGAACTGCGTAATTTCTGACTAAAAAGGTCAACAAAAAAATTACTATGTTTGAGTTGGTTGTATTATATTGTTAAATCAAAATAAACTAGACCAGTGGTTCTCATGCGTGACGACCAAATAATTTTGTTGGGGTCATCAACACCTTAATACTAGATATTTATTTAAAAAAATCAAATAAATTTGAATTGGTGCGGCCATGAAACATTTCATAGTACGCTGATGTATATAATGTGGCAACAATAATATTTTAGATAAAAACTACCGAACCAGGAAAAACAAAAAAATCTGCATGATAAAAGTAATTAAATTTTCCTGATATGCAACAGGTAAAAGCTTTACACAAATATATAAAAGAAAATTATGGCATGTATTAAATTAATGTTTCTAAGAATGCAAAAGCCTCTCTATTGTATATATTAAATATCCAAATACGCCATATTTTTTTGATATATAATATAGTTAACAAAAAAGAGCACGCGAATTTAATTGGGTTCATGTTTAATGAAGATTTATTTACGGTGACTGCTTGTTACTTTGTTGTCTTTCATTTTTTTCAAAGAGTGTAAGTAATAATGGGTAAGATTAGATCAGTCTAGGTGGTAAATTGCCCATACCCTATATTCCCTGCTTTTTATTTAAATATGTCACTGTTTTAGAATAAAAAAAAGTAAATTAACGAAAAAATATTTATGTAATATAATTGGGATTCATTCTTTTGAGTAACGAAACCGTAGTTTAAAAAATTTACAAGTCACCGAAAGAGTGTTTATTTATTTCGGATGACTTTCAATTCATTAAATGTGAAAAAATGGGAATGTCTTTAACACCGGTTTTATGATTTATCAATAAAAAACAAATATTCATCTAAGTTTCTTCCGGAAAAACAAATATAAAAATAATAAATCAACGCGCAAAACTGTTACAAAATATTTATGAATATAAAGTTCATGTTTGCAAACGATATTCATCGGCTTCCCCAATTAAACGTATTGTTATAGAGATAAAAACGTTGTATTCTTTTCATCGCATAGACACAATATTAAATATTATAAACATCCATCGCGTTTGTAAATGGTTTTTTAACGGCTGTTTGTTTATACTGACCGTAATATGAAAGATGTAAGCCGATTAATTATGAATAGCTATTTTTTATACTGATTATTCATTGATGTTTATTTCTGCTTTCAAACACACACCGGAGTCAGACCGTTGGTGTCCGTTATAAATTACAGTATCAAAATCGAGACCATTGAATAAACAACTAAAATAGATTTAGGTAAAATTGCACTTGTTTTAATATTTGTATTGTTAATATTGCAGAAAATAATAAAACATGCTGGTTCTCGTTTTGCATTTCTTGCGTATCAAGCGTACTAAAATCAAATGAAATGAACGGATGTTGACAGAATGAAATGCTACCCAAAATTTTATGTAACATATCTTGGATATATATTTTGATAAACGTGAATTATTAATTATGTTATGTTTTTTTAAGTCGACTATTTTATCAAAATTGAATCAATACGTCAAAAATCTAATTATTGGAACTATTGTACAATACAACAGTGCAGTAAATAAAACAGCGTGTCACTATTTTATCTTTCAACGTCCGAATAATATATACATAGAAAAATATTTTTAAAAATTTACCAAATCATGATTTTTTTTTAAATTTTCAAAATATTCTTTCGGACATACAATATGTATCACGTTAGAGTTAACGTTAAAACTACCTTTTTTTAACGGAACAATAATAACAGCGTTCCCTTATATAAACCCAGTTCAACATATTTTACTCGTATTGAAGCCACATACGTGTAAGACGACGAATGAAAAAAAAATTCCATCCTCTATACTACTATGTACAACTTTCAAACGGCAATAAAAATAGAAAATTCATACGAAGAAAAACACAAAATATAACATTTTATTTGCAACAAGAGAATATTAAATTGTTCTATTTCGTGGGGCTGTCTATTATAATTTTCATTCTAAGGGTTTATCTTCAAAAAGTTTCGAGATGAAACACAATTTTGCCTTTACTATTTTTGTTCCGTTATCTTTATAGGCATTCGAGGCAGTATTCTCAGAGTATAAACATATTCTATATGAAAAAGCTTTTACATATTTTTAAAAACGCCAGCGTTTGCACTTTTGTGATTTCTCTAGTTTTATTGTGCTTTTGCACGTTATCAAGTTCGCTCGTAAATAATGATAGCTTAGAGGTAACCGTTCAATGTACAGCAAAGCTTTCAAAATATTGATAAATATTTTACACACAATAACAGTGTATGAAATGTTTATGTATTTTACTAAGCTACCCGTATGGTATTTGTAATTCAACGTTTATTTTACTGGTTATTATTACGATTTGAATAAATACATAAATAATAAATTTTAAGAAGGAAACTTTTGTAGTCATTCTTAAAAAATATACAAAGGCAAGTATACTTAACATAAAAAATGAATTGATGATAAAATGTATATATATTTTATTTTGCGATAAATATCAAGTTCACAATTCAAAATTAGGTTAGGTAACGGTAAGGTTAGATAAGATTAGGTTAGGTTAGGTTAAGTAACAAACCTACGATTGTGAAAACTATTTCATTCATTTTGTGGCCGTAATATTATCTAATACGTGAATATCTTTTTTTATTACAAAACATTGCAATATAAAACTTAATTCTGTACGAAGTAGATATAATACTTTTATTATTTGCTAAATCAATCAATAGTTGTTAACGCTTCGCAGAAAATGAAGCATATATAATATACAAAATATGTATGGCATCTTTATTTTCGAAACTGTTTATGTCTGATACAGCTACCATGTATTAAATTAGTATACAATGAGTGCTTTTGTTAAATTTCAAAAGCGCTGGAACAAGACTGCGCAATTAATGAACATTTTACTCGGTACTATTCCCAGAAAAATCAGTATGGCTGATTAACGATATTAATAAAACAAAATGTGTGCCGAAGGATGACAAAGCATATTGTAACTCCGTCTGGTGGGCACGCACTTTGGTTAAGAAGAGGGCAATACGGAGTCTATCACAAATATTAAAATATGTCTTAAGTTAATGTAAATTAATTTTTAGTATCAGATAATCCTATGAATCATTTATTTTTAAATGCTGATACTTTGATTGATTATCAACTAAAAACAAACAAGTAATGTTATGTTGACTAACAACCTTTCTTTGATCTCTCCGTAAACACAGAAGAATAGCAAACATTTTATATGAGATCAATTAAAAATGTTCAAATCTCTGTTGTACAAACATATGGCAAAGTTGAACCTTTTTAAAAACGATTGAATTTATTAATTATTTCCTTTAAGGCTTCACCGCAAACCTTTGTAAAGGTTATTAACACGATAAATGATCATCAACGTTCTCAAAAACTTCAAAGAGAATTTTATTATTACCTAAAGCTAGACAAATTTTAAATGCATAAGTTGTCTAATCAATGTTTCAGTGCGTAAGCACACGTTTCGATTGGGTAACAAATACGCAATACAAAGGGAGCAATATTTGAAATTTGCAATCGTATTTTAATTTCAGCTCAATAAGATAAATCTTTTGAGCTGTATTTAATTCAATTATTCTTCTGATGTTATTTAACTAATTTCAATTATCAAATCAACATACTGTTTATGATTTGCATTTCAAGCTAATTTAATTATTTTCACTGAAATACATAACAGGAGAGTAATGTTGGTTTTGGTTGTGGTGTTTAATTGTTTGCACTGTTTCAACATAGTTATATACTTTTAATTAAAGTTATACAGGTTTCCAATATCTGGATTCTTTCTCAGCATTACAATCGTAGAACTGACAGGCAGAGAAAGGATTTATCCAACAACAAACTGCTAATTCAATATTATATATTTTATACTTGTTCCAGTATTATAGTATAAGTAATTTTGAAATAAGCTTTTTTTCTAAGTGAATTCATTCTACGCAGAGGTACGGAGCTTTCTAAGTGGCTTTTAGCTTTCATGAATTTTATTGATATGGTGGGTACTAATGCATTTATTTTTCCTCTGTCCCACGCATCGTACAAAACCTGTGATTATTTTTTTAACGAATAAAGTCAATAGTAACTGAAAAGCGAGAGTTAATACTGGCATTTATATTCTTTAAATAAGATTTTCAACTGAGCACGATGACCTTTAAGTTATAAACTATATTTGTTTAACTACAAGAAAATTTATTCATACAATCATATCAAACTAACAAGCTAAACAATGCTTATGCTTAAGATTGCTTGTGACTCCAATAATTATCGGCAAAATATTATATATTATTGACAATTAATCAATGTGCTACGTCTACAAACGTTATACATGTATATTTGATATTTTGTTATATTCCATCGCAAAAAATTAATACGTAAGCATGGTGAAAGCGACACATAGTTTTATTATTTGACGTCAATGACAATTTTATATTATATAAATACGATTATGTGGCACATTTAAATCAAAAATAATTACATGGTATTGGAAGAATTTTATGTGTACAGATTTATTTGATGTGTTTTGATAATACTTGGAAATATAATACATTGACTATTAAAGTTAACATCTGTAGTGGTTTACAAAGATGATTATTTATGTTGCATGTTTATTTGAGAGATTAAATTCGGAATTAAAAAAAAATAATTGCTTTACTGCATTTGTTTGATGTTTTTAGTTGCAAAAATGTAAATTATGTAAACACTTCATGTACTCTCGAGCAATAATTAGTTTTTGATTACTTGGAAAAAAGAAAATATTTCAAACTCGTAGAGAAATATGTTTTACTAACAATATGAATCATTTTGTAATCACGAAAGACGCTCTCCGCGAAACTAAATTTTCAGTTATAAAAACAGTATTGTGGTCGGTAACAAATGTGTTTTTCATTCAACTCCATAAAAATAGATTGAAAAATACGCTACTCTAAAGTCCAGTGGAAAATGGCATTTTATTTAACGATAACCACTGCGCTTGACAAGACTTCTTTAATAACTTACGAGGGTAGTAAATTGCCCCAACTGAAATATTGACTTTTTTATTATTTCAAAATAGCATAAGCTATTTAATCCTCTTACGACTTACGAATGAGCAAGCTTTATGGACGCGCTTAGAATATTTGTTATTAATGGTTCCAGAGTGTGGTTTCGTTGTACATATCGAACGTAGTTTGTTTTCTGAATAATTTGAAATATTGATATTCCAATACATAAGATTAACATTGAGTTTTCCGAAAAACATTCTAGTTTTCAACAGGATTTCTTAATAGTATTTTCAACATCATCGTAAAGCGTTTCATTATAAATTTTTCAGTCATTTTCGTTACAAATTTTGGCATTATTCATTTGCATGCTTTCAAAAGTAAGCATGCACTCAATTATTTAAAGGAACAATATTTTTCTAAGCGAAGAGGTCTTATTGTTAATAGACAGGTTTAAAAATACTATTTGTTATTACACAAGTCTTTCACATATTAAAGTGTCGGAATTTATAATACTAAAGTCTATGATGATTGATTTAAATGTCGCCTTCTTATGACAGATATGCTAATTTTCACACGATAAATATAAATGTTTTGTAAATCATAAATTGTTAAAGTATAATTTTCATGGAAGAAAATAATATGCTTATTTGCAAGAGATCTTCACGACATCACCAAATCGATAATGCCAGCAATATTATGATTGATAAAAAAGCTCTGAACGTAATATTTTACATTATTGATTGTAAATGTGCCGATATTATCTTTTATACCTGTCTTTTAGTTGACGATTTTCATTTATATTTCAGTCAGCTGTATGCTACGTTATATAATATCAAATACTGAGGTATAACGTTGCATTTTCAAGAAGTGATCAGTATATTTCTGCATTTGGCATTAGATAAGGCAATCATTTCACATTCAGCGAATGATAACGCTTGGAAGTGAAACTTGTGGAATTGTTGAATCGTGGACAGCAAAGAAAATGTCTCATTTGTCTTAACGTAACATTATATTTATTATAAAAAACAGCTTAAATCACTGGTGAGAAAACTCAAAGGAAAATTTATATGAAATGTATCAAACTTTACACGTTTGTTCACAGAAGAGATAGTTTTCAATTTTTTTCCGATGAAAAACAGTCGCTTAAAATTATTTTATAAAGCAGATATGAGAAATAGTTGTCGATTGATAATCGTTAAGTAAGATAACCTCAATCGCAAAAATAAAATTGTAGTAAAACAAAAACGCACTTTTAAACAACTTTTTTTTTACGCACAAATATTTTTTTAGTTAAAATTCTAATTAAAAGTAGTGTTTGTCTTATAAGAATCAGTTTTGTTAAAAGTAATATTCAATTCAATATCTTCCAACGCCGTAAGTTCACCAAACTTTTAACTTATCAATCGATTATTCTTTCTCAGTTTTAGCTTATATTATAAGTTATTAATTATTTCTTGACCGATATATGAAAGTGAGAGAAAATATTTTGTACAATTTCTGTCAATAATATCTCGAAAAGCGTTTACTCACGAGGTTTTTTTTAAGATAATACAATATTTTCAAGCAATTAATATCAAGCAAAAACAAGATTACAATAAAAAATGAAACATAGAAGATAGTGATACATTAATGTGCATCTGTGCATTGCCTCTGAAAATGGGCAGTAATTTAAATGGAAAAAATACCACTCAACGAAAGTTTTATTTGTTTACGCCACGAGGTTACTTAATAAAAGCTCTCAAGTCTACATGTCAAGTTACGTGCATTAAGCACGACTTTAGTTTGCACATTTTAATGAAAAATAAAATAAATAAGAAAAACTTTCCAAATCCTAATTAATATAAAAGCTTCTTTATAAAAAAGAGATAAATGTATTGCGTTCAAAATTATTACTTATAAGCATGTATAACAAAACAAAACGCAAAACTAAGCACAAATTGAGTGTAATAAATAACAGTTTTAAAGTTCTTTTTAAAAACGTTTTACTTTTCAGAAATATTTTTAAGAACAGGCGCTTAAAGCGGGGCGGGCTTAACTTGTGTTCCATAAATCAATATTATTTCAGTTGAAGTACCCGATTTGAAATAACTGAGAAAACCATCATAAGAATGATTTTGAATATATTTTGTAGTTTCACGGTTTGTGAGCGTATACATTAATGCTTCGTCATCGATTACTATGAAAAAGATATTAATATTCAGCGGAGTATTTTCTTTACAGCAACAAAATTAAAATATTTAATTTCTTCTTAGTAAGTTTTAATTAAAAATAGAAACAAATTACATGAAGAAATATTGATACATTCCGAATTGACCTGATCGTTATTAAAATTGTTGATTCATGATAGACAACCAATAAATTATTCAATTAAATTATTTTTCAGAAATTTCGTCATTTATATTATACATATATATATTTACAGCAATACAAAATCTTACCTATGTTAAAATAAGATATGTCTTGTGACTTTAAACCTTTCGGTATATGTATAACAATTGACATTCATTGTTATTAATATTTTCGATGGTTTCGGCGGTAACTTTGTAGAAGTTCATTTTAATATAAAATTTAAAACAACTTTGAATATTCCACGTATTTACGTGGAATAATCAAAGTTATTTAAAATTTTATATTCATTGTTATTAATAAATTTTTCATAATATCGAAAAATATGAATACAGTAGTTTTACGAGATTTCTATAAAACATGATATTTACTGAATGGAATGTTAGATTTTTGGACACTTAGATAATGGTACACTACTTAATTTAAAACTTTTAAATTAGGCGTCAATTTTTATTTGAATGAAGCATTTCTGTTAAAATTTATTCTTTTAATAATGAAAATTAAAAACCGTTACGTAATGTGTTTGCTATGTTAAACAAACCATTAAAAATATTCGCAGCAGTGTATTTTTTTGTATTCTACATTGCCTCAAATGAGGCCCGGCTCGGGGGTGGTAATTAAACTTTTCCGAAATTGTCCCGCCTCATGCGAAAACACTTTACGGTTAAAATATTTTTTCTCCAACAAGCGTTCGGGTAGATCAACGATTCAAAAAATGTGGCTCGTAATATTCTCACAGGGTGTACAAAGCAAAACATAAGCATCTTGAAAAACGTTACCCTGACACCAAGAAAACCTGTTGATCTACTTAGTGTGCAAAACTCCATTTGACAAGCCATTTTCATAGTCATTATATTATGAAGCGTTATAGTATAACATAACTTGACTTGACTGATCTCGCAGATTCCATTATCTGAATAATCAAATAAGGTTTTATTTATACCACACGCAATTTATGATTTTTTTCATTCCATAAAACACTTGGTTAATTTTAATTCTACATTGAAAACTATCGGCTTAAAAATGTTAAAAAAATGGTTTTTTTATATCTATGGACCAAATTTTTAAGCCAAAATATTTTCAAGAATTTTTTTAGTATTTTATAGTAGAAACAATTGGTGGCATATTCTTCATTTAATATTTTTAAAATTTAAAAATAATTCACCAATACCTTTAACTCTACCAGCGTAATAATGTATGTACGAAATATTCCAATTAACTTTTCACAAACAGTTTATTTCTTAGTATCTAAATTTGAATTAAGGAGAAACGACTATAAGTAATGTTATTGGATAACCACATGCAAAATGCTAATTTATAATTAGCCAAACATATTTTTTTTAAATTAATTGATATGTTGTTGAGAAAATAGATTTATTATTTTTTTATTAAAGCCTTTTATGGTTTTATTTATCATGAATTGATCTTGAGAGTTAATTTAAGGTGGTGCATGATAATAAATTTTTTTAGAGCCACTTCTCAATATCAATATTGTCATGCATATTTATGCGAGGAATTTTCCAACAAGAAATTGTCACAATGGTCTAGTCGGTTGAAACTCCATGCAACTTTGGGCATCGATCACTTTGAAAATTGTCCCAGAGGTTGTTTGAAAGGCATTGAAAGTTATTATGCAAATATTTGAGACACTGCAATGCATTTTTATAGCGAATTTTCCACTAGATTTCCATTATGATCTTCTTTTTTGCTGGTGTCTGTAAAATGAATCTGCTCTATTCTGTTATTAATTGATTATTTTTTGTTAGTAAATCGACAGCAGTCATTGTATGCATACGATTTAAAATTTTAACTGTTGATAGTATATTTGCCGTACATATTTACCAATCTAATAAGATTCTTCAATGGTTTTTATGACAGACCTTTTATAATATTATATTAGTCACGGAAAAAAATAATGCATTACCTTTAATGTTCATTTTTTTCCTAATTACGTTTAATAAAAATATATGATCTGTGTATTTATGTAGTTATAACATCTACATATTTTTTTACTAAGTACTAAAACACATTTTCAGTACGGTTTTTATATTTTTTAATACTTCACCAGTCTTCATTATAAAAATATTAAATTGTAAAAAAAATAGTAAAAACTGCATTTTTATTTAAAATATAATGTCTTTCCAACAAGAAGTGACGGAACACAATGAAAGAGATCAAAATAATTCTTTATTTTAAAAATGCTAGTTTTTATAAAAAGTTGTAATTATCACGTACCTCAATTGGAATGTATTTAATTTATTACCTACAAAATATTGTGCATCAATTAAAAATGAAATTAATGTTTTAAAAAAGCTGTAACAACATGCACATACTGATACCATAATAACATTTGCAAATGTCATGACGCTACCGTTAAACGTATAAGTGATTAGTAAACAATCTCATATTTTTCTGTTTTAATAAAATTCATATAAAAACAACCGCATAACTATCGCTTGATATTAAGTTTTGATATTTTGAAAGATACAACACGACTTCTTTCGTAATGTATACAAGTATATTAATATTATGAAGGGATCATATTATGCTTTGTATACTTACATGAATATACTCGTCTTTTATTGAAACCATTGCGAAAAAATCTCTTCGGATCGAATTTAACGATGTTAAAAATTTAAAATATGTCGTATTTATTTGTAATGCAAATAAAGTTATGCCTGCGTTCTAAATTCTAAAAAAATGTTATCTACGGATTTCACATTTTTGTTATTCTGTTGGTGAAATTATAGCTGTTGTTAAAATGAAATTCAGGAAAACCGTTTCATGTTTAAATTTGTAAAGTACATTAAATTATTAATATCTTCCCGAAATATGGTAAGTGAAACGTCTTTATTCTAAAGAGTAAGATAAATACGAAATCTCCCCAGTGGCGAGATTTACAGATTAAATTTAAGCTATTTAGCTTTTCGGTATGCATAATTTTGTATAAAATTACGAGGTAACATTGTCGTGAATAAAAACAAAACTTGGAAAACACTTTGGAGAATATTTCTTCTCATTTTATGAAAGTTTGTTTTTAATTCTACCATAGAGAAGGTTGAAAGAAAATGAGTTTTTGAAAAACGGGTCACTCATAAAAAGTAAACGTCTCCATGTTTGCGAAAAGGTGCTAAAAGTGACATTTTAAGGAAAATAAGCTTTTAAACCATTCTTCTACCTGATATATTAAGAAAGCAAGTATTTTTTTTAATACAATCACATTTAAAATGTAAATTATAACATTAATAAAGCCCATAATTAAATATGTAAATTGAGTAAATTCAGCGATAACATGATGCTGAAACCGCTATTTTTAAAAATATTTGTGGAACTTTATTGTGTATTTTTAAAAATAACTTAACTTCTAAGAAGTCTTAAGCCCATTGATTACATCCGTTACGTAAATAAATGTGGTGTCTCGAAAACATCATATTACTACTTTTAAGGTGTTAACTGGCACTTCTTGACAGAAATGAATAATATTTCAAATAATAAAAACACATTTTTAGTAACAAAAATTGGTGGGCGAAACCAGACTTGAATTTAAAATGTATTGTGAAAACGGCACTAAAAATTTGTTTTTAATATTTATGGCATATAGGAAAAGTTTTACCTAGCCACGCCTAAGGCACAATATATTAAATCAAATGATTTATTTTATAGCTATACCATATAACGAGAGAACCGATTTTGTATGAAAATTGAGCCGAACGAAATGTATTTATTGCAGTAGTGTGTGCAATGCAAGGCTTTGTTTTATTTAATATTTTTATTATCATCTTAAAAATTCAAAGACCTTACATATTTAAATTTTTCTTAGTTTTTTTTATGCGAAATGTTTAATTGATTTAATGTTCCTAGGACTTCTAATATCTGAGATTACCTACAAAATATTCCCTGGAACTAACATATACCAATTGCAAGATTTGAAAAACCATCTAAATCGTCAGTTCTGTTGCATCCGTGTGATGGAATACCTGAAGATGCCGAAGGGCGAAACCTGGGTCGTTTGTGACAAAACATGTGGAATCGTACAAAATTGTAGCAATTCAGATTTGTTTTTAAATCAAATGTTACTGTACGGCGAGAAATTGGCTTGTTTATGAATGTATAATTTTTAGAACACTTAGGCAATAAATTTATATATATATATATATTAAAGGCTTACATTTTCAACTATATATCCTTATGATCGCATACAATTTTATAACCATTGAGTAAATAGTTTTTATACAATAAACGATTAAAAAAATTTATCGTAAGTTTATCTTAATCAAAATGACACAGGGAATAACTTAATTCCTGACAAATTTCCCTCATGTAACGGTTCATTTTTATTTACCATTTTTCCTTTTAAATTGCACGTGATTACCAATCAATGAATAAAAAGATATATTGACTGCTCAAAACAAAATTTATTCAGATTTAATCTATGATGAATACAAATCGATTTAAAATATGAGATCACACTTACTGACCGATTCCGGAATTCCGAAATAACAAAATTAAAATATTCCAGGATCATTAAACAGTTATAAGATTGGACACCCTATTAGCTACGGATCGACGAAAAAATATAAATGTATATTAAATATAAAAAACAAATTTTTAGTGCCGTTTTCACAATACATTTTAAATTCAAGTCTGGTTTCGCCCACCAATTTTTGTTACTAAAAATGTGTTTTTATTATTTGAAATATTATTCATTTCTGTCAAGAAGTGCCAGTTAACACCTTAAAAGTAGTAATATGATGTTTTCGAGACACCACATTTATTTACGTAACGGATGTAATCAATGGGCTTAAGACTTCTTAGAAGTTTAGTTACTTTTAAAAATACATAATAAAGTTCCACAAACATTTTTAAAAATAGCGGTTTCAGCATCATGTTATCGTTAAATTTACTCAATTTACATATTTAATTATGGGCTTTATTAATGTTATATTTTACATTTTAAATGTAATAATATATTAAAAAAGATATATTGTTGAAATAAGTACTAAAAATGTGTTTTTATTATTTAAAAAATCATTTAATTATACATATTGCATCATTTTATTCCTTACCTTTGTCGAAAAATATCAAAACAAGGGATTAAAGGGCAAAAATATATGAATATATCTATTGATTGAATTGGCATTTAATTGGAAAAACTCCATTATAACACGGTGAAAAAAATAACGATATATTTTAGTTCTACAAAATTTATAAGATATATAGTTTATTTATCAGAACTACTGAACTACAGAAGTTTTGATAAAGGGGTAAGCCGAAATAGCTTTGTTGAACTAAAACATATTGCTATTTTTTCATGGTGATATATTTATACATCCTGTTTGGCACAAACAGTGTTGTATGATGTTATACTAAAAAATTTTTTTTTTCTGTTTATTGTATATTCTGTTCTGTTTAATCACTGGAATTATCTCAGTTTTTGTTTGATGGAGATGATACAGTTGATGTTGTTTAAAAAGCCAAAAAAAAATGTATCAAAAATATAATTGTGTTTATTATGTCAATTTATTTTAGTACGTCATAAATATATTGTAGATATTGATTGACAATATTCGCCGTTGTAAGTTGAGTAAACATTGAATTCAAAATGTCACCCGGTGTTTGTCTGTTTCGTTTAAATATTGTTCGTTTGGCAGTTAGCGCAAATAAATTTATAAGCGAAAAAAATGTTTCATTTTCGTCTGTTATTTGACAAATCACTGCTGTCCCTTTTTTATCACATTTGTCAACTGTAGTTAACGAACGAATAAAAATCTCAATTTCATGGGATTTTTTGTAGTTTTTACAGAAGGGCATAATACACAGATCGACAATTTCTAGCGAAATATTTTTTTCAGCTAGCATAAAAAATATATATATTAAGACATGAAATTATCACGGTCAGTTATATTTCTGACAATTGTGCTGAATCTTTTTTGATAATGAAGAAATTGATTTCTGCTCTTTTATATATTGACTCAAAACCTTTCAAAGGGATCAATCTATGATTTTAACGATTATAATAAAGAAAAAAGATTTAAAAAAAAATAGGAATCTTGGGATTATAACGATATAATAAGTTCTCGATAACGATATATAATATTAAATCTTACACAATTAACATTAATTACTTTTATTTGTCTCTGTATTTAAACATATTCTGAAATTAGTAATTGTTTTTGAGACAAAAATTTTAATGTCTAGTTTCATATTCCATTTATTTGCATGTAATAAATTGTTTGTCAATATACAATTATTTATTATGTTCATACCTTTAGGACCATGTTTTTTAATTACATGAATTTATATTTTTATGTAAACGTTTACAATAACCAAATTTGCTCAATTTCATAGATATTATATTTTTCGCACGGGGTTCGCTTAAAATTTTCATAGTGAAATTCAACGTGTTCTATCTTGGGTAAAAGCGTTTGTAGTCACAAAAATCAAATCGATAATGTACGAAATTTCTACCGTATTTGTTTTGGAAACAATAATTCTTCTTTACTTAAATATTTATGAAACTTCTTGGTCTAGTTATGCATAGTATAAAAATCATTTTTTATCGTTTTTATCTTGTTTTAAGTTAATATTGTTTTCAAGAAAAATAATTTTAGATTATTCTTTTATGTTTCGAGACATTTAATATACCGTTTAATATTTTTTTTATTCGCGGCGTTTCCATGGTAATGTTTGTTCATATTGTTTTAACGATTCAATGTGTTTTTTTACTGGCTTAAATGATGTGGTAAAATAAAGGCATTGTCTTTTAAATGGGCTACTTGTGTCGTTAAGACCATTTTAGGCCAATGATAATATGATGCTTCATTTCGGTAAATAAAGAAAAAACTCAAACAAGCGTAAGTTTTCCGTTTTTGGCAGAAGAACGTTAACAAAATAAATTTTAAAAAAAAAGTTATATTTTTGGCTTCTCTTGATAAAAAAATTCAATTGACATTTTCCCTAGAGGCAAAATTAATTAGTTACAAGAATTCTCAAAAAAACAACAATCACCATGTCTATGGATTGATGTTATTTTATTACATTAATTCTAAATCTTTTTACTTAATATTATGACTTTTAATAGTAATCAAAAATCCCAAGTATTATTTTGTCTGAAAATTAGTTAATGAAATATGTATATGAAATCTTGTGTATCAGAACATATTAAATATGCAAAACATTTTAACAAAGCCGCCATTTTTGTTTTCTCCCATGAAATTATAATGGGCGTTCTATGTTATGAAGCTTGGACAAAATCCGTAGGTTACTAAAGCCATGATCATTTTATTTGAAGGTTACGCGTCATACTGCAATGTTCTCTGTATATTATTTAGTCCTGTGATGTAACCAAGTAACGATTCATGATTTTTTAAAAATTTAATATTAAAAGAACTACAAATTATTATGGTCAGTGACAATCGGCCTGTAGTTTCTCCAAATCTTCTTAATCTATGACCCTAGCGTGATAAACATAAAATAATGATAATTACACGTAACACGGGGTAAAATATTTATCTATCCGCGTTAAGATATATTAACTGAATATTTATTAAAAATAAGCAATTTGTTTTGAAGTTATGCAAGATGTTATTTAGGCTACAAATCATGAAGCTTTTTGTATTATATAATTAAGTAAAGCAAATAAAATTTTGTAAGCAACACACATATACTAACGAAACAAAAAAGGTAACGCAAAAATTAAACCGCCAAATGACAAGAAATACTACGAAAGAGATAAATAAAACTACGGAAAAACTTCTAATGATTTTATAATGATCTTTTTTATTTTACTTTATCTTCTTTCACCAATGAAATAACGCTTCAGTAAATTTCATAGTCACCATGGCCTTATAATAAAGCTATTCTTTTCGTTTAGTTGATTAGAATGATTTTTATACTAATGAAAACGGAAAATCACGACTCATAAATCTTTTTTAAATAAGTTAAATATAAATTCTTTCTGAAATTCGTAGAAACATATTTCTCTCTTCAATATGAAATGTAATTATTAAATTTTATTACTTTTTTCAACCGAAAGAATGTAAACTTTTTGAATTCACAGGATTTGATTGTTATTCAATTACTAAACTTTCCTTATCAAAAACAGTAAGAATATAAATATTTGGCTGTAAAATACTGATGATCATTTTGCTCTTTTATATTTATCTTGATAAAAAAATCTTCAGATATTCGAACGAATGAACAACGAAACCAAATATGATGAAAACGAAAAAGCAGGCCACTAGGCTATACGACATGATAATATAACTATTTTTACATATCGCCTTTAAGTAGCTAACTGTCACTTCTTGATAGAAAGGCATGATATTTTAAATAATAAAAACACATTTTTTAGTTTATGATATCGACTGAAGGTACACAATGGATTTTCAATATCAAATTTGATCTGCTAAAACTTTGTACGATTCCACATGTTTTGTCAATAATGTGATAATAATTAACCCAGGATTCGCCTTTCGGTATCTTTAGGCATTCTATCACACTGATGCAACAGAAATGACAACATGTGGAATCGTACAAAATTTTAGCAATTCAATTTCGACAGTTTTTAGTACTTATTTTCACAAAATATTTAATGCTAAGAACTGTTTTCGCCTATTGTGAGCACTATAAGCCGATGCAACAATGAGTGAAACATTAAATATATTGTAAAAATAAGTACCTCTTAGTTAAGATTTCAAATAATGCTCGCAATGAGCGAAACCGGTCCTGATCATAAAATATATTGTAGAAATAAAGCATTATTAAATCATTTATATCAAAAGTATTTTTAGTTTTCTTTGAATAGAATAAGAGTTGTTTTTTTAAGTATTAAACAAAAAATAATAATTAAAATTTTTTAGTGATCGACAACTTTTTAAAATCTTTTCAACTAAAAGCTTAAAGTTATTTTAGTTTGAGACATATATTTGTACATCGAACTTTGGAAAGGACTCGTAAGTAACATTATAAAAAATTCACTAAAAACAAGAAGACAATGCTTAAACATATTTGTCTGAAAATTGTTTCTCTCTATAATATGTCAATTTCGAAAGTGCGTACCAAACAAAAGATAAAATGCTTCAATATCGGTTTGTTTGACAGACAAGGGTCTACGTCCCTGCAAATTATTCTTACCAATAATGAACTGTCAAGGCAATGCGTAAGTCTATGTCAATTTTACCAGTCTTGTTACAAGTGTTTTATTTTATAATAGTTTATGAAGAACAATTCAATCTATCTTTAGTAAAAAAGATAAAAAGAGAGCTACATATATTCCCACAAGGATAATCCAATCATTGAAAAAAACCAATGGCTCTAATCAGACTAAAAAAAGGATTTTATTTTGAATAATAAAAACCTTACTGAACATTACACCGCACTAAACTTTAGAAATCGTACATAAATAATCCATTTGTGAGCCTTTGAGAAAGATACACTATTTTTACAGAAATACTGCAGAATATATTCTTAAAGAAATTATCAGTTACTTGATATTGATGAATATATGAACTAGAGTTCTTCGGTTGATACTTTCAAATAAAATTTTCACTATTAATAATATTATAATGTGATATTTTACTGAACCATAAAAATAAAACTCACCGCTTTTGTTCAACGTAAAATATTTATCATGTTCTATACGTAAGTGAAAAGCTGTTGTTACATTCAAAGCTTTCACAGGTTTCTAGGTCAGTATTAAGAAATATATTACACACAAAGATCCGTTTGAAATACGACTTCTTGAAAGTAGGGCACCATAATTAGCCGTAATGTAACCTTACTGCTTTTAATGTAGGACTCTTGTAAATAATGACAATAATACCGGAAAAACTGAAATATTTATTGAGACAATCATCTCTTATTTTATTGTATGTTAAAGAAAAGGAGGAATTATAGTTCATAAACAGATTATATTTATGTAGTGTATATTTTTAATACGGTCCAAAAATAGCAATGTATAATATTTTAGTTCTCCAAAATTGATCAATATGTTCCAATATGTCCAGTTTCAGTGTGGAGTATTATACAAAGTTTTCTTTGAAACATACGATAGTTGGATCGGTCTAGGACAATATTTATGACTAGCTAATCGTTCTTGCACTCTTCAATATTTTAGTTAAAGTTAAAGTAGAGAAACTAAAGCTTCACATACACGCTTTCAAATGAATCCATGAGTCAGCTAAAGAGCCAATGCACAAAATTGATATTCAACGCCGTCGGTGTCACAACCAAACGCAAAAGTGTTTATGACTCGGCTATAGGCCTACTAAGTAAAAATAATTACGTCTTATTTCCGAGGCCTGAAAATTACTTGTGCAAATAAAACATAATCATTATGGCTGTTTGTTTATTTTGTGATATACAAGATCTAAGAAAATTTTATAAGATTAGAATCAACTATGACGACAATATAATCGCAACATAAGTTTTAATTGGTGAAAATGAAACGCTGTAAAATTTAACAGAAAACTTTGCCAGATTTCCGTCTCGTCAGCATATGATATGATTAAAACGATTCAAAGTGAAATTTGAAGTCGAATTATTTCACTAAGCTTATTGGAAGAACGTCGATGAAGCTTTAATGAGGGTAACATCAAAAGCCAATACAGCTTTCAAAACTTTGCTGGCAATATTTTGCTTTTTGTACTAACAACTTTACATAACTTTGGAAGTTTATTAATTTATTCGACTATACGCTATTAAAATTATTATTATGAATTCATTTTAAAAAATATTTTATTTTCAGCTTAAAGGGAAAGATATGTTATTTGTTTTTCTAGAAGCCCACTTACTTTCAGTTATATACACAACAATAAAAGTCAAATAAATTTATGTGAACATTTAATTTGTTTTATATGAACTAATTCATCTTGAAAAAAAGGTTTTGCTTATGAAAACCTTATCCGGATACGATTATTGACCAACTTTCTCGGAACAACGCATTTCAGATTGAGAATAGAATATTAATAAAAAAAATAGTTATGTTTTTGAGATTCGCTTTAGTTTTTAAAATTACCGGTTTTAATATAAAAAAAATATTTCTCATAGTTTCTTGAAGTCTCCCAAAAACTGAGAGATAGTTACATAATTCAATAATCGTATAAAATCATATTTTATCGACGTAGTTTTCGAGAAAATTCCGCATAAATTAAAATATATTGTAAAATTTTGTTATTACGTGTTTACAGAAAGGTGTACAAACATCCTTATCACGAGTAGTATATCCTTTAATTAATACTTCGCTTGGCAAATTTTCAAATAGATCCGCTTAACTACAAATTACTATATAATGCTAGCTGGTGTCCAACCAAAAGACCTACTGATCATTCTACTGCCATTATTGTAAATTAAGATATCGCAGTATTATTTATAATTTACGTCAAAATATCCTTCTTGTTTAGAATTTCTCTTTTATTTTGTACATAGTTGAAGTGATTTAAGATAAAAGCATCTAGATTGTTCGATAAATTAAAACTTATAAAACTAATGGTCCATGATGTTTGAAAGGTAAGCGATCACTCATCTAGGCTAAGCAATTCCCATGTATTATACTTATCATGTAAAAAATCGATTAATGTTATGATAGATGCGCTCATTACTGAGAGCGCAGATGCATTCTAGTAACACTTAGCTCAATTCCATGTAACTATTACAACATATAATATACAATAGAAAATGACGGTTATAAAGCATGAAATTATATTGCTGTGGTATGTTAGGTTAGGTTAGGTTAGGTTAGGTGGTGCAAATCGACTCGAAGTTGCGATTTGCGGAACACGCGGAGAGGGCGGCATCAAAGGCCATGTCAGTAGCTGAGGAGCTGGCGAGGCTGATGCCAAACATCGGTGGCCCGAAATCTGACAGAAGAAGACTTTATAACGAAGTAGTACACTCCATCCTTCTGTACGGAGCACCGATATGGGCCAGTTCAATGCAAGTCGACAGAACGCGGCGCATATTAGCAAGAGTACAGCGAAGAAGTGCACTGAAAATTGCCTCTGCATATCGCACTGTTTCTGAGGAGGCGATTATGGTGATATGCGCAATACCACCCATTGACCTCCTTGCGCAAGAAAGGATGGCAATGCACAACGGTCGGGAAAGATGCGAGGCCAGAGCCGAAACACTGACAAAATGGCAAGCACGATGGGATGCTTCCGAGAAGGGCCGATGGACTTACAGACTGATACCGGACATCAAGACTTGGTGTGAAAAAAATCATGGTCAACTGAATTACCATCTCACACAAGTTTTGACGGGCCACGGCTGTTTCGGAAAATACCTGTGCAAAATAAGAAAGGAACAGACCCAATGTTGCCACCATTGTGAGGCAGAAGTCGACGACGCGGCCCACACTGTATTCCAATGTACAGCCTGGAATGAGCAGAGGGAGGACCTCAGAAGTGCGCTAAAGTGCGAAGTGACGGAGGCCAATCTCACCAAGACCATGCTGGAAAGCCAAAAGTCCTGGTCTCTATGGGCTAGCTACGCGACGAAAATAATGGAAACAAAGGAAATGGAAGAAAGGTCACGGCGACAAGACGAGGAAACCGTAGGCCGTGAGGCCTAATAACACAAGGCTGTGACCCTGAAGCAATGCATAAAAGCGGATTCCGGGGTCACAGCTGAGAAGAGGAGGGGGTTTTAGTGGGTGAAAATCCCACACTACCACCAGCTAGTCGCCGCTGGCTGTTGGTGGTGTCTTTGAAAGATTTCCCCCCGCCAGAAAAAAAAAAAAAAAAAAAAAAGCAGGGGGAGGCCTTCATCCAGCAGTGGATCGACCCCGGCTGATGATGATGATGATGATGATGATGTTAGGTTTATACGCTGAAATAAATCTGTTACAACATTATCTTCTCAATTTAAAATTCAGTACGATGAAAAAACTACCTGCAAAGGAATCCAAAAAAATCCTGGAAACGAAAAAACGCCATTTACCACTAACATTGCAGGATATCTGTTTTTCCTTTGATGTCTACAATATTCAGTTTCCAAGAATAAGTCTTGAAGTTCAGTAACACAAGGTAATTGAAAAAAATGCCGTCGGGAATGGGAAATAGCAAGATTATGTCAATATTTTTACTGATGATTGTGTGTTTGAAACACAATAATATTTATTTTCCGCTTTAAATATACCTTGCCAGCGCAAAATCATTATGTATGATATATTTAAAAGAAAACAATGCCTTTATATCAAGCTGTGACAGTGAACACTTAAAAAGATTTGTATAAAATATGTTTATTTAACGCAGTAATGGAAGATAAGTTTTAAAGACAAGACACAGCTTGTTGTTTTAGTAGACTTCATTTGCAACTTAAATATTTAGTTCGTATTTTATCTTTATCGATGGAATCGGCATTCACTTGGTAGAACTCCATTATAACGCGGTGAACACATAGCAATGTATTTTAGTTCTACAAAATTTTAAAGATTTTGTAGAGCTAAAATACATTGCTATTTTTTCATCGTGTCATATTTTATCTCCTTATTCGTATTCGTTTCTTTTTCAAGTGACCAGCATAACATTACTTTTCGTTTCGCTATAATCGTAAAAGGAGAAGTCTGAAGATGCCTCTGAAAGAGGCAAAACACGTGTCACAGCTAGTTACACAATACGTGGAATAATCAAAGTTATTTTAAATTTTATATTAGAAAAATTAAATAAATCGAAGAAATTGTCATCATACTTAAAGGCAACATACGAGTGTTTATGAATTATTGTAATTGTTATTTAATTTGAACATACCTTTTTGGAGACATTATTGTTTTCTTCAATTTTTTACGTACTATTTTTCAATACACATTACTATAAATAGATTCGATTTTAATAATTTAAATATTCAGGCTAAATATTCAATTATATATTTTATTTGGAGACAAATGATTAAAACAATTAAAAGTTTCTTTATTGCTTTGCGTCAAATAGAATCACGGGTTAGGCACTATGAGCAATTATATCATTGCATAATAATAGGCTCTAATTATCAAAGAATTCAAATATAATATAATTATTTTAAAACAAAGACGATTTGGCGTTACGACATTGTCGTAATAAGTTATCTTTATTAACATATTACTGATGGGTTTCTTCGACGTAATTGAGAGTTCACTTTTTAAAAGTGAAAACTGTAGAATAAAACAAATAAATATTACAAATCGATAATAGGTACATCCTTTACTTCATGGCGAAACCAAACAATTTTTTGCTTTAATTACCAGTACTAGAACAAACGAAGTCAATATATATATTACAATATATTAAAGTAAAATTCTCTTACTCAAAAAATAATTGCAATAATGGGCTACTTTACTATTTTTATGTATATTATTGCAATTAAAAGTGTAAGTAATAGAATGCTATTAAGTTTTTATCACCCAATAAATTGTAGCTTTTATATGACATAAATTATTATCAACTCACTTTATATTGCTTAACATGCGAGTAAAGAGTAAAAACAAATAAAAAAAAACAAATTAGGTAGCAAAATATTTTTCAACATAGTATTAATTATTTTTCTATATATAATGTTTACAATATATAAAAAAATATAGCAGTTAGCGTATAATTTCGATGGAAAAAAAAGAAATATTTTATTTCAAATTAAGTGAAATGTTTTTTCTATTTATCAAACCGTGACTTAAATATAAAAATTAACTAAATAAGTATTATTTTTGAATGAAAAAAACACCATTAAAACACTACAAAATTTAAAAAAAATGTCCAATTGATTATTTATATTGAAATCATTATTACAATAAAAATAAGCTCAAACAATACTGTTATGTTCTAGTTTGAGGTTTGTTGAAAAGTGTCGGCTTCTGTGATTTATTCTTTTTGTAACTCACTTGTCAAGAAGTAAGTGACGACGGCAATCTCTTTCCGTAGGTAAACAAAAGCCTCTAAAATATTTCGATAATCATTTCAACATATTTTCTATCAAAAATTATCAATATACATTGCTACTATTATAGTATATGGTTCAAAATAAATCAGCTGTGAAAAATTTAACAACATTAAAGATTATATACAATAATTACAAAACAATACCATACACACTGTCATGCTGAAAACTCACCAATGAAATCGAGAGTAACCAATATTGTATCCGTGTCGACTTACCTGGAAAAATAAACAATAAATAAGAACAATTTATAATTAATATTATTTTTTAATTATCATACAAACTCAGAAAATCGGTTTTCATTATATTTCATTTTAAGTAGTCTATAGCAGTGCTCCGCAACCGGTGTGCCCCGAGACGATGCGACGTTTTCCGCGGCAAATTTCTTATAAAAGAAAAAAAAAATCGTACGCAATATAAAACGTTTAATAAATAAACATTCTACGTCTTATAATCAATGGCGTTATAAAAATCGATCAAATTCGGTACGTTGAAAATAAAAGTATTTAACAAGAATAAAAGGATAAATAATAGTTGATACACATTTCATAGAATTTGATGATGATGTCGTGAAGCTCAATATACTATTAGCTATATACATAATTCTTCTAGTACTTCCAATTTTTATAAGTTTACAATTTCATCAAAACTTATCAACGAATGTCGACAGTTAATTCTACTTAAAAAAGCGCAAATACTTATTCTCGCCAGGTGACCACAAACTCTTTCATATAAAATAGATCGCGTTTAATTTTACTATGGAAATTTTAAATAAAACTATCGTAAAACAACCGAGTGAATTTGATTATTGGGATCGATTCCCTAGACAAAAAAATCATATAATGTAAATAGATTTTTTTTCTATGTTTATTAATATATTTAACATATTAATTTATGGATGTCTGTGATTGTTTTACCCCTCTCTTTAAAGTTAGTACCCACTTTCAATCATTAGGTGTGAATATATCCATTTATCGTTTTGAGTCCGTCATTTACAAGCTAAACGATAAGCTTATCTAGAAGTCAAGTTTTCTTTATATTTGGATTGAAAATTTCAAATTTACTGGTTATATATATATTAGAATAAAAAACTTAGTAATAAATACGCTCGAAACAGCATTGGAGTACTTCCGTGTGTAGGCAATATGTCGTAAAAAGGCTATTAATTTCATCACTATAATAACACTGTTATATCCTTTATTATAATGCAATATTATAGTCGGTAGCATTGATGTATTGTCATTAATGTCAACATAACTTATCTAGGCATTGAAAATAAGTAACATTAAGATACGCTTCACTTGTCAACCGGAACTTCAAAAAAGAATATAGTAACTTCTATTTTTAAGTTCTTTTAAAATAGATAAAAGTATATACTATATTCGTCAAAAAACTTTTTGCAAAGAAATAAAAAGGAGTCTTCATCCATTTTATTGCAACAAAGTTTTATTGCATTTTTCTTTCAATCTGAAGAAATTCTTTGATGAGAGTATTTAATTTATTGTGCATAAGGAGATTTAAGACTACTTATAAATATCAATGAAAATCTTTGTTTTATCAAAGAAAAACATAACTGATATTTTTAGTATATTCTTTATTTTGCTTATATTATATGAACAATGTGTATTATAAAATATTTCAACTTAATTTTAAAACAGTAAAAGATGCTTAAAACATTAAAACACTGCGTTATGAATGGAACAGGACGAACCCAATACTTTTGGTCAGATTCAGTAAGATTTAAATAAATAAAATATGTTATGTATTGTAGTTAGACTGTCAGATCTATAGTCGATTGTTAACCGGTTAACTGCCAAAAGCGTCTTAAGACGCATAATTTTCTGTGGACGGAGCGCCGCTTATACAAAAATTACGTCTTGAGACGCGTCGTTTTAAATGGGCTTTTACTAAAGAAAATGAATTATTGAAAATGTACAAATATATTGAATTGATTATGGTCAAATGACTGCACGACTGGCGCGCTCTTCATTTATTTGGTAAGTTTTATAAATAAACTTTATTACACTTTCAATAACGATATGTTTAGAAGGTTTTATTTTTGTCGTAAAATTCGCGGCGTGCTGGGTACTGCCATACATGTACCTGCCGGCAGTTAGCCGGTTAAAGTAATTCAGTTACGCAATTCACATGCCCAAAATACACAACCAAAAGATTTTCAAATAAAAAAATAACGCCCCTGATTACTTGTCTTTACCTTCCACATATTCAATCTTAAAACGGAGTTAAGTTACAGAGACTTCATTTTTTATTTGAATAAATTTGAAAAAATTTAAGAATTTGAATAAGAAAAACATGCTATAAAATAAAATACGTTAAGAGTTGTCATTGAGGATTTGAGGAAAAATTATTGATAATTTGATGTCTATTCACGTGTTTACACGCAAAAAAATATTAGCGTGGAATAGTCTCGTTCTAGGATTTTAGTATAAACAATAAAACATTTGACTACTTCAAGTCAAGCAAAAATATATAAAAGTATCTTAAATATAACATTACTATTGAATGAAATATTACTTTATAAATTGTCGGCTTCTGAATAGCTTCAAAATGAGTGATAATTAGTTCTATAAAATAAGAAAAGGTAATCTTCTTTTCTCATTGCACACTTTTATTGCTTACTTTTGTTTTGACTTTATTTAGTTACTGCATTCTTCCTTGAAAATAAATAGTAAATTCACCACAGTATAAAGTATCCAAAGTATGACGGCAGAGTTTTAACAGGGTAGAAAGTTTACGACGCTCAATACGATAGCACCTTTATTATATTAACGCCACCACGCATACAATAGTAAAAAGCCTAAGTGCTTCGCCGGTATCAATAAAACAAGGAGTATTTTTACATGGATAATGAATGCTAGGAACGTTTCGCTGGGTACACGTCGTTCAAGACAAGGGCTTGAACCCATAGGACATGTAAAACTAGGTCACTTGGATATGTCTAATCAAATGAATGAAAAAATGTAACGTTATTACCTTTTCAACGTTTAAATTTTATACATTAAGAGCGACCGTAAATTCAACTTCAATAAAATCAGAAATAATTACGGTTTTTTTACTCGAAGATATAGCTTAAATACTAGCGTTTTTAAAAATATAAAACGAAGAGCGTCGCAATCGCCAAATCGAAATTTGCCTTAGGACATTTTATAACGTTCAAGTAAATCGACGAACTCGATCGATATCAGCACTCTCATTTTATATCTTTATTCATTTAAATTGAACATCAAACATTTGACCAGAAATTGGTTTTAAGACAACGTAATGATATTCATTCAGTCAAGTGTTGTTTCTTAGAAGAGGTAGTGATATACTGACAAGGGTATGACAAAATGCTTATAAGACAATGATTCTTTTTAAATTTGAATTGTTATGATTTTGTAGCATTCCACGTATTTTGTCACTAAGACTATAGATGTTTAATCGTTACTTGCCAAATTGAAATAAGTAGGTATTTCTTTAAAAAAAACCCCCAATTATGTTTTATTGATAGTTGGTCATTATTTGTTGTAAAACCCTTTCAAGGCTTTTAATAAGGTCGTTAGTAAAAATTACCACAGGCCATAGTATTAATTATTATAAAATCAATATTATTAAATTTGTTTTAGCTGCCATTTAGTGCTTGCCTTGGGGTCTGTGTCTTCCTGTAATTAAAACCTTTGGTATATAGACGATGTTAACTGTTTATTGTGCGTCAGTTCTGTTGCATCCGTGTGATAAAATGCCTGAAGATGCCGAATGGTGAAACCCAAGTCGTTAGCAACAAAACATGTAGAATCGTACAAAGTTATAACAATTCAATTTTTATATTTAAATTCCATCAAGTACACACGGTGAAAAAAATAGCAATGTATTTTAGTTCAACAAAACTATTTTTTTAAATATAGTTGATAGCTATTTCGGCTCACGCCTTCTTCAGAACAATCGATGGCGTGAGCCGAAATAGCTATCAATTATATTATAAAAATATTTTTGTAGAACTAAAATACATTGCTATTTTTTTCAACGTGTTATAATGGAGTTCTACCAAGTGATTGCCAATTCAATCAATCCATCAAGCACCTTTGGTCGATATCATAAAAGATTCTTTTTAAGTCTGATTTCGAAATGGAAAAGCTTAAGAGAAATGAAATGATTTTGGGTGTAACTCCGCAAACCAAATAAAAATACAATCTATTGTATATATGTATTTAGGTATTTGATTGAAGATTCGAATCTATGAGTATCGATTTCACGACGGATGAATGCCGAAGAGAGTTAGTTAATTATAATGAAATATTTACCGCATTATTTATTTCAAGAAAAAAGTAATAAAGCATGAAACAAAATTGCTTGATTTTACTTGGACACTTTAGAGATCAAGTAGACTGTCTGGCTATCGAAAGAAACTTATCTGCCATCTCTGTGCGACAATAAGCGACAACGGCGTCGGGACTGTACATGGGTAGCGCTGTGCGATTTCCGTTGAGTGAAGAAGGCTCCGCAGCTGCCGGAAGAGGCTGCCATCGACGCGGACCGCTGCCAACTAGTGCTAATGGAAAATTCTTCGCTTCGGTTAATTTATATGGCGTAAGGACGTGTCACGGACGGCTTGCAATATTCGCCGTTTGACACGTGGCATACAAAGCATTTTGTTCTCGCAAAATAACAAATTAATATTCTGAAAACTCTTTTATATACACAAGAATAGCTGCTCGGCTACTTAATAACCATTTCCACGCTAATACTATTCTTCAAAGAAACTTTTAATTGTAAAATATCCCTGTGAAAATCATAAATATTTATTTCGAAATTCTTTCCGGTATCGTCCGAATTTGAGTTATACTTTAACAAAGATCGTAACAGAACAAAATTTTATTTCATCAGTAGTATATTTTTGATTTTTAATTGAATGGTGTGACCATCAACGCTTATTTCCAATTTACTTTTCTATTTAATCATATCAAACACTTTTTATTTATACTCTTTAATGAAAATTGATAATAATATTTTCTTACCATTGATTCTACTAGTCTATACTGACGTTAAGTCAATATAATCTATTCTAGTAGATAAGATGACAACATCTACAGGAGGTTCGCTGGGAATGTTTCCAACTCTTAGTAATTTCACTGTTTAAGCTGCATTGCATTGCTTTATACATTAAGCTGCGTGTGATGTTAAATTGTTTTATTGGAACTATGATTATCAAGTCAATTGTTTATCAACGAACTAATTTTTCATAAAAATCAGCATCAATCTTGAGCAAACTGATCTACATATACATATGTAGATGGTTTCGTTAATGTTCTTGTGGAATGAGCTTTTATGTTGATTCAATTTTAAATGGAAACAAATGTTACTCTTAATGAATATTTTTTTGCAAAGTAGTTGTTTAAATTCCAATTTCTTGTCCACGGTGTTGAATTGCGGTAGGTGGATTGTTTTGAACATCTTCGAGGCCACCAGATATTTTTTTAGCTCATCTTCTCTTACGTTATGGTCCAGGATTATCTTTAATTTGATACAAAACTTCCGTCTTCAAAATCATTCACACAGGCTTAAATTATGAACATTATTGTTATTCATAATTCCACGTAATTTTCTAATATCCACAATAAAACATAAAAATAATTCATTGACTGTAACAAAATATTTAACAATTAAAAATGTTGATTTATCGATTTTTTATTTCTTATTATTGACCGTCAAATTAATATACATAAAAATACCGACGAAAAAAGTAATAAACCTTCCCGACAAACGTCATGTAGATAAAAATTGGCTACTGGAAAAATTTCGTAATTTCAATGGAGCGAATTTCGAATTACCTTAACAAATTTTTTTTTTTTGATGATTTAATGTGTTCTTCATTTCGAAGAAATAAAAATCATGTGTTTATACTATTACATTCAACACAAATTCGCATAAAATCGACTGTATCTCTTTTGTATTTGAATTCGATTTGATTAAAACCGGTAGATGTCATGATGTATCGTTAATTAAAAAAAATGGTTGTCTGTAAAGTCGGTTTACGGACGATAGTTTAACGTGACAACGTCATAAGAAAACATTGATGAAATGATTGCATACTTTTATGAATAAAATGGAATCATTTTTATTGAATTATCATTATTTTGTATGGATACGAAGAAGGACTGAAATGAAATCTACAATTTTTTTTCTGAAAGAAATCGTTGATAATTTATTGTTAAAAGTATATTTGTTATACGTTAATCAGATTTTAATATGCAAGAATTAATTACCTTTATTGCCGCAATTGTTGTTGTAATATAAACAATGAAAACCACATTAACATTTCACTTCACTTTATAAACAGTTGTAAACAGATCACGTGTAGGTACTGTAGGTGTATAAGTTGTGTGCTGCCGCTGTCTCTTTTCTACTCAGACGCATCGACCAATCGAGTGGAAGAGAGATAGATGCGGCACAATCCGAACGGTAGGCCGATCGTGCCTCTCTATCGCTTATCCGCGCTCTCGCTCGCACGCTTGCCTTCGGCGTAACGCGACAAACGGGACAATGAGTCATGTTTTTTCGTGCGTGCAGCGGGCGTTCATCGATTTATAAGACGTTGTCACGTCAAAATGAAAATGAAACGTGCTTATTTTTGTTATTTTTAATTTGTAAATGTCCCATAACAAGAGATACAAGTAGGCGCATAATTTTCGAAAACATTCAATTTATTTGGGGACTGTTTAATATCAGTATCATAGTGAAGAATTGAATATATTTATTAAACGCACTACAAAATGTAATTTTCTGGACTTTTTCTGGAGTCCTTATAACTGAATGTTTTTTGGTATTGTGAAAGTCATTGGTAAGTTTGCGATAAATGTAAGTTCATATATAGCAAGAAAATAGAATGATAACATCAATTGGCTGTAACTCAAATTGTTGACAAGACAAAGAGAATCGTAAACATATCCATGGTATTATTTGTTTTAATACAACAGTGTCTTAACAACTTCGTAAAAACTGTGTACAAAATTTGCCTCTGATTATTCTGAACATTTTTTTTCGTTTCAAATGTCTGGTATGAAAATTGAACTTTTTTGCATAAATTTTGACGACGAAATCTTTTTTATTTCATCGTTTTATGGCTTATTAGAAAAATTCATACTTCATTATACAAGATTGTGTATAAACCATAAAATATATAGTCAAAATTTTCACACCGGTTCCACTACATAACTCTTGCTTAACATGTCCGGAATAAGTCCATTAGGGACCCGTTTTACTTTACAGTCTCTATCAATCAGGACATGTTTTACTGGAAAATAATATAGAAAAATAAATACAGTCTTATTTTAATAGTTTTTAGTGAATATTTGTTATGGTGTTTGTAAATCAATTAAGGATTGAACGGCAGAAGAAAAATAGTCTGAGATTTACTATTTTTTCTTGAATTTAAATTAAAACACTTATAACACTGTTTAGGTAAAAGACAATCTTTAATACAATAACAATAAGCACATTTATTAGTCATAAAAAGACTTGATTTACAATATTCGATCAAATCAATTTATTGGTGTAGGTAAGTATTGCAGTGCTAGAGACAACTGTATTTTATAATATTTGATTGCAGCAAAGTGACTGCAAGTTCGAATATTTTTACAAATATATTTTTCAGCAGAAAAGTGAACTTTTGTTCAGTGGCATGGATTTCTTTGATGTTTAGATTTAGTTTATATTAGCTTACTTATATCTCTGAATTAGCCATATAATTTTTCACATACGCGAATACTCCCTTCGTAGTAAAGTGAGCGGAATAATTTTCATTTAACTGTTTTATATATTTTATGTCTATTGGCAGATTTTGTTTAGTTTTCAGTGAATACTTACTATTTTACTACCTTAAAGTGATTCTGCTTTTGGGCCGGCGCCCGGTACTTAATCTAGCACTGTACAATGGCATCACTTTTATATTTTTAAAGTATTTAACGGAGTATTAAAGTATTTGATTCATGTAAATACGCAAGTTTTACCGACTGGATAAAAATACGTTTTATATTCTGGCATAATGTTTTACATAAATTTTTGCTCGAGTGAAACATCAAACTTTATTTTTATGCGTTCTTTCTAAAGCTGTTTTATGCCATAAATAAAGTTATAGAATTAGTTTATTTGCTAGTCAACTATAAATAACTTAATTTATGGCGGACTCATAAACACAATCCTTTATATTGTTTAATGCTTTTTTATATTCTAATTCGTTTAGAAAATATTTTTTAAGTAAAACCTCCATATAACTAACTTCTATGAACGAAACGAATTTTTTATCTACATATGCAACAAAAAGACTTCAAAGTTTTCCTTTTTTTAGAGGCAATTTGTTACATTACTACTTTTTTAATATTCTTAAGACATTGGAAATTTAAATAGAAGATTTGAATAAAATTATTATTTTTTGGTCTTTGATCATGCGTTAATAATGATGTCTATAAAAAAGAATGTAGCTAAAAATATTATTTATGAAAATATTTCACAAATCATGACATATAGCTAAAAATATATCATGTCATAATTTAAAAGAATATTGAACGACAACTCAGTGAATAATTCAGTAAGTATTCTTTGAGTAAATTTTCCACTGATATCATAGTTTATTTTTAGTTTAACATTTTATATCACAAAAAATCTTTTAGGAATTTATTGAAATAATATATGTAACTAAAAAAAACTCGTTATGTAAACATGTGTATTGCAAAGATTGTCCAAATATCCTCTTTAATAGTTTCTATCAAATGAAATAATTTCTCAATGAGATAGGACAGTACATCGGACGAAGGCCCGCGAGAGTTAGTTGCGGTGCCAAGTTTCTACCAAGAGGCCATTACTTTTGGTCGTGATGACATTACGAAACTTATTATCGCTAACTTATAAAGTATTTCCTTCCCGCAAATGGTTGCCGCTAATGGGACCGTGTTTCACAAAATGGAGACCGGTTGACGTAAATACCAAATGAAATTAATAATTACTACTGAGCTCTATTTTCAATATATATAATTTTAATCATCTTACATTATTATTTTGTTAGACACTTGGTTAAGATTTAAATACGCACATGAATTATTTGCGTACTTAAATACAAGTTTATTGTTAAATTTTTTAAATATCAATGTATTTAGTCTTAAAAATGTTAGTTAAAAGCAATTTCGGAATTCTGAAAATTTTATCCTAATTCCATGAATTTTTAATATGTAATTTAAATGAGCATCAGAAGGTTTTAAAAGACTTTAAATGTGGCTTAGAAGACACGGATTTTTATGGTATCACTTAACGCATTATTGACGAACTAAATAATTTGATAGTCATTTGTATTTGAAATTTCTTAAGAAGAACATCGTTTTTCGACAAGAAATAAAATAATGAAAACCGATTGCATTCAAATTATACAGTAATATAGTTTTTAAATAGCTGTTACTGTAAGATGATGTTAGATAAATTATTGTATTAAAAGTTCTTAGGCTTGTCTTAGAATGTAATATTGAATTCAAAAATCTTATAAATTATTCTGCCTAATTGTTTTGTAGAAATAATTAAAATTTTAAATTGAATAAATGACGATTAAAAGTATAAACAACGGAACAGATGCAAATATATAAAGAAAATTTAAGCAAACGCAGGTCAGGGCTACAGGAAAATATTACGATAAAATTTTTAATCACACACAAATATTAATAAAATTGTTTTTCCTCTTTATTGAATTATCTCCGTTGAAAACTGTTCGCGTGACAAAAAACCTTAAGCTCTTTTACACAATTACTTTTGTTCATCATTGCAGCGGCCAGTGAGCACGTATACGATACGCGAGTTTAGAGTATACAGTGAAACAAGTGTGCTCGGGCGTCGATGGGTTAAGCCTTTGTTCAATACACTGAAGTGTATTGAACAATATAATTGGTCGGAATAATGATAATCAAATCAGAAAATATTAGACGCTTGGATATTTTATTAAATCTCGTAAATTAGATGTAATTTATATATATCGAAAATAATTGGTTAATTAAAGCATATGTAGCATTACAGCATATTTAAAGAACGTATCAGTTAACTCGTGAAACTATAAATTGCATTTATTTAAGCTGGTGGTGAGCGTTTATTTCTCGTTTAAATAATAATAAAAAAAAAATGATATTTCTTTTCGTTTTCGTTCATCGAACTTTATCAATTGATATCCACCAGCCTCCTCAGCGTTATCTTTCTATCCCTACTACCTAAAAAATAGAGAAGTCTACTGACTGAAAATGAAGATTTGCTTATAAAAAACACCTGTTTAAATTTCAGCAATATGATGCCATATAATATAATACATACCACTGGGAGCAAAAAGTGACGATAAAAGATATATATTTATGTTTGTTTATAAAAGTCATATTTAAAACGTAAATACAAATATTGTTCTGACGATGGCATGAGCCGAAATAGCTATCAACTATATTTAAAAAAAAATGTAGAACTAAAATACATTGCTATTTTTTCACCGTGTTAAATACATATTGTTTAGTAATTTATGATATCGACTGAAGGTATTATGAATGAATTTTCATTATCATATTTAAATTGTTAAAACTTTGTATGATTTCACGTGTTTTTTTGACTAACAGCCTGGGCTTACCTTTTCAGCATATCATCGCAAGCATATAATACAAATAAAAAAACAAGGCAATCTGTAAAAAAAAATTAAGTCTTCTTTTTTTGAGAGCTTTTTTTTCTTTTATTCTAAGACATCTGTGCGTTAGAACATAAAACCATAAACCGTTTTAAAAAAGCTGTCATTTTTGGAACAAGAGTCCGTAAGATTTGTTGTCGATGCTAGCCACGTTAATCACAGCATCACAGAATAAAAATTTTAAATACTATTTTTATGATGTAATGAATACTGAAATATTTTGATAAATTAATAAGTTAATACCACACAGCTAGCTTAGTTGCTATTTCAAAAATGTTACTTTGAGTGAAATTCATTAAAAGTTTCAAATTGTTCTGCTAATTTCAGATGGTTAATGGATAATATGGTCGATCGTAAGAGAAATTTATTACTTTTTCCACGAAAAAGGGTCGTAGTGTAGATAAATTCAAAAGCAATAACTAGAGTAATTTATTTATTCAAGGGAATTTCTGCCAAATATTCAATTAAGATCGGTTTTTATTTTTTTTAGTTGATATGTTAGAGTAGTTACTTTTCGTTGTCCACCCATTACTGCTTTCCCATACGTTAATTAAGTTTAACAATATTTAGTGGCGTAGAAAACGTCAAAAATATCTTTCCATTTTTTTGCTTAACAAGTAGCGTCTCAGGAGCAACCACTTAACACTTGATAGTGTGTAAATGAAGTAAATTTTATTAGTTGAGATAAACTCGCTGTTTGTATGATGTAAATTTTTTCTAATAGCCTGGAAGTTTGCCAATCGTCTTATTCACCAACGTTACGTAATTAATTAATTTAATCGAAATGATTTTTTGGGTTGTTATATTTCGGGTAAATTAATTTAATTAAAATAAACTAGTAGCACTATCGTCTCAGATACAACTAAATTGTGTATGTGTGGTACAATTTTCTTTTGGCACGCCACTTTCTGAAAAAAATGCGGCACTATTTTTTTTATTGTGCAGTAAAATTCTTAGAGGCACTTATAACGTACTAAATCTGTGTCATTCTTTTTTAGTACTAACAGGTGTATATAAAAAAAGATCAATATAAACAAAACTTTTTTAGCATTATCGAGTCATTTTTCTATTTATTACAATCGTATATTTTATGGTGTGTTATTTACAAATCTTATTTCATATTTTAGATATTTAAAAAACCGCTCTATTGTATGTACTACCGGTCAGTCTTTCAGCAGAAGTTGACCTACGTGAATAAGTATGCAGTCGTTTAACTAAATTACACTAAAAAATAATTATTAATGTATACTGCTGTATGAACATACATACAAAAAGTTCGTCATAATGTTCAGTTGATGGTAAATATGCTGTCATCATTAACATTTTTTTTCTTTGTTATTATATTTATTTCATCTTTTTTTACATTCTTTACAATGTTAAAAGTTATATTGTTTTTGTTTAAAAACAATAATTGTACAATATTGGTTTATTTAAAAAAAAATCAATGATGATTTTTTTAAAGTTTCACGTAATAAAACATAACTTAGTTTAAAATTTTACATAATTTAAGTTTAAAATCTTATTGTTTTGTGAATAAGTAAACTACTTATTCATAAAACAATAAGATTTTAAACTTAAATTAACAAATCCTTTTCAAGCTCTTAAGTAAATTGTCTCATTTTCTTATGATACGACAAACTTTCAATATATACAATACAAAAAAATCTCCTCGTATGAAATTAAAGCTATCGTTTTTATATGCGCCTGTGTCAAATGGCCTATTTTACAAAGAAATTTACGGCCTGGAAAAATGAGCATTTTTACATTTACAAAACATTAATAAATAGTGGAGTGGAATTTTTTCCATCACGACCCATTAGGCTTATTTTTTTGTTTCCAATACATTCCTCCATTAAAGCAAAACGTTAAACTCTGACCCGCTTTATAGAAGAAATGTATTTTATGACTCTCTTTTACGAAACAGGAAACGCTTTGTTTTAATAATCACAAAAGTAACTCACAGCGCTTTAAATAAAAAACGTAGTTATTAACGTTTTATCTTGTTAAATGCTATATCGGAAGTTAACCATGTAAAAATACAAAATTTACTTAAGCGCCAGCTATGAAAATATTTAGACTAATCGAGAAAACATCGAGCACTGTATTTTGTGAACACACAATTGATAAAGAAATGCAGTGTCATATTTGATAAAATAATGACTAAATTCTTAGTTTATTAGTCTTCATGAAATTGCAGAATTTACAGGATGGGCCATTAAATATTTATTTTGGAGTATAGAGTTAACTCTAAAAGATTTCGAAAAGGAAAAAAAACACCAATATATCAATATACCTGGCGATAAATATTGTGAAAGTTTTCAATATTTAGAAAAAACGTTTGTAAGCTGAAGTTTTGAAGTTTTTTCCGTCATTTTAAGGAACTAAGTAAAATTTTTGATTGATATTAGTCCAATCGCACAATAAATTACGTGTTTGATGATTTCAATTAGACAACGGTGGACTGGCCAAATATATCATTTTACAGGATTGTAAATGGGCCCAACTATATCATAGAAAATATAGGTCCTCGGTGACATTATATATGGAACGAATTAATTTTTGTTCTGTATAGGTAGGTTTGACTTATGGCAAGCAATATTTTAAGATACAGTCCGCCAATGCAGTAGTGAGTCACATATTTGAAAATGTAAATTACTTTTATAATAAATGTGCAAAGAAACAAATAAAAAAATAATTTAATCTGGGAAAATTCTTTCAACAAACACATTAAAAAATAAAACCCTCATAGTTTGTATAAAGCAACAGCGCTGTGAAATGTATTAAAATATACATTAAGATCTTTCATGCAAGCTTAGACATGCCATCGTGTAAAGGCTATAGGTCTCAGTTAAAATACAATGTAGGAATAGTTTCCGAGACGAGGAATATTCTCTTAAGCTGCCAGCCAATGCAATCATTCAGACGCTTAAAAATTTTCTCGGTTCAGTTAGTAAAATTGAGAATGCAATTACCCTTGCTAAGATTAATGAGATCTGCAATAGTGTTACTATTTATTTTTAATCAGACAATTACTACATTGATATATATAAAAAATCTTAATAATATATTCTTATACATTTTTTTGAATACACAGCTACTCAATTAAAATGTTAATTTAAGGGTGGGCAAAAAAAACACATGTCTTACAACAGTGCCATCTGTTAATAGCAAAAACTTTTCAATAATTTCTTACTCACATCTTGCGGTTGAGCTGTGCTTAATTAGTGACCTTATTATATAAACTTGCTCATATCACGTTAAACATTATATTTTAATTTATTAACACGGAAAGTAAAGTGGTAATTTCGGACGAGAATTTTTTTAAGAGTACGTTGGGCATGGAAATAATCATTAACGATTATATATTTCTCGATAAACCACGTTCAGATTGAAGGAAAAAAACAATTTTAACGATATTCTTAAAACCATACATTTTTTTATTTTAACACAAGTATTTGAAACATTTGTGTTTTTATACAAGAATTTAATCCATTATTACTTGTATTAATATAAACATACTTGTTACACAGGATTTAATGTTTAGTATTTGTTAATGAAATTTAAAAAATATTATACTTTACAACGATGGGAATTTAAAAAATCAACACTTTTCACAATCAACAACATATGCAATTTGATATTGAGAGACGTTTTCTAGCCTTCCAAAAACCACTCGCAAAACAACAAGTATTACATCAGAAAACGAAAAAAAATGAATCAAAGAATCAAGACGAGTGCTTTTAAATAAAAAAAGTCTGCGGAGATTATTTTGTAAAGTAACGTATTGATGCAATGCAAAAAATAAATGCTTATAAAGCTTTCGCGAGCTTCATCTCGAGAAGAAATAAATTCCACTTTACACAATACAAAAACGTATTTCTTTGTATGTTAAGATTTTACAATAAAGGCATTGACTTACTTCAAGTACCATATGCATTATTCAATGCATAAAATATAATGTGTTATCTTTTTTTATTGAATTAAATAAATTCCACTCTACTACGATTCTAAAAATCAAAATTTTACATTTTTGATAGATAACGACGGCTTCTTTTTGTTAAATTCATTTTAATTAAAATTAATTCAAAGTTCTTTTCACAGTCCAAACTGTCTATTATTACACGTATTTTTCCTTTAAAAAATTAGCGCTAAATGGAAAACAATGCATATCATATTGTGCAACTATCTGTCGGAACTGCAAGAAAATTAACAAAATATTTCAATACTGTGGTACCGCAAAAGTTTACAAATAAGTGCTACATAGTTAATGCAGACTATTAATAAAGTTGAATTTGGTTTCGGAGAATCAGAATAATCATTGCTTTCATAAAATTTTCGTAATTATTTGGCATCTTAGAAAAAATGATTTTTTTTACGTCTTTTGTTAATAGATTCAATTTCAAAGAAAGGTTATGAGATAATATTAAAATAGAAAGTGTTTTATAACAAAAGTTGTGAAATATTGAACGAGATAATTATTATCTCGCCAGACGTGAAAAATACATCTTTTGTTTGAAAATCTGGTTTTAGGTCAGCAGACAGAGATCGTATGTCCCACCTCAATGTTCAAACCGTCACCCGGGCTATATTTACACATGTCCATTCACGTTAATCCCATGTCTTTCAAGTGCGTCAGAATAAAGGGATGTGTATCAGTGGCGTGTGGTAACTTTTAATCGAATTGATAAAGATTTTTAAAAAATACACAAAAAATCATATATCAAATATGCTGTCAACAAGTTGTTTCCAACAATCTGGTTTCACACAATTTTTTCTTATATTATGGTGAAAATTGTTACTGTGCTTATAAAAATAAGCTTTTTACAATTACAATAAATAAAAATTAATTTTAATATTAAAAAGCTTATGAAAGTTTGATTAGTCAACATTTATAATCTATCTATATATATATATAAATGAATGTCTGTCTGTCTGTCTGTCCTTTATGCATTCCTACACCATTAATCCAATTGCGATAAAGCTTTGTCGAATTATTGCTTAGACTATCGGGCAAAAGATAGGATACTCAGAATTTGATTTGATTACGAAAATTAATTGAATATTTACGAAAAACATGTTTTCATACAAGACTATTGTAATACAGAATGGCCATTTATTAAGCATTGTATCCATAGCAACGCCGAAAACAAAATTGACGCAAATCTGTCACATTCATTTTGGAAACAGATCGAGTACGTGTAGATCGTACCAGACGTACTATGCATGCTGATTTAAATCATAGTGCTTTCCATTACGATCCTAATTATGATTACAGTCTGCACCCAAGTGTTGTTATTGGAAAAATGGACAAATTATGCGTGTATTGTAGTGCATTTAAATTTAAAATGAAACAATGTGCTGCGCGAGTAGAAAAATGAGATTGCCAGAATTACATTCAATGCCCGAATCTTTATTAACGTTGGTATCGGGTGATACAAGTGAATCAAAACATTTCTTGACAAACATACGAAAGTATAATTCAAGTTTCCAAATGACATCTTTTGGTGCAACCAATATCGTGCGCGAAGATTACATGCCAACATTTAAAGAGCAAGGACAAATTTATCATCGTGCAGGATCATTATTTCCACTGCCGAATGCAAATCATAAATTCCTTCAAATTTATTTCTTGGGAAACACTGACCAACAAATTGACCAACGTTGTCAATTTAATACGGGTACTAAACGAGAAATAATTGCTCAATTACAAACTTTTTTCAATCAAAACAACAAATTAATTAAATTATTTAAAACTGCTCTCGAATCCATCTAATGATTACAAAGTTGTCGTTATAGTTGGTGAAGAATTTAACTCGCGCGATATCATTCTTCATCGTTGAAATGTTCATGTTCAGCGAGTTTCACAAACGCATCGATCGTACGATGGATTGCAATATCCGATTTTATTTTGACAAGGAGAAGACGGATACCATTTCAACATCCCGTTGAGAAATCCACAAGCGAATAAGAAAGTCAGTGCCATGAATTACTATTCATGTCGATTGATGATTCGCGAAAACGCTGAAAATCATATCTTAAAATGTCGACATTTGTTCCGTCAATACATTGTCAATATGTACGCGAAAATAGAAACTGGACGACTCCTCTACATTCGATTAAATCAAACAAAGTTGCGTTCCGAAGAGTATTATCATTTACGCGATGCAGTTGTTAATGTTGACAATGTGAATCCCAATGATTTAGGAAAAATATTCATACTCCCGGCCACATTTACAGGAAGTCCACGACACATGCATGAATACGCACAAGATACTATGACGTATGTTCGGGCATATAGTCGTCCAGATTTTTTTATTACATTTACCTGTAATCCGATGTGGGAAGATATAACAGAACTTTTGTTACCCGGACAATCATCATCAGATCGTCATGATATTTGCGCACGAGTGTTCAAACAAAAACTCAAATCTTTAATGGATTTCATTGTCAAGCGTCATGTTTTTGGAGAGACATGCTGTTGGATGTATTCAATTGATTGGAAAAAAAGAGGATTACCACACGATCACGAAAAAACATTGCACTAGCAATTGCATGATCTGGAATTGCAGCAACTCTTTTGGATGGTGGCTGAACAGCAAATAATTGAGACACCAACATGCAATAACAACAAAAATTCTAAAATGGGCAAACCACTCACATCATGTTAAATCATTGTATGGGACGAATGTACTATAGCACACAAAAAAAACATTGGAAGCACTTCATCGTACACTAAAAGATTTAAGAGGAAATGAACAACTTTTCGGTGGTGCACTCATTTTATTGTCTGGTGATTTTCGACAAACTCTACCTGTTGTATCACGTTCAACAGTGGCCGATGAACTTAATGCGTGTCTCAAATCATGCGTTTTATGGCGATACGTACATAGATTCACTTTGAAGAGCAATATGCGTGTACAACTACAACATGATGCATCCGCTGAAATAAATCCACCACGATTTTGTAACGGTACCAGGCTTTCAGTGAAAAAAATTATGAACAATATTATTGAAGTTACAATTTTAAATGGAAAATTCAAAGGAGAAGATGTACTATTGCCACGCATCCCAATGCTTCCGACAGATATGCCATTTGAATTTAAACGTCTGCAGTTTCCAGTGCGAGTCGCCTTTGCAATGACCATCAATAAGGCACAAGGACAGTCGTTACAAGTGTGTGGACTAAATTTATAAAATCCATGCTTCTCACATGGACAACTGTATGTGGCCTGCTCACGCGTTGGAAAAACTTCTGATTTATTTGTGTTCGCACCAAATAGAAAAACAAAAAATTGTGTATCCAAAAGAATTCCAATAAATAAAAACACATACGACCGCCACTGTCAAATTTAGGTAAGAAAAACATAGCCTAAGCTTATTGCTTCTAATTGGCTCCGGCCTCGCCTCAAGTCCGACTTATCCAATCGGAAGGTGAGAGGCTCCCGACGCGGCGCTTCCATAAAGTCGCGGTTTCCTTTTTTTAGTGGCATTGCAACGCATGCCGGGAACACGCTAGTTGTATATAAAAATAATACGCACATTTTTTACAAAGAGCAACACGTGACTGAAAAAATCTTAGGTAATAAACACCTTATGGTATCAATAAGCAAGTTCAGAAATTGGCTGTCAAGCGGCTAATTAAAACAAATATTCAATAATGTCTAGACGTTATTGCTTGGCTTTCATACAAAAACATGAATATTTTGCAAATTCGTGGCCGGTTTGTTTTTAATTTTGAAACATCTATCGACTTTATTTCTAAAAACTATTTACCATCAATTGTCCCTTAAAATTAGTTGCCGCCTATCAGATTCTAAAACCATAAAGTAGTTGGTGCAATTCGTTTACTTTTATTCCTATTCTTGTTTTTATATCCATTCTTAAATATCTATAATAAGTAAAAAAAAACTCTATTATGCCATAAATGTTGAGACAAGCTCTTAAAAGTCGTCTATCTAATCTAATATATATTGGTAGCTTATAAGGCTGAATAATACAACATCTGTATACATTTAATATATTAAAGATTGCTATAAATTAGAGAAAATAATTTCTTAACAGCGCTAAGCATCGAATGAATAATATTATTGTATATTATATTAACGCCACTGATGCGAGGGGTTGTGAATAATATATATTTATCAAATTCTGGAAAACGTACGCAACATAAATGAAGTTTATTTTGGTATAATGCTCTTGTGTAGTAATTATAGCCTATCAGTAGTGAACACTCGTACTAAACAATTTTGACTTGTTTATAAATTTAACTATGAACTATGATGTCGACGATTTAAGTACTGGTCCATTCTGTCAAAATCAACATAGATTAATTTTCTACAATTCGGTTATTCAAGAATGGCTAAGTGTATAAACCTTTTTGCACATGACCCACGTTTCTCTAAATATATATTATACTATAATACAGAACTTTACAACAATATCTCTATTTCTGTTCAAAACATGCCACTTTTTTAGATGAAATGCTGATATATTTAGATTAACATTTTACTCATAGTTTAAGCGGGTTAATTAAAGAACTGCATCACTATTATATGTAGATAAATGAATTCAAAATTTAGTAACAAAAATGTTTTTACCATTGGTTTAGGATTATGTTTTTCTCGTTTAGTGTGCTAAAAGTTTAACTCTATTTTACGTTTTTTATTTAAATATATGTATACTTATGATTTTTTTTAATCAAAAGCTGTAGTTTTTCTCCTTATCCCTATACTCCCCTTCAAACGTAGGCAATTGCTTATAAAATGACTTTTCATTTCTTTAAATATTCAAGGAAAAGTTGATGCGTATTTTGAACGAGTATGAATGATAGAAATATATATTTATTTTATGTTATGCCTTCCTTAAATTCCGAAACTAATTTCTTTTCATTTCATTTAAAATCTTTTAAATGTTTTTACTGTTTTTCTTCACTTTCTTAAACAAATCAATATTAATTAATTAAGCCAGTTTTGTTGTGCAGATAAAAGAAAAATTTACTAAAATTTTTCTTGTAAATATATTACAAACGTTATTTGTATAAAACTAATGTGTTTGCGTAGCTATACTAATATGAAATATCTTGATTTTTTCAGTCAACTCTTTATTTCAAGTGGGAAAATTTCTGAATTAGAATAGTACCAAAAAAATCTATAAAACAAAGACTTTCTGTAGATTATCTCATCTTTTCGTAATATTGTTTTAGTAGTTCAGTCAATCACATTCAACTGTGAGATTGTTTACCGCAATATTACTTAGAATATATTATCTCGACTTCCGTTAATTTGCGAAGTGTCTCGTTCTCTCAGACATCAAGTGTTATAGCGCAACGAAATCTCTCCAGATGTTTCTGGCCCGAAGAAGTAAGATTTCTATAGTGAGAGGGTTAGGAGCCGATGGCACAAGGGTTAGGATGAGAAAAAGGGGTGGTTACTCCACCAATAAAAGCCTAAAAGCTTTTTGTGAGACAACCCGCGAGAGAAGCACGAGTCTATGGGAGTATATATGGAGCTACAAGGGTGAATCAATGGTAAGATTTGTTGAAAATATCTATTTATATTTAAAATTAGCACAGTTATGTTCGTCAAAATGGTACTCTTTCATGGAAACAAAATCCACATAAGAAAAGAGTTCTTTATTTAACAACAAGACTACCTTCATTTTGTAATTATTTAGTTTTAATTGGAGAAAATTATTTAACAGTACAAAACATTTGAGTCAAAATTCAACATGTAAAAAACTAAATACACATATTTTTATCAGCATCAGAAAACCGCTAACAAACGATATATACTTCGAATTATAGCATCAATCTGTATGATTCATACGATTACAAATCTAATAAGATATATCGTTTAAGAGTGTGTAGTGAAACTTCAAAATAATATTTTAATAATTAAAATTTTACTACGAAAAGAGTTTATTAACATTATCAATAAAAAAAAAACAGCCCAAGTAATATAATCAAACATTTTGGATACTTAAACTAATATTATATAAACTCCATTTATAATTGGCTTAAAAGGAATGGGGCGTTTTAAAAATAATTATTTCGTTTTCATTAAAATTTAATTGCATATATAATATTATATGATTAAAGGAATGGCTGTTTAATAATTTTGTAGGACACTACTATTATATTATTGCTTTTTAACTAAAAATAATTCTCGTTAATACTTGCTCTAAGAATGTAAATCTTGCTCTTAGGACGTAAAAATGGTTTACTGTTTTTTTTTATATTATTAAAGTATCATTTAAATTACGTGGTATGTTGGATATGTAAATAAAAAGTAAAGCTGATACAAAATCAAAGTCGTTTTTTTTTTATATCTGTAGTTCAAACTTTAGCCTTAATATTGGAGAACAATGAAATCTTCTATTACGTTCTTCTTGTTAAGAATTCTGTACTAATTTTAGATCGTTGTTTATTCACATAAAATTTTCAAGAAATATTAATAATTGCTTATATTAATAAAACTATACTTAAATATCATTTGAATATTCACTTGAATCACTTAAAGCTTTAAATGTGTGTATTGCTAAAAAAGTGCCTTAGATATCATTTTGAGAGGTACATGTTTAATAACTGCATATATTATCCAACTCAATGAGCATCCCTGTACTTTGATAGAACGAGAAACAAAATTGGGTGTAAGCGACCTACCCAGTCACAGGCGTTGTTGGGTTTTATTGAATATGAAAGCCTGTGGAAACGATATATATTAAGTATAATATATATTTTATAAGCGATATATTATCATAATGGTCGATGGTATTTCAATATGGGTCATGTATTTATTTTGTCTATCGTGCATCGCCATGTTGGATAATTTCGTGAGGAGTTTTAGAAGGCGAATCATATTGCTATTATTATATAATATTACTAAACCAAAAAAGGGATCATTGTCTTATAAAAATAGAACCAACATACAAAAATACGCATAAATGTTGCTATACTGCTGAATCTACAAAAAAAAACAATTTTAATCGAGATTTTTTTTATATTAAGACATTCTAATTTATGAAATCAGCTGAAGGTGCTTGATGGAATTTCAATATCAAATTTGTATTGTTCAGACTTTGTACGATTCCGCATGTTTTGTCACTAAAAATCCGGGTTTCGCATCTTCAGGCATTCTATCACATGGATGCAACAGAACTTACGCCAGCTTTGACGAATAAAATTGATGACTTTCTATTGATTGAATTGGTATTTACTTGGTTTTGACGGTGGCGTGAGCCGAAATAGTTACCAACTATATCTTTAAAAAATTTGTAGAACTAAAATGTATTGCTATTTTTTTTACCGTGTTAAGACTTTCTGTTTGAAATTTATCAACAGAGTGCGTCAATGCTTTGACAAAATTGTCTAGGATAAAATAAACCTTTCTAGGTAAGGCTTTCAACCATGCCTTCCTGGTGATTTATTTATCCTGGGATTGTTTTAATACCAACCCGAATAAAACCAATTTCAAACGAAATGCTTCCTGACGAAGTTCATTATTAAATACAGTATAAAATTTTTATTATTGTATCATATCATAAAAAGGGTCCGAAATTGAATGCGTTCAGTGTTTACTTAACCATTGAGTAGCATTAGTTTTTGATAAAGTATTTTCATTGTAGGTGACAATACACGTAAATTAAAACTACATTAACAAAAAGTTATAATGTAAATATATGACAAATGTACTTTGAATATTGAATTCGTTATCAGATTCTATGTGACCTCAAAATATACATTTTTACAAGTTCATAAAACATGGAAAATATGTTTGCAAGCAGCAATATCAGCTATTTTTCAAAAATTTTAATACAATTCTGTTGTAGTGGCAAGAAAATGGTGCCAAATTAAATGCTTTTGCCGCCTATTTATCTCAATAACTCAACTGCAAATCTCTACATAAAATCTCATCTACAAAATAATACAAAGTTTGGGAAACCATAGAATACTGTACGTGCGTTACTTTTATAACTAAAATATTTTTTAGTTTAGTGAAATACTGAATTTATACTTTATTTTCTACTAATAAAGGCAACCCAAATAAGTTTTATTAATAAATATTGTTTCATGTAAATTCTTTTCTTAGCTACATTCTGTGCCATAATAAAGCAACTTTAGTTTAAATTTTTAGGCTAATGGTAGTTTTTAATTCGTATGATCAAATTTATACTTTTAGTCGTGAAAGTTATTCCAATTTAAAATTAAAATTGAACTAATAACTTTTATTTACTAATTTTTCACAATAAATATACATTTTAATTTGTATATAATATTTGAAGGTCTCTTTTCAATCCAAATTGTACAGTGCTTATATAAAATTTGTGGAAACGCTTAGCCAATAGATTTTGGTAACAGGTAAAACGAAAATTGGGGTTGAAAAAGACTTAACAAGAGCTAGTCACGCGTTTTAAGTGGCATAGAAATGGAGGGAAAAAAATCTTTTTCTCAATCTCAACAATTCGATGCCTAATTAATAGCAATAAATGGTTCAATTTTTATGATAAAAATACAAAAAAAAGCAATGCACAAGTTTACACATAATTTTAAATTACAGATGTTGTGAATCTTAGTTTTTTGACGTAACAATTTAAATTTTATCTCGTTTATCAAAAACAAATATATAGACACATGTAAACTTCGTACAATAGTGTCCCATTATATGAGGAAATCTTTTCATATCACATAAAAAATACCCAATTACCAAAACGGCCCATATAGTATATGCATTCAATGAATTATTGCAAAGGTCCATGGAATATGTATACCATTAAGGCAAAGAAAATTATACTTACATAAAAAAAAAAAACAAAAAGCATTTACAAGACACTAAACCATATTTACTGTCCAACTTTTACCATTTGATCTTCATCAAATATATTTGTGTGCGTTGAAAAAGACATTGTAGTATTTACGATGTGTGAATAAACAAGACATTTAAACTTTTGGACCATATTGTATTTTTTTATCTTATGAACCATCAAAAAATAAATATTTTTTCTCAATTTTTTGGGTGTTTATTTGCAATAAAGGTGCAATTTATTATTCTTTTATTATACATCAAAAATATCACATTATGAAACCCATCTTTTTTATCTACCGGATTGTTTTTTTTTAATGGACATTGTATCATATAAATTCTTTCTAAATAATATGCCTATTTTGCGCTACTTTTTTCACCTACATATATAACAGCTTAAATTAAAGCGATTGGCATACAATATAAAAAAAACTATATTGCATATCCTATTTTTTCCCTCGTATTATTTGATAATTTGTACTATTTTTATTAGAACATTTAACTGAATATTTGTTTTTAATTTTTAATCATTAAAAATTATTATTTACAATTCTAATTATAATAGTTACTTAGTCAAATATACAATCACCTTAGGGTTCTCAAACTGCAATTTGAAATAAAAGAATAGAAAAATCCAAAAAGAATATCAACGACAAAATACATTTGTCAATTGGAAAAAAACAGTTACATTTTTCATGCAATATAAATAAATAAAAAACCGCTTGACTCTGTATATATATCTTTTTTTAAAACGTATTCAGTGAAAGTTTTTAGTTTCTTTATATTTTTTATTGAATCTTTTATTGAATATTTTTTATTGAATTTTTTTATTGAATCTTTTATTGAATTTTATTGAATTTATTTGAATCATTCTATTGAGGAAAATTAAATCTAACATTTTCTACACTCACAAAGTTGTTACAAAATTTACCCACTCACTCGATAAATGACAAAAAAATTCTATGAATTTACAAGAGATATCAAGTCTCGGAAACTGATACTATCTCTTCGATTCGTTGGCTTAAGAATTTCATTTTTCTATGAGAAGAAGAATGACATAGTGCATAAAAATACTTAATTCGAAATCGAAAATATGTAATTATAAAAAACATTATTTTGAGACATGAAGTCTTAACTGAAGAACACAATTTATCGACTCTGTCAAAGCTTGACAGTAACGTTAACGTTATATTCACTACTGTAATGTGTTGTTTCCTTCCATGGCTTGTAAACTACCTGCTGTATCACCATACCTATGTTATAGTTAGTACCCGGCAGTCGTTGGTGTTATACATTTGAAGTTATGTTTGAAATAAATTTATTAATAATAAGAAAATGCAACACAAATCATTTTAGCCAAACTCTTTAATAATAGCTTAGAGAGTTGAGACAAAATTCAATTGACAAAATAAAAATAATGCATAAGCCTTATCGATGAATACTTCCACCGTGAATTGATCAACCGGACAACACTTTCAAAAAAAAAAAAAAATCAAGAAAAAATATCATTTTGGTTTGGGGAACTTTAATAAAAATCGAAAGCATATATGTAATATTATTGTATTTAGATGTAACAGACTGTTTATACCACATGTGAAATAAATAAGGCAGGGAAAAAATAATCCTTATCAAAGAATATTCCTAGAACCAATGATTTTATTATTTATTATTTAAATAATATAATTGGCAAAAAAACAATGTGCAAAGCGTAATTATTGTTTCAAGCATCAAAGAAATGTGTTATGCTAGTCGCTTGTATCGTCCACAAAGGCAATGTGACAAAACAGAAGACTTACACTAGACAGACAAGAACGTAATTATTATATCTCCGTATAACGTACAAATGAACAACTATAAACAGTGCGATCTATTATTATCTTCATAATCAATGATAGTTCATCATGTTTAGTTGAGCTGAAAATTTGATTGATAAATTACGCGTAACAAACAAGTATTATTGCGTGTTAAAATGCAAAACGTATTTAGAAAATTAAAGTTTAAGAAGTATTTCATAGACGCTTATGAATTAAACTAAGCTGCCATAGTAAGATGAAATTTATTAAAACTATAATATATAAATGGAAAACGTCTATGCTTTGTACGCCATTAGTTTTTTAAGTAGTTTTCAAGCAATTTTTGGAGTTTTATTCAGAATAAAAATAATAACGCATTGTATCACACAAAGAGAAATTTTATATTCATTTGAAGCCAACTTTTATAAAACACATGTCCATACGAAGAACACGCGTCAAAAAAACCTGTTCTATCATGTACCTGAATCTTAACATCGCTAATTAGATCCCTTTGCACGACTATAAAGTCTGAAAATCTATAAATATGTATAAATTATTGCTGATTTTTTCGTTTTTCTTTTATATATTGCTATATTAAGAATATGAAATGTTCTAAGCGACCACATGGCAACACATTTGAATTTTGTTTGACCATTATAAAAACTCTTACGAAATTATCAACGATGTCACCCTCTGAAAAGACTTTTGGATACTGTCAATTTTTTATAAACTAAATTTGATTTTAGAATAAACTTTTCAGTGAATAAATATTTTTTTGGAACTAAGTAACCCATTTCATTTAGTTAAATCTTATCAAGAACTATTGTTTTTTTTTATATGTATTTCAGTACCTTTGCGAAACCATCACACTTTGACGATATAAATTTTTCATGAAATTTTGTAAGCCTTCGATAGCGGCGAGTGGTACAGTTTAACTTTTTTGGTTGCTTATTAAATATTTTAAGACAAACGTTAACTGGTCAAATAAAAATAATTATTCATTATTATCGAATGTTTTCATTAAACTTATTTAAAAACGATTGATACCATTCTCTTTGTTTAAAACTAATTTAACTCTTATATACATATTTGAAATAATAAAAACACATTTTTAGTACTTATTTCTACGATATATTTTTTGATCACATGCATGCGTAGCAATATGATAAGTTAATGAGTTTGCATAATATACATGAAGCGAAAATTATTTTGTGCAAAAAAAAAACAGATTCACAATTCGCTAATCACGTTATAAAGGAATCACATAATATAAATTCAAAATCAGTGCCTAAGTATTTGCATCTTTGTAGTAAGGGTCGCAAGATGACGGCTTTACAATTTTTGAAAAAATCAGTTTTATTGCGAGCAAGAAACAAGCTAGGTCGTTAAAACAGGAGATAATATGTAATGTGTACCTTTTCTACACAGCTATATATAGATAAGCAAATGTTCGTTTAAGCATAGTTCTGACGATGGCGTGAGCCGAAATAGCTATCAACTATATTTAAAAAAAATATTTTGTAGAACTAAAATACATTGCTATTTTTTTCATCGTGTTATTTTGTACTATATGAACGTTATTGCATCTACAGAATGTTTTCTAGTCATATTATACAACGCGCCATAAAATACCGTCAAGCACATTTCTAATATAAATTACGAAGCTTTGAAAGCAAAAGCTGGCAGATAAACTTTAAAACCAGCAGGAAATTTGATTTTCCATTGTCTCTGCCAGTCTCAAAGTGTCACAATTTCATGAGAATGTGGTGTTCCGGTAAATCCACGATTCTGTCATCTTACCGCGTACGTATTTTATTCATCGTAGGGCTGGCTGCATGCAATAAACATCAAAAATAATCTCGGCGAGATGAAATAATTTTATCACTAGATTGTGCGTTGTGCGGTTGTGCCAGGCCAATTTATTTTGTAATTCAATTAAGAACAAATTTATTACTAATTATTGTCATTGTATACATTTTAAAGTACATTGGATAAAATAATTGAGCTTTACTTTCTCGATTTACATCAAACACAATGTTTTCTCCTACAATTTGTAAACCACATTGTTTTCAAACAATTTAAAACAATTGTTGCTGTGAAAAGACATTATATTTATAAAAGTAAAACATTATTGTTTACTCAATTTTATTAATGAAATTGAAAAGCAAATAATACATTGATACTATATTCCACATATTTTTTTATAGTACAAAATAGAAGAGAAGATGTATTGTGTACCTTTTCTACACAGTTATATATAGATAAGCAAATGTTGGTGAGCCGAAATAGCTATCAACTATATTTTAAAAAAATAATCTTGAAGAACAAAAATAATTTGCTAATATTCACCGTGTTATAATGGAGTTCTACCAAGTGAATGCCAATTCAATCAATGCCTTTTAACATCATTCAAAAAACTTTGTTAAAGATAAATTTGAAGTTATTTTCAGTATTAATAAAAAAAAATCAACTTGTATTTACTATTATGTTAACGTAACAATATTTTCAAAACCTAACAGATTTCCTCAATTATTCATCAAATAATAACACATAACAAGAGAAATTTGAATCTAAAATCAATTAAGAAAAATGCCCAATCAAAACGTATGAGACACTATTATTCATGAGAGCAGACATTTTTTCGTCAATAATGTTAAAACTTTCCACTAGGTAACCACTTTTAATATTTAAATTATTAAACATGTCTGAATGTACAACAAAATCATTATTTCGTTTACTTTAGGCATGTGAAATCTATTCCATATATAAGTTAGACTAATAGACGGATGTATTTATTTAAAAAAATGACAGTGCATCTGTGATGACTAATGCGTTCTAATGTTTGGAATATTTTGTCGTAATAAGGTCAAATGATGAAAAATGGAGCTTTATTTATGAACCATCCATGATGAAATTATTTATTAAGTAACGTGACTTTTATCATAAAATAAAATATGAATTACGTTAAAATAAATATAATGCATTCATAACAGAGGCTGATAAAAAATTTCTCATAGAAACTGTAACTGAAAAATCCAAAACGTTTGATTTTATAATATTCAATAGCACGTCCTTTTAAGCAGGTTATTATTATGTTCAGCTTATAGATTTTCACTCCTATACGCTCGCTTTTTTCCCACGTGTTCTTACATTTTAGTTAAGATAATGGCTTTTGGTTCTAATTTAGAGTAATATCACGCGTCTGGAAAATAGGTATGTCTTGGTTTTAATGAACATCATGCGTACAAAGTCAAAGGAGAAAATTCTTTGTACTTCTTCTGAAATAAGACATGTTTTCTTTGTATGAAAGTGAAGTTTATAACACATTATACAATTTGCAAGTAAGAAGTAAGATCATTATAAATTGAACACATAAGAATACCTAAGAACACATAAGTGGCTTAATTCCAACTGAAAGCTTATTAATAATATCGAATGAATTTGACGGAATTTAAACATCAAATTAATATATTAATAATAAGTTAGTTGTTAAACACGTGGAAGCGTGAAAAATTTTGACAATTCAAATTATTTATTTTGGTTTGAATCGTAAAAAATAAATCCATATATTTCTTGTCACCCATATCTTGAAATTCACATATTTTTGTACCCCCATGCAATTGAACTGACTGCTAAAAAGCAACTTATATATGACGATAACGAAAATATATCCACATTTTTCGATGAGCTATGAAATTATTTTATTCATCTTTAATACCAAGAATTCCATAGTTTATGAAATCAAAAAAAAATACATAAAGTTAATAATCCAATATAATCTTTTGGTAACAAACGTTTAAAAAAAATAGAAAACAATAATCAATTCATCAGAGCTTTTTAACAAGGACTAAAGTAACGCAGAGTATATATCGTTGTAACGATGACGTCAAAAAGCTCTTGCTCAAAACTCTCAAAAAGCGTTTGAAAATGTGTATCATAAATTTAAACAGATAATTTTCTTGTACCACCAACAATTTTTGCCGGTGATATTAAGAAAAACTTTTTATAATTTTTATTTTTTAAATTATTATGATTTAAGTCAGAAACTATTGATCCGGTATTTTGAAAGTCTAAAAGGCCATAGCGATGAAATTGATAACACTCATAACCAATATCTGTTAATCGCTTTTAAGGTGTTAACTGTCACTTCTTGATGGAAAGGCAAGATATTTTAAATAATAAAAACACATTTTTTAGTATTCCACAATAAATTTTTTGATCAGGACCGGTTTCGCTCATCGCGAGCATTATCAACTGATCATCAATTAGTTGATAATGCTCGCGATGAGCGAAACCGGTCCTGATCAAAAAATATATTGTGGAATACAAAAAAATGTGTTTATATTATTTAAAAAATCTATTTATCGATTTATAACAATATGCAATGACAAAAAAATATAACCCGTGTAAAAAAGGCATCAAATATATCAGAATGCTTTAAGTAACATAATAATATATATATAGAGTACTAAAAACTAATTTGAATAGTACTACTACACTACAATTATGCCAAACATTTAAATCCACTGAGAAATATCTGTAGTATAAATAACCAACGGGTAACTCAGTTTGCATCACAATGTCCCTTACTTGTTGCCTGATAAATATTTCCTCGCTCCCTCGGTAACTGAAACATATTTTCCACTATTTACGGCGGTGGGTTTCTACTCTCTCTTTCCACTTTTTTACCAGTCTATTCCCCCTTCAGCCTCATACTATAATACATGACCTCGTACAGATACTGAAGAACATTACATTTTTCATTGATGAAAGATCAGTGGTGCTTAGATCTCATATTAAAAAAATACATACACATTTAAGGTCACAAGGTATAAAAATAATACAGAATAGTAATTTTTAAAAGGACAGATAATCTCTTATTTGATAGTACAAAATTTAAGTCCTTATTTTTATTGTGAAATATAAAACGTTTTCCTTTGAAGTATACTAACTAAATTCATAAAATTGCATTTTTTTATTTTTCTATAGTGTAGAATTGAATAATTTTATAGTTTTGACTTGGCAATCAATACATACTTGGAAATGAATCGATTTACATGTATTTTTTTGTTGTTTTAAATATCGTTTTTTCAGAATTGGCTTACAGAATTTTTGATTAGCCTGATAGTTTTAAGCGTAAATTACGTTTTTTAGGCAATTATCATTTAATATAATGTTATTGAATGATAAAAACACATTTTTTAGTAATTATTTTCACAATATATTTTTTGATCAGGACCGGTTTCGCTCATCGCGAGCATTATCAACAGTCCTTATCATAATATATTGTGGAAATAAATACTTAAAAATGTGCTTTTATTATTTAATAATCATGCCCTTCCATCAAGAAGAGACAGTTAACACATTGAAAGATGTTATCGAATGAATTGGCATTTACTTGGTAGAACTACATTATAACACGGTGAAAAAATAAATAATATTTTCGACGATGGGTGAGCCGAAATAGCTATCAATTACATCCCATAAAAAAATTGTACATCTAAAATTCATTGCTATTTTTTCACCGCGTAATATAGTGTTGTTAAATACTTTGACAATGGTTGTCAACACCTTCTTAACCCTTCCGTTGCCGCAATCGGATCTGTAGCCACTTTGCGGACCGCTTGGGCGGCTGCCTGTTCTCAGTTGCTGGCTTCTGCATGCCACATCTCACCAAAAAAAGCTCAAAGCTTACAATATACTTTAAACAAAACTTGTTTTGTATTGCCTCGTACAACCACCATAATAATAATTTATGTTCTGTGTTTTGTGCGAATTCAATTATTACGATATTCACGAAATGAGCACTGTATGTTATCAATTAAGTGTTGAATTTTACTACTTATTTGATTATTGTCACCTAGAAAGGATACTTTAAAATGTACATGTACTTCTCATGTTATGAATTCGTAATAAACTACATGTTTACCTAAATTTTACATTAAAAATTTTACCTAAACTAACTTAACTAATTAGGTATCATAATCATGTATAGTATAATATTAAAGTTTCTCTAAAATTATTTCCAAATTGATTTATATGTTTATATATATGATGTTATTGGTGACTGATTTTTGCAGACCTTTCTTAAAACATTCAGATCATAAGGTTAGAGAGAGTGCGACCAAGTAGCAAATTTTCAATACATTCTAACGTCATATGTTACATGTAGCGGACGATCTTTAAAATAATTTTTCTGGAGATTTTAAATCAATTAAATTGTTTAACGTGAATCAATCATGATATTAAGGATTAGAATTTATCGAAAATTTCTCGCATTTATTGCACAAAATTTCGGGCTATTGTGGAGCTAACAATAAAATGTGTCATATTATCAAAACCAATATAAAATTCTTGCTAATTTGTCTTTTTTTTTTATTTAACTGTTGAAAAAATATACATGCCAGAGTGAAAATGCCTAAGCACTTTAAGGTATTATAAAACTTTACACTGCCAAAAATTGATCATTAGATTTTATGAGATTACCCAGAAAAGTTTTTAGATCAAACAAATATATCCTTCGAAGGGTCAAGCAAGGGGAGTTAAATTCCGTTATTACCTAAATTGCGACCCCGGTATTTTGTCAGTATTTTCAAAACATAAATAACTTACTTTGTTGAAACTGTAATATATCGGAATATTTGGCCAACAACAAACAAGATAAAATAATTGAATGACTGCATTGTTTTTATCTTAAGCCGGATTTAAGTCGAAGATCAAAATTAACATCTTTTTGAGTAATATTAAAAGTATTATTATATTCGTCCAGATTTTCAGCTACTAGTCAGGCATAAGTATGGTTCGCCATGTTTAGTTAGGTCAGGCTGTGTTTGATTTCGTTTGGTTTTGTAGGGTTGCGTAAACAACCGTGCCGACAGATAATGATACAATAACGAACGACCACAAAATGATAAAATATATTCATAAATAGCTTAATGGACTAATAAACTTTCAGTTGTGTGTATTAAATATTTAGCTTGAAATTTTAGATTGAAAAATCTATACAGAGAACTCAATGTAAAACTCGCTATAGCCAATAAGATGTTGTCTTGATTGGAGTTTCTTATAAAAACTAATTATGTGTAATATAAATAAATCATTTTCATTATGTACTGCTTCTTTTATCAACTTCTTTTGAAAATATATTTGTACACATGTTTTATCAACAGTTTTCATGTAAAAAACAAAGCTCAATCAAGAAAAGCATTTCTATCCTTCCATTTCAGAATTGATCACTAAACGTAATCCTGCCTTGTTAATCAAACAAAAATAATTATAAACTTTAATGCCAAGAAAAAATAACTTTTTTCCACAAAAAGCCCAATTTTGTCTCATAAAAAACACCCCGGGACTTAATATTATCAAAAATTTCGGGTAAGCGCGATTAACCCCTCGTCAAAAATAATAATTTCGTGTAAATAAAAGAAGAAAAAATCTGGTTTTTGTAGTACATCAAGGAAGAACCACATCAAATAAACGTCTTCAATTTAACTTTTTTAATTCAAATATGAAATAGAGGAGTAAAATTTTTGGTTTCTTTTTAAGAATATATCTCTATAAACAAAATGTGATAAGTAAAATCTCTGCTTAGTCGCTTTATGTCATTAAATGCTATGCTTTAAAATATTATTATCTTATGAATATACCATTCACAGCATTTTCAGATAGATATATGAATAGTTTTACATAATATTATGTTACTTAGAATGACCATATTTTTTACCAATGTCAAATCTCACATTATATAGTATATGAACTTTTTTTGAAGTATCGATTATTGATTCAATTGCAGTGATTAAAATGCTTATATTAAGATTTTTTTTAAAATAAAATAAAATTGCTTATCTCTCTACATTTTCTCGATGGGCAACAATTGAATTTCATAAAGCAGTTGATTTAACATATGTTTTCCTTACGACGAACATTCTTCGATCTATGTTTTTCGAAACATTAAGGATATAATGGTAAAGACAATAAAATAAGCTGTTGTTTCATTGCTCTGCTAAGGGAATTGAAAAGATGAAATATTGTTTACGCGTATACAATCACGAAAAGTCATTTAGTTAAATAAAATATTTATATTGTAGATCGAAAAAAATATTTATGAATAATTAGTGGAATGTGAACATATACAATAATTCACAGCTAAAGTCAAAATTGTTCTACAACCAACAAGACTCAAAGAAATAAATAACAATATTAAGTATACGAATGGTGAATAAATACTATACGATGCTACTGTTGAACTCGCTGACCTTTTTTTAAATATGAATATAGAGCAGTAAAAAATAGTTTCAATGAATTTATAAATAATATTTGTTTAATTTACTTGATCGATTTATAAAATATTTACTTAGTGGGATTCAAAACCTGCAGTTTCTGACATTTATTCGCTGACTGGGAGCTTAAACAAACCAATTTTTCATTTCCCTGGTGTACAATTTCCCGACATTATCATCTCGTTTGTTTTTCTTTCCGTAATTTAAAATAATTCCTCGTATAACCTGAGCTTTTTTCACCGAGGGAAAATGTGTTTTTACTTTGCGACGGATTTAATTTTGATGGAAAAATAATCTCTCGTTCGATGTGTTGTAAACAAAAAATCTGACTGTGGATAGTGTTTCGTTTATTTAGTATTCTGATTTATATCGGCTTTGCAGTCATATACTAGAATGAATTATAACGAAAAATAATTTGGTGCTGAAAATCATCGTTTGCTATAATAGAACTCATCTCTTATTACATAAAAAATTCTAATGCTATTATTGAATTTAAAAAAAATTTAAGATTTTTTAAAAAAAATTTTTCGTTTGAAATCTGTTATAAAAAAGGTTGTTCTTCATACAGTCATTTTGAAAAACGTATTTTATTACAGTTTAAAAAAATTTCAAAATTGTTTACAATCTCACTTATTTATAAAACTAGTATTTCAATTATTATTCCACGTTAGAAAAAAACTGTAAAATTGGTATCTTATCATTTTATAAGTTATAGCATTTAATTGTAGATGCAGTCGTCTCAAATCAGCTGACATCGTATTGTCATAACTAAAAATAAAGTTCAAAGAAACAATTTAATGTTAACTGCAATCCATATTAATTTGTAAGTAGGGCACGAAGAGTATTAAAAATGAGCCGTTTTACACTGCGCTTGAAAAAATGGTAACAAACAATACACTGGAAATATAGTATAAAAAAAACCAAACAAGATACTACAAGTCCTTCCAACTTTCATCAAAATTGTTGAAAATATCTAAATAAAGCCTATAAATAGTTTTTGCCATGAAAGGAAACGTAATATTATCTTTTAGATCGATCAAAACTGTGTAATTGGAATAATTATAATTTTTCGCATTAAAGTTTGCATGTTTAGATTTAAATAAAATACATGCAACGAATGTTAGAATCATATCACGACGTGTTTGACGAGAGTTTTTTTGCAAACTAAGGTCCATTTCCATGCAAAAATAGTGGCAGCTATAAATTCTGCCATAAAAATGAATGGTACACGATCATGCGGCCTCCTTTGTGCGACACATTGACATCTAAAACTTTTTTTTTAAATTAGATATTCAAATATATCACAGGATTTGATAAAAAAATTGGAACATGTCGATTTAATTTAAAACAAGAATGTTCTTTTGTTGTAGGATCTACAATAGTTTCACATTTGAAACAAAAAATATTGAATTTAATCGATTATGTGTTATGCGAAAAAGCTTGAGGAAACTATCATTTCTTTTTTCTTAAATAATTCTTGAACACCCTTACAAATTACCCAGACAAGGCGAATGTTTTGAGATTTTTGAAAAGAGTGTCTTCCACTACGACTAAAGTTTTCCGTAAAACATACATCAAAAATATTATTTACTTCATTATTCTCATCGCAATGTTCATAAATCTCACTCCAGTCTATTTCAGTATACGAGAAAATAAATGGAAATTTTTGGAAAAAACACAAAGATTAACTAATTACATACGTTAACAGTAAGTGGAACTGTTGTAAAAAATCTCGGAATGTGTCATCGAATAGCATTAAATCAGCGATATTAAGTACAGTTGAATCATTTTTCTCTCAAGATTATTGTACAAATTTAAATTATTGTTCTTAAATAAAGTAACCATATATAATATAAGCTAAAGCAACGGAAATTTTAGTTTCTCTGAAGGAGAAAATATTTATTGCGCTCATTTCCTTATTTCGAAACATTACGTTGTTTCACCAACGTCAGATAAAGCTCTCTTACATTGATTCTAAAACACTGTCAAATCATAATGAAAATGAACTCGTTTTCCATTAGAGTTGTCGGCCATTTATTGTAAAGCTTGAAAAAGACGCGCAAACACATTAGTTCGCCATGGTGTGCTTTTATAATTTGCAAATACGACCTGAAAGCTCCAGATTTTTGGCTTCGTTCTTGGTTTTTTAAAATGCCTATTTGTTTGATTAAATAACACAAACGCGTGCAAATGGCTTTTTACAAAATGATATTTAAGTCTCAATCTTGATATAGTTACACTTTGTGGATATTTCAAATCTCAATTACTTGATTTGAGATGGAACGCAAAGCGCTTGTTTATGATAACCATGCTTTTTATTTCACGTTTAAGAAATTTTATTATGAATGGTATTTATTAAGGCATATTTGAAGTCTAAAAACAACATTCAGACGTTGATTTTGTTTTGATGTGCATCTTTATAATTCAATTATTTACTTTCTATTTTAAAAATGGTATTGTATAAATGAAACGTGTATTTTCTTTTTTTAATTTTATGTAAAAATATCAATTTCAAAACCAATCTAAAATAATACATCAATGAAAGCATAAATTTATTCTATAAAACAAAAAATGCCTCAAGTCTTTTAAGATTACGTAATGTGATCGTTAAGCGATTTTTTATCCTCTACAGACAAAATATGCTAAAACTTTAAAAAAAAACAAGAAAAGTTCATTTCAAAAGTATTTGAAATTCATCTGACGCTAAAGAACGAACATCGTCTCGTATCTCTCGTAGAAAAACAAAACAAGCTTTGGGAAAAGTTTTTCTAGTAGCGACGACTAATGTTACCCTTTCCACGGCGAAAAACACTTTTGTCCAGGTTTCCTTTCGATTATTACACAAAAACACGTGCTGCTTGCAGTTTCAACTTTAAAGCTACTGATCAAAAACTTTAGAAAATATGTAATATATTTTGAAGAAAATAGCTTAGAAGTTGAGACTTCGTTTTAATGCATTTATTTTGGAAAGAATACTTCGGCATTGTTTCATTTTGAAGCTTTTTAATAACTCATATAAAAAATTCTTATAAAGTTGCCTATAAGATATATTAAAAATATAATTTGACTGATAGTTATTGCAAAATACTATCACACAATGCAATCGAAATTCATCGACGGGATTTTTTTTTAACAAAAATGGTTTCAAAGTGAAAACCTTTCTCAAAGTTCTAACTAACAAATATATGTATTTCATGGGACAGGATATGAAATTTTTATAGTTATTTCAAAATTTAAATTTGGAGCCTCAAGCTAATAATATATTATTCGATAATTTTGAAAGATACGTACAACTATGAAACCATTTCCATTTCTGTTATCACAAATTTCTAATTTTGAAAATTAGATTAACAAAAAATAATCCATTTCAACAAGTTTCATTCTCAAAAAACAACGTTTCGTTTGATACAAATTGTTTTGCAACAATGTTTTCTGCAGAAAGCATGTTTATATTCAATTCCGTCGCATTTCTCATTTAATCTTCTTCGTAGCTTCTGTAGCCTAACAGTAAATAGTTCAACCTTTATGAAAGGTTTTCAACGGTTTCTGAAATTGATTGGCAAACCCCATCAAGATTTTTCTAATATGATTATAGAGGATCATGGAATTGGGATAACTTAAAATAAATCGGTAATAAATGGAAAACAAAAAGAAGAAGAAGAAATGAAATATTTACAGAAGAAATGTAATATAATAAAATCTTCATACTCTATTTGAGTAAATTAATCTATTAAAAATATTTGCTTTAAATTTTTAAATTCATATCAATAAAAAAAAATGTTTATTGAAAATCACTTCAAAAATCACCTTTTCAACAAATATAGAAATTGCGACGGTAGAAAAGCGAAAATATTTTAGCCGTAAGTGTTTGCAGAATACGTTGTTTTATAAGCAAAGTAATGCTTTACGTGAAACATTCAACTTTACAACGCTACACAAACGCAAAAGATGCAAAATACTATTGTTCGTATTTTTGTGAACCTCATTTAACTCGCAAATGCCATTGACTTTTACTATTTCAATGTGCTACATGCATACATAAAGAGTACTTCAACACGTTTGCCAGTGAATTGTTGAAGGTTAATGATTATTAAAATAGATGAATACAAGTATTGCCTAAAAAGTTGCTTTTTTAGACAACTTTAAAAAGTTTTGACGATGGTGTATTCTGAAAATGCTATCAACAACTATACCTAAACTTTTGTAGATATTCAAATTTTATTTTATAAAACCTGTAATAATAAATGAGTTAATATATACACACACAAAAATATTTATATATGAAAGTAAAAGCCTGTCATACGACAAATATGTCAAATTCATACCAATATTTTTGAAAGATAATATAAAAATCGTAGTGAATTTCCTTCTTAGGATAAAGACAGAACTTTGCTATCTTCTCAAAGAAAATGTTTGTAATACACAAAAACATAATTACGAATAATGTCTACAAGTCCACTCAACTGTCAACCATTTATTTCGTCATAAAAGTTTTCTTGAAACAATAGCTTGGTATGTTTTAGCACTGCGTGTAGACATTTTATGTGGAAAGTGAATTAAATTTAATATTAATTATACATTTTATCAGGCTGTAATAAGCTGAAATGACGTAACTTTTGCAAAACTTATCTTTGGTCACTCATATCATATGTTGAAAGTAAAATACCGAGAAGAAAAAATAGTTTTCACGTGTATTATGAAATCATTCAATCAGATTATGCTGTATTCCGATTGTAAAACATTAATTTAACTGAGAAAAACAATGTTTAGAAGACAAAAAACACAAATTATTTCATGAGATTCATTTTTTCTTAATGATCAGAAACCGCTTTCATTCAACTTCAACGTTTCACTAACCATGATAAACAGTTTATAATGAAAATGAAAATCAAAACCGATTATGATCGCTATAACATATACCAAAATATTTCTAAAACAAATCACATACGAAGTGTCATTTGAATAAAATACAAATATACAGTGTTGATTTAAAAATGCTTTACGGGACCACAACCTCCTTTTTTAGAGAGGATTATTTTCAGGACACAAAAATATAGCTAGTATAAAAAATACTTTTAATATTTAATATTTTTTTTGCGATTATTTATAATAATAATTTTATAATAAGTCTAGTAAAAGGAGGTGACTATAAAAGGAATATATAATGTGTATTTGAATCAAATCGTTAATGCTTCCATTCAGTGTTTGAAGTTTTCCACAAATAGGAGGAAAGCTCTAGAGTGCTTCCAGTCGACTAATAATTTAATGAACAATATTTATATTCTCCGTGAAACCATGTAAATAAGCTAAGAGGATTCGACACGGCAGTTAGCAATTACTCGTTTGATATAATTAACTTATGCAAGAGATACAAAAAAAGCTCTCAGGGTGTGAAAATTTATCATGCTATTTGTTCGTGAAAGAAAAAGGTAACTTAAACTTGACACCAAAATCATTAACATTTATACGAGAATCGGTAAAGGTTTAATAAAATTTTTGAGTAATTAATAAATTAATAGTATATAATTGCTTGAAGAATTCTCACGGAAATAACAGTTTAAAAATTTATAAAATAATTTTTAAGATTTCTTTTACATACTTTTAATTTAAATTTTGTACTATTCCACATATTTTGTTTCTGACAACTGAGGTTTCGCCTTTTGGCGTATTTAGGCATTATATAACACGAATCCAACAGAACTGATAAATTACTTAGAAAATTTGATATTGAAATTCCACCAAAACAAACTTTCAGTCCATGTGATAAATTATACGTATAATAAACAACATTTTTTTGACAGTTGAAAATTGGTTTCAATATACAATATTTTAATATATTGAAAAAAAAATCGATTCTTCTCCACATATAATTATTTTTTACCTTTTACAGACTAAGTGGAGTGTTCCAGTAAGATGATTGGTGGGTTATAAGAGTCTTTCCAAGATTTATGACGCTTATGTTACTGCCCAAGAAAATGTGTGATAAGCGTATTTAAAAAAAAAATATGCTGACCAAACGAATATTTTGTCTTTATTTATTGAATTTGCATCATGAACATATTTTTTAAATTCTTTACGTTTAGCGATTTACCCTAAAATATTGTTTTATTATTCAACATATATACTTGGCTGTGGTAGCTACAACATATTATATTCACACGATAATGCCAGGTGCAAATGGTAGATAAAAAAATGTTTATCCATTAATTTTTCTGGCATTCAAATATTTATCACGACTCTATGTAAAACGGTTTTCAATTCATTTCAATATAAGAAAAAAAGAAAAACTCGCATGTTCTTTGCATTCAAACGTAGAATTGAAAGGTAAACGAGATAAAAGATGAATGCCAAACACGACGGCTATGGCAATATAACCTTTTGCGAGTAATTGGCGAGGGTTGTAGATTTTGCATATATATGTTATATATATATTATTTGTCAGTAAGTGTTTTTCATTTCTATTTATGTGATCATTTGGATGATTGAAGAAATTTTTCATAACGATATTTAGGGAAAAAATAAAATAATGAATCAAAAAAGCGTTGCCTGGTCTTCAAAGAAAATGAATTATATACCTAGAATATTCAAAAATAAACTTCCTATAACATATAAAAATAGCAATGTATTTTAAAACGGTGAAAAAATGGCAATGTATTTCAGTTCATTTAGTTCAGTTAGTCGTCGGAACTCT